>CM041782.1:258414432-258934864 GCA_023374045.1 Limonium bicolor | reverse complement strand
CTTTCTTTTCTTATTATCTATTCACGCTCTTCTCCTTCCACGACAGTTTCCTCGCTTCCTCAACCCTCTCTCACTTTTCATATCTTCTTCCTCCCTTTGCTTCTCTTCCTTTTCATCAATCTCCTCCCTATAATCAATCGATGGAGATTTGCTAATGGAGTTTCGGTGTTGGTAGTGGGTCGATCGTCAGGTTTGATTTGTACATTTCGGTTCTCCTTATCCGTTTGAGTTTTCTTTTCTCCTTTATGATTTTGATTTTGTATTTGGGAATGGTTCAATTCGAGGGATTGTCGTTCGAGTGGGAATTCGAGGAAGGCGTTTCGTAGAGTCCGCAGAGATCGCTTAGCTTCAGATGTGAGGTAGGTGGTGAATGGATTCGGGTGGGTGTGTTCACCCACGGGGGTTCCGTTTTGGTTTCTGTATATGCATTCTTTGACTCTCTGATTGGTGATGTTTCTTGGCTGATTTTGATGTGCATTTGATGCGTTAAAACCCCGTGGATGTATGTTTTCGGTTGGCTATTTTGATACTATAAGTTATGTATGTTTTGTGGGGGATTTATGACTTGGTTCGGGCTGTTTTCCGCAATCGATTTTGCAGTTTTCGCAGTGTCCAAACATCTGTCCAAACATTGAAGTTCGGACATCATGCGCGGGTAGATTTTCGGACTCTCGGCGTATGTCCGAACATGCAAGATCGGACGCATGTTCGGACCTGCCTTTGTTTTTGCATAACTTCTTTGTCTGAGCTCCGTTTTGAGTGCCGTTTACGGCGTTGGATTCCTATTTTCAAGTAATATCTGTTTTTTATGTTATATCACATGTATATGTGTACTTTGGTTTGAAATCTTCAATAATCCTTGGACCTCTAATTTGCTCTCAAAGTGAGTTCAACTTTTGACTTTGGTTTTGACTTTCATATTTCATTTCTTGGTTGGCTTAAACTTCTGTTCCACTTGTGAATTCGTTTTTGATTGTATAAACCTTGGGCTTGGGTGTTAGCGCTCAGCAACACCCCCTGTTCTGTTTCCTTAAGCTTCTGCTTTCTACCCTGGTCTGATAAAGAATTCCGTTTTGTTCTGTATAAGGCTTTGATCTGCTCTGAAAGCTTCTGTTTTGGGACCTAGTATCTCTAGATATGAACCTTGAATGGCTGGTTTAGCTATCTCGCTGCGCGTTATGTAGGACATCCTTCTGTTTCACGAGTGGTATCCCCGTTCTGTTCACAGGTTCCCACCTGTTCTGTTTACGAGTGAGGTTTCCTCGTTCTTTTCACGGGTTGTTTACCCGTTCTATCTGTATGCTTTGAATGCTAGTGTCCCACTTCGGTTCGTGTTCTGTTCGGCTTCTGTCTGTTCTCTCTGCTTTTGTATTTGACAGACTGCTGTGTGCTTTCTGTCCTTTGAACGCCTCTGTTTGTTTGTACTACTTCCGCTAGCTCTGTCTGTTTGTTTTCAAACTCAGATAGGCTGCTGTGTGCTTCCTGTCTGTTGAGGATTTCTGATTTGGAAAGTGCTCTACTTGTCTGCTCTCTATCTGTATTTGATTTGACACGGTCTGCTGTGTGCTTACCATCTTCTACTAAGTTCTAGATTTTGCTAAGCTTCTTATTGTGTTTAAGCTTTTGAGTTTGTTAAGCTTCTGATTTCGTCAAGCTTTCAGCTTCAGTTTACCTTCTGCTATTAAGTGTATGCTTTGACCACCGCTAAGCTCCTTGTGTTTTGGACTTCTGTCTATTTGAAGACTTCTGCTTTGTCTCTGATTTTTCTCTGGCTAAGCACTTTCCTATATGTATATATATGTATGTTCAGTATCTGTTTTGAGCATGCTCAGCTGATGAAGTTTATCACCTGCTGAGCTATAGTTTGGCTCACCCCTATTTCCGTCTGATTTGCAGGTTTTAGTTCGTGCGTGAAGATTCAGCTTTTCCTTTTCATTTTGGCATTCAAGTTTTGTATTCAGCTTGATTGGCCATTGTGCCCAGTTGTATTTAGATATGCTTTGTATTTCAGTTTGGCTTCCGCCTGTGTATTGTAAAGACATGTTGTAATCGTTTATTTGGTAATATATGAGCATTAGTTCTGTTTTGGGGTTTCGATAGTGTGGCCTTGTGTGTCTTAGGTAATAAGTGCGCGGCGTGTAACGGTCTCTCAACGAGGGTGGTTTTGGGGTCATTACAACATCTACCCCTTGTTGAATATAAAAACCATTAAAAAGAAGTTACCTAAAGACTGAGTGAAGAAAAGAATAATACTAAACTAAATATCATTGATTCTTAAATATTTAGAATATTGAGCATCTAGTGGAAAATTGAGAGTTACTTAAAGATTGGGAATTCATGTTTATTTGGAAGTCTAACGTTATACCTATATAAAATTTTAGAAGTCACACTAAGAGTGATATTAAGGAAAAGCCACTATTATCTAAGAGAGTACTAAGATTTAATGATCAGAGGAATACTTACATAGAACAAACCTTAAGAAAAATAATTATCAAGAGTGAGTGAGTTTTCACTAGACTAACTCATTTGACTTAAAAATTTATATATAGAGTTCCTACCTTGAAAAATCAATTTTAAGATAAAGAAATCAG
This sequence comes from Limonium bicolor, assembly GCA_023374045.1. Lineage (NCBI taxonomy): Eukaryota > Viridiplantae > Streptophyta > Magnoliopsida > Caryophyllales > Plumbaginaceae > Limonium > Limonium bicolor. The sequence continues at coordinate 258,932,273 of CM041782.1, read as the reverse complement.
CTTTTGGAGCTACACTTTAATTAATAAGAACTTTCTAAAAATCAACCTCGTGGGAAATTATATAAGTATATAATAAGTAAATTTTATGAAGTAAATACTTAATGACCGTCTAAAATACTATGGTTGATTATAAAAAAACAATTTGAAATTGAAAAAGTCACAGAATATATATATATATATAAAGGAACCTCATGAAACTAATTTAAAAGGTATGTAATATGAATTTTTAACGTATGGTTGGCTAATAAACCTTTGAATATAATTTTAAAAGACTATCTACGATTATTATATGATATGGAATTTATTTTAAATTACTCAAATATGTTACACCTGCTTTATAGCTTGATTAATATAATTGATATGTTAAAATAACATAAATGGCATATTTACGTACCTTAGGTTATAAATTCGGTACAAGGTTTCATGAAAAATTTAGTTGCATTGAAATTTTTTTTATATACGGTATGATACTATTTTAAATAAGTTCTTGAATTTTCAAGCCATGAAAACTAAGAGACTTTAGGTTATAAAATGCTTCTAGAGATAGCATTTGAATAATAACATTACATTATAATGGAATTTTTCTTTTATGAATTAATACTTTCCAAATCACATAATTTAAGATTTTGATACTTATTACATTCAATACCTAAATGAAAAAAGAGTGAACTAAAATGTTATTTTTGTAATATATAAATATAACCTATGTTTCATTTTCAAAACTTAACCTACTATATGAATGATGAATTCTAAACTTTGTTTTTGCCAATAGAGAGGCAAAGTGAGTTAGGAAAATGAGTTGGGAACACTAAAAGATTTAATTACAATCAAGCCAGAATAACAACGAGTGATATTGTGCATCAGATAATGTACCAAAAGTAAAAATTCAAACATCACGTAATGTCTTAAATAAAGAAAATTATGAGTAACAAACAGTAAACTTTAAATGATGAGTGCTAAACCAAAAAGGTTATGTCCAATAAAACAACCATGATTGAAATAAATACTATGTTGACTATCTAGTCAATTAACCCGTAAAGCATATTTAACAAGAGTGACCAACTGAATTTTGAGATGATGGTTAGACCATGTGTACACAAATGCAGACACATAACAATCAAGAAATACATACATATACAACGATCATGGATAAAATCAACAATGCAATTAAAGTCACAACAAAGCTTGATAATAAGGTGTTGAATTCCTGGAATGTGGTGTTTGAAATAAACATCAAGTAATTTAAGAAAACAAAAACTAAATGTTTGGAAGTTTAGTATGGTCCATGCATATTGTTGTGATTGGTTTTCGAAACAACCTTGTTGGATAATGTATCCTGAGTGGTGGTTAATGACATTTACATCTTGCATCAACTAGATGCTAATTATGAGACATTTCGGTTTGGTAATGGTTGATCTTGAGTGGAATGGATCCTTATTTAAGGATGGGGAATGATGGAATGGAAATTGTGATTGGAATTGTTATTGGATGAATATCCTTGAGTGGTTTGATTATTTGATATGCATTTTAGAGCTGGTAATATAACTTGGTGCTTAGTTTACCCGCACACCTGAAAGGGTGTGAGTAGTTGGTAGATAATTTTAAACTTCGGGACGAAGTTTCTTTTAAGGGGGATCTACTGAAATACCCCTAAATTAATTTAGATTAATTTAGGGGATTTCTTTTATTAAAACCCGTGGAATTTGGAAATGGGAATGTATGGAATAAAGAATTGGTATGGAAGTTGGTCAGCACACTGAAGCGGTGTGAGTAACTGTTAGTTGATTATAAACTTCGGGTCGAAGTTTCTTTTATGGGAAATCTACTGAAATACCCCTAAATTAATTTAGGGGATTTCTTTTATAAAAATGCTAAATAATATTATTAAACACTAAATTAGTATATGGTATTATGTAAAAATTATTTAGGGGACTTCTTATATTAAATTCTAAATAATAATACAATTTAATTTACTTTATTATATGGTATTATGAATTTAATAACAAGATTTATAAGTCAATAAAACTTGGAAAAATTCCTAGACACTCCAATTATATTATAAAGATTTTAGAAATATTTGGAGCATTAATTTGAAGCATAAAGGTCAATATAAAATTCTAGAAACCCTAAAGCTTCTTAAGCCTTGCTAGGGTTGACTTTTTGAGAATGGTCAAATCAGACCATGAAACCTATACCAATAAATAGGTTATGGAAAACCATGAAGATCGATAAAAAGAACGTAAAAAATGGATCAACCTAGCCAAATTTATGATAGAATGAAGTTTAGAGCCAAAATTTTGAAAAGTGCCACGTGTCAAGACCACACGGGTCGCCGGTACTTAGCATAAAAATCGCTAAGTTCCACCAGTATTTTGTCCTAACTTGTGACGGCCGTATCTCACTCATCCTTTCGAATTTTTGAGTGTCGTCTTCTTCAATATTTTCTCCTTAATCTCCTCTTTACAACCATAGCTCACACATAACCTAACTCTTCCTACATCCACCGGAAAATGGATCCAAATTTGCGTCCTTGCAAAGCCAAAACCCAGATTTACAGTTTTCACCGAATTCAGGTAAACTTCGTCTCGCCATAACTTCTTCGTTTCTCAGCCAAAATTAGTGTTCTTTAGCTTGTTTTGAAGATCTCTAATCCCTCTAAAACTTTTGTGTTGATGACCAAGGCTGGTTCATAATCGTTTGGAAGATTTAGGCGCCTAAAGTTCCCGACTTGTCAGCACATAAAATCATAGGAAACCGCAAGGTATAAACTCGTGACTTTCAGCTTAGATTTTTTCTTGTGTGTTGCGAATTGGGTTTAGTTCTTGTTATCAATCTGTAGAGCTACATCTCCTCTTTCGATGGAGTTTCGAGAGGAGAAGAAGAGATGACTGGAACTGAGAATATTGTTATTCAGAGAGAATTGCAGAGAGAGTTTATAGACTTTCATTACAAGACTTATTCCTTTATGACTAAAAGAAGTGACTATATATATACAGTATTTAATACTGTACCGTTACATATCATGAATACAGATAAGAGACTATATACATATATCTATATTCCAATACTCCCCCACAAGATGTAGGGCAGTAAGATTGTTACTGCTTGAATCTTGGACAGAATTTATGGATCGTGCTCTGTCTCTGTTTGGTGAATGCCGGTTCTGTGGAGGAAAGCTTGATATTCCTTCGCTGTAACCTGCTTGGTGAGAACATCGGCTAGCTGCTGATCTGCAGAAACATGCTGCAGAGTGATAAGCCCTTCTTGGATCTTCTCTCGGACTAGATGGCAGTCCAACTCGATGTGCTTTGTACGTTCGTGGAATACCGGGTTCCGAGCTATGTAAATGGCTGCCTTGTTGTCACAATTGACTGGAATGAGATGTATTCCTTCAACCCCCAGTTCGGATAGTAAACGTGTAAGCCATGTTAGCTCAGTAGTTACTCTTCGTATGGACCGGTACTCTGATTCTGCAGTGGAAAGAGCAACTGTTGGCTGTTTCTTAGACTTCCAGCTGATGGCAGTCCCTCCAAGAATAATGTATCCACTGACAGATCTGCGTGTAAGGGGGCAGCTTGCCCAATCTGCATCGCAGAAAGCTGTGAGTGTAAAGTCTGCTTTATTATTAAAGAGTATACCTTGGTGTAGTGTCCCTTTGATGTAGCGAACAAGATGGAGAGCTGCCGCTAAGTGTTCGCTGGTGGGTGACTTCAAGAATTGGCTGAGATGATGAAGGGATATGTTAGATCTGGTCTGGTATTGGTTAAAAAATTCAACCTACCAATTAGTCTTCTATAGTGGGTGGGATCTTCCAAATGATCTGCTGGAACATGGGATTCCTTTCCACCTGTTGGCAAAGGAACTACAGCACATTTTGAGTTAACTGGTAAGTAATCATCAACTATTTCTTGAGCATGTTTAAACTGGTTGAAGATAACTCCCTGATGTGTATAGAAAAATTCCATGCCTAGAAAATAGCTTAGCTTACCCAGGTCCTTGATTCGAAATTGCTGATCAAGGGCTGCTTTTATTCCTCCAATTTCTTTCTTATCGTTTCCCGTGGCTATAATATCATCCACATACACTCCAAGGAATGTTCTATATGGTCCATTATACTTGATGAACAAAGAATAATCATTTCTAGATTGAACAAAACCATGGAGTTGCAGAAAATTAGACAGTTTGTCATACCATTGTCGGGACGATTGTTTCAGTCCGTAGATGGATTTGTTCAGCTTGCAGGCTTTACCTCTGTGCAGCTCCTTAAGGCCATCAGGAATTTCCATATAAACCTCTTCTTGGAGATCGCCATGCAGGAAAGCGTTGTTTATGTCCAGCTGGTTGATCTCCCACCCCTTTTTGACTGCGATAGCTACTAAGGATCGAATGGTAGTGATTTTTACTACCGGGGAGAAGGTTTCCCAATAATCTTCTCCATATCGTTGAGTGTATCCCTTCGCAACGAGCCTCGCTTTGTACCTTTCCAGCTGCCCATCTGATTTTAGTTTCGCTTTGAAGACCCATTTGCTTCCTATGGTATGTTTTCCTTTTGGCAGCTCGACAATGTTCCAGGTATTGTTATCCTTCAAGGCTTGGAGTTCTTGTCTCATTGCTTCTCTCCAGTTCTCATCCTGAACAGCTTCTTTGTATGACCTTGGTTCTTTTATGTTTTGTAACTGCTGAAGCATAGTGTAGGACTGCGCATGCAAAGTCTGGACAGAAAAACAATTAGTAGGTTTCAGGTCTGTCAAACTAGTATTTAGGATTTACCTTGATTTCCTTTATTTCGCATTCTGTCATAGAAGATTTGGCTGAAAGTATCTTGTTCTTCCAGATGAGATCCTCCTAGGAAGTAGTCTCCTAAATACGCAGGTGGGTGTGTTCTCTTTGAGACCTTCTTAAGGGGGCAGAATCTGCTTGCTCTATCTGTTCCACTGCATCAGTAGCTTCTGTTTGGTCTGCTGAATCAGTTTGGTTCAGGGGACATGGTATTTGTTTGCATCAGCTTGTGTCGTCATCATACCAGATGTAGTCATTTCCGGTGTGATTTTGCTGATTCTGTCTCTGATCTTCTCTTTCTGTTTCAGTGTTCTTCATGGTGCCAATGTTTTGCAGTGGAAATTCATGTTCATAAAAGGTGAGGTCCCTGCTGACTACAACTGTTTTTGCTGCAAATCCAGAACTTTGCTTCCCTTTTTATTGTCAGCAAAACCCAAATAAACACAAGTACTACTTCTAGGATCAAATTTACCTTTACCTTTCTTGACATCTGTTTTATAACATAGACATCCGAAAGCCTTAAAGACACTGTAGTCAGGTTTAGCATTGTAAAGAATTTCATATGGAGTTAATCCCCCAATAGCTTTAGAAGGCAACCTGTTTATTATAAACACAACATATCGAATACAATCACCCCAGAAAGTTAGATCAAGATTTGACTGAAACAGCAAGGCACGAGCTGTCTCTAGGATGTACTTGTGCTTTCTCTCCACAACACCGTTTTGTTGTGGTGAGTGTGCGCAAGTGGTTTGATGCACAATACCATGTTCTCTGAAATATTTAACCCCAGAGTTACTGTTTCCTAGCTCAAGAGCATTATCACTTCTCATCATTTTTATTTTGGTTTCGAATTGTCTTTCAATGAGAGTGATAAAGCAAGTAAGGAAATAGAAAGCTTCAGAATTATTGGCAAGTAAATGAATCCAAGTGCATCTGCTGTAGTCATCTACTATGGTTAAAAAATACCTTTTTCCTTCATAGGTGGGAACCTTAAAGGGACCCCATACATCCACATGAATAAGTTGGAAACATCTTTCAGTTTTTATGGTAGAATCAGGGAAAGGTTTACGCACAGCTCTAGCCTTATGACATATTTCACAAGCTATATTACCTTGAACATTATCAGATTTTATTAAACCAAGTGTCACCAATTTGGTGTATGGTACATGGCCTAATCTGGTGTGCCACAATTTAGCATCACCATTCTTTCTAGTAGTATTATAACAGGGAACAGCAGAAAATATTTCTTTTTCTGAAATATCAGTAGCAGGCAGAGAATCTAAACTGTCATCAAGTAAAAGATATAGCCCATTGACTGCCTTCCCTATCACACAGGTATTCTTAGAATCATATTCTGCACCATACAAAACATTCATTGAACACAATTGGGACTCTTATCTGCTGAATCAATTTCTAACAGAAATCAAATTGAATTTAAAACTGTCAACAAAAAGAACATTGTGCAGAACAAAAGTCTTTCCCAGTTTTATTGTTCCAAACTGTGTTACTTTCTGGACATGCCCATCGGGCATACCAATGTCACGCATTTCCCTTAAATTTTTCAGTTCTGTAAACAAAAACTTGTTACCACACATATGCTCAGACGCCCCTGAATCTATAATCCACAGAGGAGTTTGAGTTGTGTCAAGTTTACTAGTTAAACAAACTGAACATAAAGAACTGCGATTGACCTTACCTGCAAAGTTGCAGTTTTCCTCTCTGTATTGTCTTTGTGTATGGTTTTTCTGTAGGAGACTCCTGAGTTGAGTTACTTCTTGCATAGTAAGATTGACATCAAGGGATTGCGTTCCAGTTGCATTTGTCTTCTGCTCGATTTCTTCCTCAAGAAGCGCAGTTCCCGCAACAGTTTTGCCCTTCCCTTTCCACCAATCTGGATATCCTACCAATTCGAAGCAACTCTCCCTGGTGTGGCCTTTCTTGTGACACTTTGTACACTGTTTGCTCAAGTCCTTCGAAGAAGATGACAGATTGGGCTTCTTGTTTGTCTGTTGACCAAACCTAGTTTCATCTTGTTCGCAGAGAGAACAAGACACTCGCTGTCTGATTCTCGATTTCTTGTGGAGGTGCTTCTTCGGTTCTCTTCTTGACTGATAATGGCGTAAGCTTCTTCCACTGATGGTAATGTCGATTTCAGAAGAATATTTGAGGCTACGTTAGAGTAGCTTTCATCGATGGCCATGAGGAATTGCATTAGTCGTTCTTTCTGGAGCTTCTCCTGGTATTCTGTCCTCGCTTGGCAAGAACAAGTGAGTTGTTGCTCCATTTTGTCTAATTCATCCCATAAGCCTTTCATTTTGGTGTAGAAATCGGAAATCGACTCCCCGTTTTGCTCCATCTTTCCAAGCCTTTTCTTCAGAGAATAGATTTGCGCGACGTTGGCTTGCCCAAATCTTTTGCTCAGATTCTTCCACACTTCGGCCGCCGTCGAGAAGTACAGAATGCTCTCCCCGATTTTCTTTTCTAGACATTGACTCATCCACGCTATTAGCATGTTGTTGCAACGAATCCACGCCTGGTATTTATCGTCATCTTTGCTTGGAGCGGTAATGGTACCGTCGAGGAACCCATATTTGTTTTTTTCCCTGAGTGCGACGGTCATCTTTCTTTTCCAGAGAGTGAATCCCTCCTTGCCGTCAAAAACGTATCCAAGAATCATTCCCGGATGGTCACTCGGGTGGAGGTAGAACGGGTCATCTGTCTCGTTAGTCTTCTTCCCTTCCGTCATTGCTTCGTCCTTCGTTTATGAGTCGGACATGGAGATCGATTACTCCAGCTCTGATACCATTTCGAGAGGAGAAGAAGAGATGACTGGAACTGAAAATATTGTTATTCAGAGAGAATTACAGAGAGAGTTTATAGACTTTCATTACAAGACTTATTCCTTTATGACTAAAAGAAGCGACTATATATATACAGTATTTAATACTGTACCGTTACATATCATGAATACAGATAAGAGACTATATACATATATCTATATTCCAATATGGAGCCCAATAAGACGGACTAACTCGATCTGTGCTGTGAATTATAGAACTGCAAAGATCGATCCTCGACAACTCGTAAAGTTCAAATTTTTTCAGAACATCGAATTCGATTTCCCCCGTTGTTGCAATTCCAGTGAGCTTTCCTTCCAATTCTTCTGATGTTGCTAATCTATTTTACATTTTTGACCAAACCCACGTATCAATTTAGTCTATTGCATACTGTATTGGAAGAATTTGTTAGACTGATAACCGAAACAGACACAAACCCTAAACCGAGTTACCCAAAATCGAAATCCCAGTGCGCTGCACGATAGCTAACGAAATTGGTACCAATAGGATCGCAATTTGTAACACCCCATCCAAAGCCTATCGTGGTTATCGCAATCTGAACACTTAAACGAACACGTCGCAGCGGAAATAAACAACACTTGGACCTTGCCACGGTCTGATCGTTAGAATATACCGGCTTAACATTTACAATACTTAACCAAAATACTTATCCAACTCAAAACACCAACATTCACAATCCCACAACCAACCGAGTACTAGTATCTCAAACGTAATCTCAAACTTACAACAGTTTAATATAAGCAGTCGGGTGCACAGGCGCAACCCGAACTCAAAATAAATGTCCCAACCTAAGTCTAACCGCTCCTACTCTCGTAGTGCGTCCTCATGGGCCTCTTACCTGCAAGTGTAAAAATAGCCCCCGAGGGGGTCAGCACGAATGCTGGTACACCCTCTCATGGCCCCCAAGCTAACGGGGCTACGACGACTAATTGTCGATAGCATGGAAATTGATTACATACACAAGCATAATATGAAGTGCAATAACAATAACCACAGATGAACATGTATAGTTCACAAACAATGAACGACTCAAGCGTTCCCTTATCAAGTGGGTTAGTAACCCCCTCCTTAGTCCTCATTTCCTTAATCTCAGTTCCTTACCTTACCTTAATCTTAATCTCAATCTCAATCTTAATCTCAGTATACAAACCTTTCCTGGAAGGGATTGGTTGTAGCTTAATTCGAACCTGGGATTTAGGTGATCCCACCGCACCATCTTAATGCCACCTACTCTGGACGGGAGTCCAGCGTAGCTGAGCCGGCAACCGGCCCTAGGCTACAAGTCCGAAGACAAGTCCTTAAGCGGAGGGCGGATCTGATTCAGATACCGTCCCCCTTTTTCCTTAGCATGCATGACCGGAGATCGGTCCCGGGTTTCCTCACTCAAGTTCCAGTTAGTAGACATCTTAAACACCATGTGCTAGCTAAGCCTTAACGGGCATTAACCAACAACCATCAAACTTAACTCTTATTCTTATCTCCGTAAGTACTAAGCTTGGTTAGCAACAATCTCAAGTCTCGTGGGTTAGTGTAAAGCTAACACAAACACAACGAGAATAAATATAACCGGTTGCATGCTTTATCTTGTTTTAGTCATAGCAATTAAACAGATAGCACACAAGCCGAGGGACACCTCGTTAGCAAGCAGGTCACAAGAAGGACTGTACCGTTCACCGTCGATCGTTGTTTGACTAATCTTCTTCGGGGTCCCAATTCACAAACCTAGAACATTCATTCATTTTTAGGTCATTAGTTATTTGCACTTACTTAACTTACTTAGTCTCTAAAGATTCCCATTTAACAACCTCTCAAGTCTTTGCCACTTAGCTTACAAACTTAACTTTAAACATCAAAACTTATACTTAGTCTTAACTTAATTCCTTAAGTTCTTAGGGTCCCAATCATTACTACCCTACCAAAGGTATACCTCATTACCCATTACCATTCTTAGAATTTGAAATTTCTTTTTTTTTTATTTATTTTTGGCCCGACCGGACTTCCGACCGACCTTACCTAAGGTCGGTCCATTCCAGAACACTTCTCCGTCTGAAAATTCTACCCCGACCGGACTTACAAGTCCGGTCCTATGTCCGGTCGATTCCAGAGACTTATTACCGTACAAAATTCATGCCCGACCGACCTTGCAAGTCCGGTCCCAAGGTCGGTCCATTCCCGAGAGTTCTCCCCGTGGAAATTTAAGCCCGACCGGACTTGACAAGTCCGGTCCCATGTCCGGTCTATTCCAGAAACTAATTCCCTCACAAAACACAAGCCCGACCGGACTTGTAAGTCCGGTCCCCAAGTCCGGTCGGTTCCAGAAACATTTTCCGGTAGTGTAACAGAGCCCGACCGACCTTGCAAGTCCGGTCCTAAGGTCGGTCGGCTCTAGAAACTTGTTTCTAAATTCTCTTTCAACTCCAAACTTCTCCTCATATATTCTAATATGTTATAACCTCATTTGGGCACCTCAAATACACCTTAAGCCCTCCTTTAAATACCTTAAATCATCCACCAAGATCCACCTTAGTCATTATGCATTTTCCTTGTAATAATGCTAACACTTGTAATGCTTTCCTCTAGGTTTCTAGGTGGTGGTTCATACCTAGTGTAACCACTATGCCAAATGTTTTCTTCACCACTATAACATCATCTCCCAAGCATCTCTCACTATCTAAAACTCTTTTAAGCATTTACTTGAAGTTCCTTAACAAGTTTAAACTTCCATCATCATCACATTATTTCCTTCCTAGTTGTGCACCAACATTTGCCTAAGTCCTAAATACTCAAATACATTCTCTTGATTCCTAAATCTTCCATGGTGATACTTAAGTCATTATAAGTCATTAAAACACCTTAACTTCACCCTTTTTCATCAAGACAACCTATAGAACATTCCTAGTACTTCCTTAGTCATTAAATTCCCTTAGGATATCTTAAACACTTAAACTCTCCTTTAAATTTTGCCATGGGTTCTCTAGTATATAGTACTTCCTAACACATGGTTTTTCTCCATCAACAACCAATACCACACAAATTCTCATCACAACAGCTTAACACCCAATTTACACCAAAACCACACCACATCATCATAAACTAAAGTGCTTGGCACTTAGGCCCTTAAATAACAATAATCTTAACCACTGAATTTCCACATATATATGCCTTCAACCTGCGAATACACTCAACAAGGCTCCCATCGAAATAAAATGCTTCTTGTACTTCACCTTTATATTCTTAAACTATCTCTTTTCTCATTTGCTCCTTAGTCACAAGTTCACAAGAATAGTCATTGTTTATCCTAGGTTTTATAGCACCTTCCCAATACAAACTCTACACTAAACTCATCATATACCTACATCTCATTCCCTTAAACAACAAAACACCTTAAGGTAAGTAATTTACCTTGTTTTCTCACAAGCTTAAAAGCTTTTCTCCTTAGGTTTTCTTTGTCCAATCTCGGTCACCAATGTGATTCTCCTTGCCAATGTTCTAACCAATATCAAATGACTCCAATGAGTACTAGATAACACATTAACCCTAAGGAACAAACCCTAGGTTTAAAATATGTTTTAAGGTATTAATGTGATTGTTTTACCTTGGTTTCTCAAGACAAACTTGGATATGAGAAGAAGGACCTCCTCCCTCCTTTGAAGAGTAGAAACAAGCTAGAACAAGGCATAAACATGGAGTCCCATGAGTATATATTTTCGGACATGTGAAGAAAATGGTGGAAACCTAGATTTTCTTACACTTCTTTAACCGAAGAGAATGGAGATGCCAATGGAGTCTCCAAACTTGAATTTCCTCCTCTAATGGTGGTTTGACTTGGCACCAAAATGAAGCTCTTGAAGTTTTGAAAAGATAGAAGGAGGAGAGGAGCTTGAGCTAACTAAGAAGAGATATGTATTTTGTTTTGGTTGGAGCTAAAATGAACAAGTTGTGTGCAAGAGAAGGTGGAGCTAGCATGGAGAGGAGCTTCACGTTAATGGAGAAGAGAAAGAGAGCAAGAAAACCGTGTGAACAAGGGAGAATGAAGAAGTGAGGAGAGAGGTAAGTAAAATGTGATATTTATCTTAAAAGGTGAATAGTACTTTATGCTTTATAAGACTTATTGCTCTTAATTACTTAATGAGTCATGAAGGTGGTGACTCACCTCCTAAGAAACGGCCCCCTTTTAGTAATGAGGGTAGTTTAGTCTTTGTTGACCGAATGTCTCACTTATATAGACTTATGTTATAAACTAGCTTAATTAATTCACTATTCATCAAAAACAAGGCACATTGTTGTGAAATTTTTGATTTCCCATTGATATAGACTTCCAAATGTGATACTATATAGTACACATGATAATTAAAGAGTAATGATGGACATTTAGCCATTCAAAACTCATTTACAAGACAATTTTTCAAACGTGCTTTAAGACTCCTTAAAGCACATTTTGTGTTTTAACTTGTTTTCAAGCTTGGTTTTCTTTGGTAATTGATTTAAAATGACCATTAGGATATTACTAAGGTCTTAGAACAATATTTTGGTACTCTCCCATGTCTCTCCAAGATAAGCACATTTTTGTCAAACTGCTCTTTTGGTGTTTCCTTATATTTCTTTGATTAGAAATGTTTCTTAATGTTTCTAAGGCATTATTTAGCCTCCTTATATCTTAGTTTCTCATTTGAACACCATATCTAAATTTGGGGTATTTCACAATTAAATTTCGGATTCAATGAAACAAAAATCAGTCGATTTGGTTCTGTGAGTTGAGAGAAATCAGCAAATTAGTACTCGAGTCATGGTTTGGGTTGCTGAAGAACTCGTGCGATGTCAGCCGTCCGATTGTAGTTAAAAGGAGCGGACGGCCGAGATTAGATCTGGGGAGTTTAAGTTGGTTATGAATTATAATATTTCCAGAATTAAACCCTAACTTGTTGAATTTATTTAAATACCTTCCCGAATGTATTTTGACTTGAAATGTTAACCATAGATTCCTTATAAAATCTAGTTTATTTTGATGTAAATTAATATGGTTTTGGAGTTTTTAACGTAAGTTATGATTTTTGCAAGTTACGGGTATTATGGAATTATTTGGTTAAATAAAAAAGATATTTATGAAATAAAAATTTTATAATATGATAAATGTTATAGTTACTACATATTGAATTTGGGAATTTTGGACAAGGGTAAATGGGTCTAAAAATTGTGTTTATGAATTTTCATAAGATTATCTTATAATATATGGTTTTTAATGTAAAAAAATTAAAGTATAGTTATTAATAAACTTTATAGGTGGGATAATATGGTAAGACTAAATTAACATTTAATAACAGTATGAATGAAATTTTGGGTATAAAATTTTAAGTGAAGTAAAATTATATATATATTTACGTGAGGAGTAAAATAGAAACTTATGTTGAATCAAGGAATTTCACTAGTCTACATTTTTAGTTATATATAATGTGGAAGTAATATACTTAATTGAACTAGGGGAAATACTATTTACAAACCCTATATTGGATATGGATTTGTGTAAAAGTTAATAGAGATAATTAAATACAAAAAACTACATAAAGGATTTTGAATAAATCCTAATATATATATATATACATATATAAACTAAAATAAAAGAAATGAAATACCTTATAGAAAATATAATACGAAGGAATAAATAAGTTATACTAAACCCCTACATAATAATGAAAGAATTATATGAGATGGTATTAAATTGGGGTTATGAAATTGAGTTTGAGTTACCTTCGAATTCTAGGATTTAAATAAATCATAATTAAATACATAATAATATATTTGTCAGTGAAAGAATGTAAATTTGTAATTGGGTTAAGTAATAAATAAGTTAAGACTTAGGAAAAATTTGTAATTGATTACAAAGTGTTACACAATAGATAATAAGATTGTTAATAATAAATAATAAAATTGTTTACATCTGAATGTGAAGTGGATTCATAAGGCTAAATTTAATCATTTCATAACATTTATAATAGTGAGTAATTACTTAATGTTTTAAGGTAAAATCATTAAAAGGGTTAAGATATAAAACTAAGTTAAATATGACTAGGGAGATAATCTAGATAAATCTTTAAGTTTCTTAGAACTAGATAAGCCATATAAAATACATTTATAACATTAACTACCAATATTTAGAATGTGAGTTTATAAATAAGTGTTGTAGTTAATAGCTAGAACTTGTAAAAGGTTGTAAAAATAAATTAGATATTTAAAACTTTAAATTTAATCGGACGGAACTAAGTTACATAAGATATATCATGATTTCTTTCGGTAATGAGGAAATATTGATAGTATTTGAATAAAACATGAGAATTTTCAGAATATGATCTATAAATATTGGCAATTTCACTTATGAAGGGGGATGGTTAATTTCTTTGATAAATTTTACCTTATGTTAAGATATAATGTTTATCCTAACACATAATAAAGGAAATAATTTTACGTTACTTTGAAACCTTAGGTTTGTAAATAATTTAAAACGTATTTAAGACTTAGTTTATTGAGGTTTAGTATAAAAGGATTATACATAGTCTATGAAGGGAATGTGTGTAAAAAATAAAACTTTAGGAAATAAATGTAAGCAAGGATACATAAAAGGTTATCTTAAAAACACCTTATATATAGTTAATGATAAAAGTAAATATATATCTTGTGAATACTAAATGTAAGAGTTCGATAAGTCTAAGTTAATAATATAGTTATTTCAATATGAGAGTGAATTCAAACATCTTATGACAAGATTATTAGACGGTTATAATAGAAAGTCATTTTGAACTAAGGATACGATAATTGAGTTTAGTGGCTCAATTAAGTTATAATAAAATGTATCTACAACACTATGATTCCAATATACAAGATGTAGATCTTAATTAAGTTAAGGGGAAACTTAATCATGATGGTTTATTTGGTAATATTGATAAAGTACATAATCATTACATTGTGAATTAATAGTATAGTATTCTAAGATAAACCTATTACAGGTCATAAGACGTTGTTTATTCTAAAGTAAGAGTAAAAGTATTGAGCTTAAGAATTGTTATTGGAATTCTAAGATTGATTGAATAACATATAATGCACTTATGTTATAAAGGTCTTTAATGTGAGAATTATGGTTAAGTATGGATAAAGTTGATAAGAGGGGAACAATTAACAAGTGTTAATATAATACATTCCTTGGTCTTACAACCTTGAGTTATACAACATTCTAAGACAAGTCAAAGGTTATACATAACATTTAAGTGAGGGCTTAAAAGACAATTGGGACTTAGAAATAAGAGTGAGGAGTTTATTTAAGCTTAAAGTAGGCTACAAGTGATTGATGATAGACTACCTTTAATATTCTTCAGAGTACTGTTGATTGTTTGCGCAAGTTGACTAGAACTGCTACAACGTTATCCAGTTACGATTTCTCGTACTCAACTACTGTTGCTAACAGACTGAAGGAGACGTTTTGGAAAACGATAATTGACCTTGAATGAATTTCAAAAGGAATCTGTTTGGGTGACTAATTGAGCTTGATGTGACTAACTGAGCCTATATGTGAAATTTCCATGGTTATTGGTTCCTCCTATCTAGTTGTTTCACTAGATATTAACTGCCTAGGGTTTACGCTTCTACACTCTGTAGGACTGAGTGTTTTGGTATTGCTCTGGTGCAGTTAATGATCTAGTGGGGTAACTGGGAATATAGGAAAATATCTGGTATTGGTAAATTCTTCCTTTGGACTATGGGTATTATTTCATCCATGAGTCGAGTTTGATCAGCCTTATTGGGAATGGATTCTTTCTATTAGATATTAATTGCTGAGGGTTTACCCCTCTACACTCTGTAGGACTGAGTGTTTTGGTATTGCCCTTGTGTAGTTAATAATCTAGTGGGAATATGGGAAAATGTCAATCTTGGTACTGAGTATGGATTATTTCTATTAAGTGGTGCACACACTTTTCACCGATGACTGAGAACGGGTCGGTGACAGCGGAGGTCTGCTATACCTCGTCTATATGGACAACTAACAGCGGAGGTCTGTTTACCTCGTCCTTTGGACAACTGACTGGCGGCACTCTAGAGTATATTTTGTCTATGGGAATAAGCTTTCTGAAATGGTGGAGACATAAACTGTCTACCACGGGTTATGGGTATTCATATCATTCCTAGTCCTTTGTGACTACCTGAGTCTTTCTCTTCTTAACCAGAATTAGTTCTAACATCAATAATGGATGCTTACTAACTATATGGTGTGACTTCTGAAGTGGTTGACTTGGTTTATAAGTTCTTTGTCTCTATCCTTACCTTGTTCTCTTTTCTCTATGATTGATTGTTTTGAGGTGCCTCCTTTCCCTGTTTTACTTTCAAGAGTTTGATTTCAAGTTACTGTTTATTTTGAAGAGTTATGTTTTAAATATTGTTTTGGAGAATTGTACCAGTTCCATTCCAGGGAACTGACTCACCCCTCCTGGGGTGGGCTGCTTGGTTCTCATCTTGCAAGTACGAATTGTTTATACAGATGGCCACGAAGAGCATGAGTGATTGGGATGGGAATTAGGAATTGTGGAGAGTTATTATGTTTACGTTGTTTTCTTGAGTTCAGACCGTAACTTAGATAATTATAATGGTTGTAATTGGTGAGATTGGTACCGGGTGTTTGGAACCCGATGGTCTGTAATCGCCTTAGTATTTTAATTCCGCTGTAAATACGTTAAATAGGGGCGTTACAATAATGTTTTTCCTTAGACTTCTAAGTGGTGTTTCTTACCTATGATAGCAACTATCCCAAGATGTTTCCTCATCACCAACAACGTCATCCCCCAAGCATCTTCCACCATCCAAAATTCCTTTTATACAACTACTTGAATTTTCTCCACAAGTTTATACCTCCTCCTTACAGGACATTATTTTTCTCCTTGTTTACCGGTATTTGCATAAGTCCTTAACACAATTTCTCCATGTCTTTGGTGCATCCCAAAACACTCATTCGATTCCTTAATCCTCCAAGATAGTGCCTAAGTCATTTTAACACTCAAGAATTCCTTTAATCATTTTCTTTCACTAATAGAACACTTAGTCATTTCTTAACACTTCCTAGTTCACCAAAGCTCATTTAGAACACTTAGAACATCCTGTACATTATCCAAATTTTGACATGGGTTCAACTAGCACATGGTTACACCAAAACACATTGCTTTCACCATTACACACCCAAGAACACTTAAATCCTTAAAGAACATTCTCACACACAAACTTCACCCAAATTACACTACATCATAATATAGTGCATAATTTAAACTGCTTGGCACTTAGGCCCTTAAATTGTATAAACCTTAAACACTGAATTTCCACATTTAAATGCCTTCAACCTGCAAATACACACAACAATGCTCCCATGTCTTTTTAGTCCACCTTGTGCATAGTTTTCTATCTCATTTCCCATTGGCTCTTTAGGTTATTTATTAAGCAAATATAGCTCAATTCCCTAGTACACAAAACTACATTAAGAGAGGTCATTTACCTCTTTGTTTTCCAAGTTTTCTCACTTGTTTTCTCTTGTTCTTTCTTGATTGAAAATCAGCAAGGGCTTTTATTACTTGACAAACTTCTAACCAATATACATATAAGGGTAATGAGCATTAAGTTTCATACTTAAACTCACATATAAACCCTAAATTCACATATGTGTATTGAAACACTTAAATTGGTGCTTACCTTTGGAATTTGAAAGAGAACTTGAATAAGTGGCAAGATAGGACTCCTCCTAGTCCCTTGAAGTTTGAATTAAGCTAAGAAGATAGCAAGTTAATTCACCATTAAGGGATGAATTTTCGGTTATACACAAAAATGGAGGGAAACATGATTTTTCTTTGATTTTCCTTACCTTGAAGCAAAGGAGAATGACAAGGCATGGAAAGATGAGCTCAAGCTCCTTCAATGGAGATTATTCATGGCACCAAAATGGAGTTCTTGAAGATTTGAAAAGATAGAAGTGTAAAGCTTGGTCTAACTAAGACAAATATGGTCTTAGAATTTAATTTGGAGCATGGGGTTGGATTTGGCAAGGAAATGAAGATGGAGAAGAGAGGTTGCTGTAGCAAATTGTTTTTGAAGAAGGAAGGAAGAAGGTGAAGATGGTGGGGATGAGAGAATTGAAGAGAATGAGGTGAGAGAGTATACTTTAGGAGATATTATGTTATAAAGGTGTTTTTCTCTTTCTACTTACTTTTCCTTCTTCCCTTTAATTAACTAGCACATGGTGGTGAGTCACCACATAGAAAACCGGCCCCCTTTTGTATAATGGGATATTTATGGTCTTTGTTGACCAATTAATTGACTTATGTTGACTTATGACATAAACTAGCACTATTTGGGCACTATTCACAAATTAAGGCACATAATTGTGAAATTTTTGATTTCCCATTGATTTAAACTTCCTAGTGTGATACTAAGTAGTACACATGTTGATTAAAGAGTAATGATGGACATTTAGCCACTCAAAACCCATTTCCAAGACAATTTTTTTTAAAATGTGCTTTAAGGCTCCTTAAAGCACATTTTGTGTTTTAACTTGTTCTCAAGCTTTGTTTTCTTTAGTAATTGATTTATAATGTTCATTAACATGTTAATAAGGTCTAGAAATGACCTTCAAGTCTTATACAAGGTTACACCAAGTCTAGGACAAGTATTTGCCTAAATTGACTTTATGGTGTCTTCTTATGTTCTCTTTGGTTTAATTGTGTACCAAGGTTTCTTAAGGAGTTAATTAGCCTTATTAAATCATAAATGAATGTTATTAAGTCTTGGTAGGCTCTTTAGGTCCTAACCAAGCTCATTCCAAGCTTAGAGCATGTTTTGCTCAAACTACCTTAGTGGCACTTCACTGTGTTTACCATGGTTCAAGTTACTTAATAAAATTTATAAGGCACTTTTTAGCCTTTATATACCATAGTCTAATAGCTAAACAACATATCAAGGTTTGGGGAATTTCAATCTACCCCCCTTAAAAGAACTTCGTCCTCGAAGTTCACACTTCAAACGCATCATTGGATTAGAATACGGGGATTACTTGCAAAATAAAACTTCCATAGCCAAACATACTTTACATTACAACCTCGGACTTAACGGTCCGGGTAACATATCCACATCCATACATAACATAACATACTTATATGATAACCTCGGACTCAACGGTCCGGGTATCTTAACCCCATTGTACTTGCATAACGACCCTTAGACTCTTAGGTCTGGGTAACATAACAACATTTAGACACATAGGTCTGGGTAACATAACAACTTTCGGAACTCAACCACATTAGTGTAGACACCAAAAATTCTCACCCCATAAAGCAAAGTCTGAAATAGAAAATAAAATAAGAGGGGTCGTCGCCTTTCTTTTCAAAAAACGTACTGCTGTGCGTGTCAAAATGAAACCATCGTTTTACGACAAAATTTTAAAACAATTCTCAAGCATTTTAGAAAAATCCAATTTTCCAGAAATTTTCAAACAATAATTTGTTTTAGACTTACCCTTTTATTTATTTATCTATTTGGTTATTTTCATTTTTATTTCCCTAGTCGTGGGCATTTCATTACTTTTATTTTTACTTATGTTACTTCATCATTTTCATGTTGTTATTTTGTAAAGAAAACATTTCATTTTTATTGACTAAACCTTTTTAGTTTTATTCTGTATATACATTTTTTTTTCTAGTATTAGTGTTTGGATGATTTTACTCATGTCGAGTTATAACTTTTGTTCCCTAAGTTTTTCCATTGTAGTTATTCTTTTCCTTTCTCATTTTTGGGTGGATCAAACTTGGTCTTAATTCAATCTTCAATCAAACTCAACAACCCAAACCCAAGCTCCTCCTATCCAAGCCTACAGCCCAAAACCGAAGCCCAATTTAAAACCCAACCCATCTCCTAAACCCTAGAGTCCACCCTTGCTCCATAAAAAGACAACACCAATAAACCTAGAGACGACCACGTTTTACCGGCCGCCTCAGTCTCTTATTTTTCCCCCGTCTGATTCTTATCTTCATCTCTCGATTTTCTTCTACAAAAAAAAAGAAGCTAGCTCTTCTTCACGATCGACCCTCGCCAGGCATCAAAGTCTTCTCCTCCCTCTGTTCGTTCCAATTCATCCACCAGCATCATCGATTTCCAACTCTTCCTCCACTCAGCTTTTCAGAATAAACCCTAGCCGCTTTATCCTTGCCCTCTACTCTCCCTCTCTGAACCTCACTACTCCGGATCGCCAAAGGAAATCCTCAGAAACTAGCACGCTTTATGTTCTTCATTCCTCCCCAGAATTCGTTTTCTTCGGCTCATAAACTCTGCGTCTTTCTCCATCGTCATTCTTGAATCGACAAACCAATGTTGTCGGAACTTAAATTCCACCTCTTACTGGTGACTTTGGATCTTGCTCACGTCGATTCCTGCCCTCCGTCGGAGTACCGGCCTTCTTCGTTCGAAGGGTGGATTCTTTGAGTTCGAGTGGAGAAGAATCTTTTCCGGCCTTTGGGTATCTTCACCGCCATCATCAGATGTTCAGTCGGTGTTCGATTTGTCACTAGTACCCGACATCATTTGCCATTGTTCGAACGCGCCCCAGTTTTCTTGATTGGTTGTTCTGGTTTCTTTATTTGGTTTGCTCTCACCTTTATTTTCTAAGTACTGCTGCCTTTGAGTTTATTCTGGTTTGGTTTCCCTGCAATGATCGCTTGTTGTGCTTGGATGGATATTGAACACGCGTTTGATAGTTCTTTTAGCCCGTGACTTTCCCGGTAATGTTATTGCGAGAGATGTTGCTTCCATGCGCTGCTGAATGTGTATTTACTTGCTATTACCATTTGCCATAATCGACTGGGTATCGGATGTGCTTTCGACTAGCTCATTCAGGTTGAGCCAGTTTGTTTGTTATATTGACCCGAAGGATCTTGAGACTCAAACTTCATGGTTTGCATGAATCTGATTAGAAGATTTAATCTAGATTGCTTATGTTGATCTCTTCGCACTAACCTGGGCTTGTAGTGATGACCCTTACCAGAAAAAAAAGGTTTACTACCTCTTGAAAGTGTCGGACCTGGGGTTTATAGTGGTTCCAGTATCGCGTGGGTTAGAAGGAGATGTATTACAAGCCTGCGCATCCCTTGTGATTGAGATTTTAATCCAATTTCAGTGTGCTTATTATCACCCATGCCTACTGGTTATGTGATCCCGATATTCTCACTATCCTTCTTGCTTGTCATTTGAACGAGGTATGTGCAATCGATTTAGACTTGGAATACGCTTGCTTGGCTTGGTATGAACCTTAGACTTTGTGTGTTGATCATGTTGCTGTGCTGGGGTTCCATTGCTCACTCTCATGGCTCAGTTGCTAGATTTGTTCGTGTAAACTCACGGCGGATCGTATGTTTGATGGGTCTGTCTGTTCCTATGAGTATTGATCATCCGAACTGTTCATTTATGTTACTGCTTGCTTAGGAATTGTTACTCATTATTTATTTACTCTTTTTTTGCCATGTGACTTGACTGAGGGACATGCAAAATCAATGAGACTTGACCGGGACTTGCTTGGCTTGGAACATTTACCTTGGATCTTATGCAAGTCGCTCGAGTTTGCGGACTTTGGGCTTTGTGATAACTTCTCACCGGGTTTGGAAATTCCATCTTCCAGCTTTTACTTTATCATACGATTCATTACCCCTTTGCGCATTGATATGGGGTTTGGAAATTCATTTGAAACTGGCAAATGTTTGTCCCTTTGTGCTTGGATATGAACATGAATCGAGTTAGAGTTGCCCCATGTTATAATTGTTAAGACAAATCACTCGTTGGCTGGTTGGTCCTTATTAATTCTGTGTCTTAGAGGGAAATGATATAATCCCTTCTAGGTATGATCCCACATGACTCACAACCCCACCCCTTTGATACTACACTTTGGTTTGAGTCATAATCTAAGATGACAGATTAATTTGAGTAGCAACCCCAATGCTTGATTTATCTTACAATCCTTAGCATTTGTTGGCAGCTTGAAACTCTTTTCTATGTTCTCGGTTGGGGTGTGGGAGATGATTAGATTGTCCCCTTTCCTCCCATTGAGAGGGGCCGTATGATCCCATTGCACACACCCCAACCTTCTTCCGTTCTTTGACTAATGCGCTTTGTCTCTATTGGACGTGTTCTTTGACATGTACATAATGCTTATGGAATGGAAAATTGCTCGGGGACTAAGAGACGGACCTTGGCTTGGACTACCGGGGCTCTCCCTTCGAACGTGAAAAATGGTTGGTGTATCTCTTCGGATCCCCTTCCTCGAGTGAGGCGGCGTCGATGCGACCCCCCATAGCAGCTCTTTAATTAAGATTGTTATTTATATTTGTATTAATTTGTAATTTGTTTATTGTTCTTACTTTTGGTTGTCTTTGGATTTATTTATTTTCGTAATTTAATTCATTCTCTGCATGTGAACAATTTTAGCATGTTATCTCTAGCTGGTTTTGTTATGTTATTCTAGTGCTTAGTTTACCCCTTCTACATATGGATGTGAGCTTGGAAATTAATTTGAAATCTTGTAGGATTTTTGCTGGTGTTCAATCACCAAATTTTTGTACATAACGTTTACACTTCATTTTGCTTCTCCAATGTTTGTACCCTATGTGAGATATTTGCTTTGTTATTTTGTGATTTATGCCCCTTGCTTGTTGCTTATTAATGTCATAAGCCTTAGTTACTATACTTTAGGACCAAGCCTTAGGATAGAGGGTGAACCCTAAGATTTAGGTGAGCCATGGTCCCACCTAATAAACTGGGTAATCCCTAGACCCAAACCACATCTCATTATAATAACGTGTATTAATAAAAACACTTCCTCAAAATTCATCTCAATTTGATTCATCATTTCTTCCCAAATTTTCCAAAGCCCACCAAAGTTCAAAACAACTCAAGCAAGGCCCAAAACCACTTCAGCCCAAATCGAAAAGCTCACTTCAGCCCAAAAACAATAAGGCCCATTTAACCCACCCTCAAACCAGATCCATAGTCAAGTCCAATCAATCCAAATCAGCCTGAAATTCAACTCGGCCCATAACCCAATCCAAAGCCCAGATCAAGCCAAGGCCCAAATCAGGCCCAAAAGTCCATTCCAATCGGCCCACAACCCAATTACCCAAAAGTCCAATTCGGCACACAACCCAATCACCCCAGGGCCCAAATCACAATTGACCCAAAAGTTCAATCTGACCCACTTTGACCATGACCCACTTTGACCTAGACCCACTTTGACCATGACCCACTTTGACCTAGACTCACTTTGACCTTGACCCACCTTGACCTTGACCCACTTTGACCAGCCCAAGCTTGACCTTGACCCAACTTTGACCAGCCCAAGTTTGACCTTGACCCAACTTTGACTCGATCCCATTTTGACTCGGTCTAACTTTGACCTGACCCGTTTTCCAAACC
This sequence comes from Limonium bicolor, assembly GCA_023374045.1. NCBI lineage: Eukaryota > Viridiplantae > Streptophyta > Magnoliopsida > Caryophyllales > Plumbaginaceae > Limonium > Limonium bicolor. The sequence continues at coordinate 258,909,165 of CM041782.1, read as the reverse complement.
CCAACCCAAACTCAATTCAATTCCAAACCCATTCAAATCCAAATTCATTTCAATTCCAATTCGAATCAATATTCATTCAACCCGGTTCAACTTCGATTTCAATTCCGTTCCAATTTCTCCTACACTGCAAATATCTCATAGACCCGGGCGTCTCACAGACTTTGTCATTCTAATGATTCGAATGTCTCACAGACCTGAGTGTCTCACAGACCCGAGCGTCTCACAGACCCAAGCGTCTCACAGAAATTGACATCTCAAGGTTTCAAATGTCTCACAGACCCGAGCGTCTCACAGACTAGCATCCAAAACCCGAAATTTCTCAAAACTCCAAACCCTTATTTTCAAACCCCACAAACATCAAAACTTCCAAAACCCAAAAACTGTGAACTACGTAAGGTCTGATCTCAGCAGGGATTTGAGTACGTAGGCAACCCATCTAGGGTGCGACCCCATTCCAATTAAAAAAAAAACCCTTGTCTCACTCTAAGGTATTCTTCACACCTCTCAAAATGCTCAAACCTTCTTCCGCTCCCACAAACTTCAAATCATCAGACTCCCAATCTTAATCATTTCTTCAACATCGAAATTTTCCCTTTCTTTTATTCTATATCCATCCGAATTGATCAATTCCTCTTCTTGGCGCTAGCTTGGTAGAAAAGCTCGCCCCCAAACACTCTCATCCTCTTTCCCTTTCCTATCCTTGGCTTTGAACTGAATCTCTCTAAAAAGGTTTTGAAAGAAGGCAATCCCGACAATTGGAGACCGAGGTTTCCTCGGGCACCAATCCGAAGTCGTGGTCGTTGCCACTTCTGAGGGGTGTAACCCAGTACGAACCCACAATGGAATCTCTGACATGACCAGATAAGTCCTATCCATAGGCAACAATCTCAGAGTCAATTAACGGTTCTTAGAACCCTCATTCCCTTCCTTCCTAGTATCTTAGGTCAAACTAGGTGGCGACTCTAGTCAATTCCGCCTTATAGAGGCATAAGTCCGCGTGGGGCCCATTGAGAGCGGGTGTAGTGTTCACTTGCACTCCCCCTTATGCTTTCTGGGAAAGACGGACGATTTAGTAGGTATTTGAGGGATGCTGAGGTGACGGGTTCTCACCCTCCACAGAATGGCATTTTCTAGGATCTAGACTTCTCAGTCAGACCATATTTAGAGAGACCCCCCTCATACCGAAAAATCACCCTCCACAATTAGGACTCAAGGTCAAAATAATATTATTATTTTTTTTGCGCATACCACACAACATGTCTTAGCATGTATAGCAACCAAAAATACCTTTTATATACACTGTTATCATGTAGATTCCTTTGGGAGATCAAAACAATCACTTAAGTATAAGAAATTTCTTTATTTAAAGTATCTATCGAAGGTTTTGAAAATACCTATTGAAAATCCTTTTGAAACGCATACAACTCCAAGTCCAACTTATGCTCTTTGTTTCTTTTTCTTAGCGTGGTTATTTGTGACCACTTATAGGGAGCTTCAAGAATCATCCAACCCTGATGTGATCAGCATCAGTGTTGGACTATCCTTCCACCCCAATTTGTGTTCGGCTTCCCTTGATCACATGCAAATCAAGTTTCGCCTCCCACTTCATTTTCAAGCATCAAGTAGTACACTCATTTCCAATTTCTATCTTTTTTTTGTCAATCTAGTCATAATCATTACATCTCCAAAGGATCGAACTCCATCTATCAGTTATCTTCCAGATTCAACTTAGTTCAAGTTACCTAGGGAATTTAATTCTCACTAGGTTCTATGTCGGTTTCATTCCTCTTTAAAAATCACAATACTATATATATATATACATACTTTTATCAAGATACAATACACGGTATTACATTTAAGGGAAAATTACATCGCCCACCCATGACGTTTGACGAAATTACACAGCCCACCCACGAGGTTTCAAAAATTACTTTGCCCACCCATGTAGTTTCCACAATTTTACATCCAGTAACTTTTCTAATATTTGATCAACTTAAAAGATGGTTAAATGATATCCAAACTTGATGAAACTTTACATGGATGATATTAAAGTGTTATATTTTGGTAAAACGTGAAATCCAACGTTTTTTAAGCTCATATATGATCCGTGGGACCCGATGAACGTGTCTCATGTTTTATTGGGTCCCACAGGACATATATGACCTTAAAAAACTTTGGAATTGGCATTGAACAAAAATATAACACCTTAGCATCGTTCATGTAAAGTTTCATCAAATTTGGATATCATTTAACCATCTTTTAAGTTGATCAAATATTAAAAAAGTTGTTGGATGTAAAATTATGGAAACCACATGGGTGGCCTGTGTAATTTTTGAAACCTCATGGGTGGGCTGTGTAATTTCACCAAACGTCATGGGTGGGCGATGTAATTTTCCCTACATTTAATATTATACGAACATATATTGTCGGGGTTTAATTTCCTGGGAGTTTCTTTACTCCCTTATACTTGTACTCTCACACACAACTGTTAACAAATAAACATACTTATCACAATGGTATTCGCATCTTCTGTGCGCAATTACCACAATTAAACCATGAATGAATGCGTATGTTTATGTAACACATGCACCAATCATCCAAACAAATTATTTTGTGCTATGCACAACATACACTTGTACGGTAAAACACACTAAGCGGTTTTGCGCTCTACCCCCCTTAAAAGGGATTACGCCCACGTAATCAAACCCTGAACATTAGCTTAAAATGTTCTGTCGTCGTGAGGTATTATAACTTCCACGCGGTCTATTATACAATGTGCTCTGGTTAGAGGATCTTAACCATATTGGCGGTTAAACCAAAAATTCTCATTGGAGTTTGCTTTAACTCTTAATTGGTTTTGGTTCTGGCCTGTGAGGCTTCAAGGCATTAATAATTAGCCATTCACTCATGTTCACAATGCACATTCAACACTTGAATCGCTGGCTCACTAGTTTCTGTTGTACAACTCTGATAACTGTAGAGGTTAGTTTGCCTCATTCATTTCTTCAATGTACTGTACATCACCGATTCGTCACCTTTATCTTGTGAAGAGTGGTTTCTTAACCGATGCGTGGTATTTCTTGCTATGCGCGAATTCAGTGAGTTACAAACTTTCTATCCACTTCCATAATCATTTACTGTGTATACTGCTATGTATTTCACAATGATTAACTTGATTCCTTCCGACTTACTGTCGGTTGGGACTGAGCTACCACCTAATGTGTAGTGCTCTCTCGGTTATTTCCCACACTTGAGGTATATTCCATACTGCTATTTGGTATCCCGTGTTACTACAGTCACTTATTGCTAATCCCGCCTCCACACCTGGTCCTTGAAATGGTATAATTTGTCCCTCACATCTCACAAACGAATAGAACACTGAGGATTATAGTGGTTCAGCCAATAATTCGACCTACATCCACTTCTAGACAATTTCTTTATTCCTTTCCTTATGGTTACAATGCAAGAGAGATATTCTAGAGTTTTCTCTCTCTTCTAATGTTGCCCCCCCTCAAATGAGCTCCTTTATCTCTATTTATAGACTTTTTCTAGGGTTCCTAGGCTTGCCAACCAGTCATATCTTACCAGGCTGTCACTATAAATATCTTATCCTGATTTCTACATCTTCAGTCCCTAGCCATCCGACCGGGCACAGGCGCCCGGTCACTATCTACTTCTTTTTCTTAGTTACTTGACTGGCCGGAGACGACCGGTCACTATCTTGGCTTACTTTGCAGTTTCGGGGACCGGTCACAGACGACCGGTCGTTCCCTTACACTTGCTCCATACTTTGCGACCAGTCGTGGCCGACCGGTCGCTACACGCTCTTTCTTTATTCCCTCTTCTTGGTGTGGACTTTCGGTGCTACCTCAGCCTCTTCACACCTTTTGGTACTTGACCATGTTTTCCCCTCTTCAGTGCCCGGTCACTGAATGCCCGGTCACAGAGCGTGAGGTGCGGGATGCAGCGCCCGGTTATGAGATCTAGCTTCCAAAGCAAGGATCGGGCAGGGCCCGGATCTGGTGCCTGGCGCCCAAACTGGAGCCTGAACAGGGTCTTGAAGAAGCCTGGGGTATGAGTCGGGGCCTGGGGTCTGGGCCACCTTGGATCTTCTGCCTCGTTATATTTTTGCCCTCTTCATCAGTCCCATAAGTTCTACTTTTTGGCACTTAAAAAAGTGGAACTTACAAAAAAGAAGATAAAAAATTGCATGCCTTCTACCTTTCCCTTCTCCTATCTCCTAGTCCCACAAGTTCTTTTTCTTTAGATTTTACAAAGGAAAATGAACTTACAAAAATTTGGTACAATTTGGTACAATCAAAAGTCCCACAAGTGCCTTTTCTGCCGAATCTGACAAATTGGAAATTCCGGGGCATAAATCTTCGAGATAATGTGTCTTGATGGATGAATCCCTCAATATCTTGATGGATGAATCCCCTGATGTTCTGATATACAAAGGATGGTACTTCCTTTTAATATATATTTCCTAACTTTGCTTATGGTAGCCAAAGGATGGTACTTATGATCACACCCTTCTAAAGTGTTTCTTTTAGAAGGTATTGGATCGAGGTACGGTGTGGCGTCCCACACCTAATAATTCACCCATTACAGGTGACCAGAGCTCCTGATGGATCCAGAGATGGGGTTTTTTGGTGGCTCTATGGCCAGGTTTCATTTCAACCCAAGGTGGCTCTATGGCCGGGATTCATTTCAACCCAAGGTGGCTCTATGGCCGGGTTTCATTTCAACCCAAGGTGTTACTATGGCCGGGTTTCATTTCAACCCAAGGTGTTACTTTTTGGCCGGGTTTCATTTCAACCCAAGGTGTTACTTTTTTCCAGAGGGCCTATGAAAGCGCCATGGACCAGAGGGCCTGTGAAAGCGCCATGGATTTTCGTCTCTAATGAGACGACCAGAGGGCCTTTGAAAGTGCCATGGATTTTGATAATACCTTTGAATTTTTGCTGACACAGTTGTTTGTGGATTTCTTGGCGACTTTGCCGGGCATAAATCTGAACCCAAGGTAGCTCTATGGCCTTCTTTTTCATACTTTCCTTAATACCTCAGGGGTGATCAGTCCCCTGATAAAAGTACATGTGGTTTCCTCAAAAGTTCATTAGTACTTTCGAGCGGGTAGCAATAAATGAGGATATCAAATAAACTTGCAATTATGAGATACTATAATCATATTCCAGCTAGAAAAAACTGTTCTGCAATGACTGATTTGTGATTTTTGATAGATTCTAGCATGTGAGGAGATGTACAAAAAGCTATTTTAATTGTAGTGATATGATCCTATTTAGAGGACGCACAAGCACGACGGTAGTACCAGCGACAAAACAAGCTTATAAGAGAACACCATTGATGGCTTAAAAGGCTGCAACAAACTAGTAGTAGAAAAGAGACAAATAATCATTTCGCACCATTCCATCTTCATAAATTCAGAGACAACGGTGATCTGAGTCATTTACTAGCTCACAATCAAATATGGTTATCATGTGCAACACGATCAATAATAGTTTAAGGCATCAGACCAGTTTGTAACTGAGTATAAATCAAGGTCAAGCTTGTAGACTTATGCAATAATAGATAAGTCTGGTAATCATATAAATAGAAAGCTAATAATAACAGTATAAGCAGATGCAGCATTACTTGTGGTCAGAAAAACTGCTGAAACCATCCATAGTAACAGTAGTAAATAGGTGCAGAACCTAAGCAGATGCAGAAGTCTTATTCAAGTTGTAGTTGTACATTTCAGCCGTAATCGAGACAGGTTCTTCCAGATTTTATATGATCTCTTATGGCACGTATAGTACCGAACGGCAATACCATGGGGAATAAAGAACATATTGATCAGAAAACTAAACTGTGTATACAGTGTAATCAGAGTAGGATTTGTCAAAGCTGTCTAAACCTTGTGACTGCAACTTCAGAGACATCAGAAGAGTAATTGTGCAAAATTCACTGCTCAAATTATGCCATTCGCTGGTAGTGAAGGCAGAGGCCAGAATGTAAATAATGTAGAATGCTGAGATAACTTTTTTTCTTTTAAACAGCACAAGGCAGAAGCATACAACAAGAACGGATGGATATTGACCATCCAACAGATTGAAAATGACAACTTAAAGAGAGCAAGGTATTTCTATGCATACCATTTTAAAGGACCGGTAAAATATTGTATCAGAAGTGAATCATTTATCAGCAATAAAATAGCTGAGAATAGACCATAATCGAGACTTTTTACTGGACTGGTTTTCACGATGGTAATCTCTCATCATACCCATTTAACGCCCGCCAATCAGAGGCATAAATAAAGTCTGCATACCACTGTAATAAGTAGATGAGGTATGAATACTTTTGTCTTGATGCTGATTACGCAACAGTAGTAAACATATATTTCATCACTTCCTAGCTTCATTTTTACCACGAATGTTATAAGTAGATGTAGGGAAAATTGAGCAGGCTTTGAACTGCTGTAACAGTTTTTGCTAATGCAGTGAAAATGGGAGCATTTGGAGCTTGCATACCCTCATATCCTTGGTAGATAAATGACATGAATAAAGCTTCACAAAGCTTGAAATTTATACAAATTATTGTGCATGATCCTAGTGTATTGATAAGGAAATTGCGATATATAACTCAGGTAGAAAGCATATCTTCAACTCATGTTTATACCGATTCTTACTTTACTTTGACAAACAGGTGCTAGGTAAATTAAGATTGGGGATTACCTTGTTATGCCTGACTTGATTAAGGCAAAAGCGTATGGATATACCTCTATGATACCTCTTCAAGTGAAACTCCCCTGAAATACTCTTCCGGTAATCTTTGGGAATTGAACTCCTTTGAGCGGACAGGTAGGCTTTTGACTGTTGACAATAGTGTCCTTACAGACTTCTTTTTTTTTGGATAGTGATATAAAGTGATAACCAGAGTGAACGTTAAAAGCAGTTGGACAATCTTGCAACATGTTCAAGAATTTTGCAATAACCATCCTTGTCCAGGTACATTAAGACTGAAACAAAAACATTCAAGTAATCCTGGATATGAATGTTTCCAGCTCATTTTAGACTAAACCTCTGAAAATAACAGCAAGCCGCCTACAGTATAGTCTCAAATGATAGCAAAAAACCAGATCCGGTTGATCTCATAACACAATCATGAAGAGTATCTGAAACTAATTTGGATAGAAGCGCAAAGTAGCAGCAAAAAAGAGCTTGTATTCCTTATTTTTCAGGTCTTACAACAAAAATGAGAGCATGACAAAATCACACCTCTATCAGTGGTCAGAATTCTGTATATTCTCAAGTTTTTACGGGTTGAGCCAATAAAAAATGCTGAACAGAAGCAAATGATAAATAAAGGCAGCGGAGACTTGCTATGCACTATAATTTCAATCCACGACTACAACCGACAGTAGTAGAATGAACATTAAACAAGATCTGGTGTAATTATGCTTATATTGAGGCCTTAATCTGAGACTAAACCTTGGAACAAAAATGTAATAGGTCGCCGTGGAACAAAAATGTAATAGGCCCTAACCTGAGCAGCAGAGGTCGCCCATAAAGTGTGATAGTAATAGTAATAGTAACCGGTTGTATTAAGTTCATCAGAAACTCAACCAGAAGATGCTATAAGAAACTTGAGCTTATGAATAAAACGTTTACAAGCATGCTTGATCTCGATTTCAGGTCCCTTGTAAATTTCTATAGCAAAATTCAGAAGCAAGAATATTTAATATAATCATGTTTCAAATATCAGAAGGAAAGGCAGTTTTCAAACCGTAAAGTCAAGCATTTTCTGATTGGGCTCTTATCTTCACTATTGCAAGGTCGCTTTAGACTCAGGATTGTACCTTGTCTTTTGAGATGAGAGGGATTGGAGAATACGAAACTACAGGTTAGCCTTGCCCTGGGTGTGAACAAACACCTCTCCAAGTTTCGCCTTGTATCGCTCAAACTTGGGAAGCACACAGCAGCTGAACTTGCTCTTCGAAAAATCATTTACGAGAGCAGGCCGGTCGGGTCTGCTCCTTTTGTCCAAGTGACTTTCTAGCTGTGAATCTTTATGAAGTTCTCACGGTAAATTAAGGGAGGAATCGAGTACTCCTCGTGTCCTTTTGACAGAAGCAAATTAGTTAAGGAATCAGGCAAGACTGCAGAAAATAGATGCAGATTTTAAAGTATAGATCCGGTGATTTTCTGCAATTTCTCAAGGTGAGGTAAAAACTTTGAAGTGGTTCAGAGGTCGTTAGAGAAGGTTAGATAGTATGAGATGATTCTTATATGCTAAAATGGCATATGAAACAGCCACCTATACACATATTAGAGATTCAGTAATAATAGAAGCAAGGGAGCAAATTTGATTTTCAAGCAGGTCAATAGAAAAGCTCATGTCGAACTTTTAATAATAATGAAAGTAAGATGAGAATTTGTATATTTTAGAAGGTAGAAAATTGTTGAAGACAAGACTCAAGATTGCACTTGACCATTGTTGTTTGAAGTGTTGAGGCATAAGTTTTAATTGAAGCAATAAAACGACCCAAAATTTGCACGGAAGATGTCATGGGAGTGTGGGTAAAATGATTTGAAGTAAAATCAGAAACCGGAATGTGTGTATAGTTCATAATGGAGAATTGACTCCAGAAGGTTAGTCAAGATTCAGATCAATATTATGCATTGCAACAGGTTTTGTCTTACGCAAAAGTTTAAGGTATGAAAGTTATCTCTGAAGGGAAATATAGGGTGTGGAAACATAGAATATTGTAACCAATCACAACTCATAGCGGCAATATGATAGAGAAGTAAATTTAAGACGTTTTTATGTAGGCTTTAAACCTGATCGCAGAATTTATTAATGAATTTGCTTTGTATAAAACGAAATCAAGTAGATGAGTAATGAGACAGAATGCGCAATCATGAATACAGTTGGACAAGAGACTGTACAATTTAAGAGCTTAGAAATAGTGCATAGATAAGATCTGAAAACAGCCAAGGCTGTGGCCAATCCGACCATAGCAGCAGCAACAAGCAGATGCAGAAGAAGATCAATCATAAATTTTGTCTTAGATTAAGCCAGTTTGTCTACACACATTTCCCGTCAGGTTCCCACAGTAGAGATTTCAGACCTCTTTTCTTGATTCAGTTACATAGTACACCTTGGAATGATCATTTGTAATAGCTTGATCATTTGTAATCGCAGCAGGGACACAACCAGACGCACACTCATCTCCAAACACCAAAGGGAAGAGCAGTTTGCAAACGCATAATTCAATATCTCCAATTTTACATTTTACCTTGACTGTTGCGAATCTGATTTGGGTTTTAGGAGCGTACCTTGTTTTTGAGGGGAAGTGAAATACCCCAAATCTAATTAATATTATTAAACCATTATTTAATGGAAAATAATCCTATTATAAATCATTTCACGTACGCATGCAAACCCATGCATGAGGATGTTACGTAAAAACAGTCGTTTCTCCATAAACGCTAAAACGCCTTAGAAGCATATGGCCAAACATGACCTTGTATGACCCTCTAATATTCAAACCAAATGGTCATACAATTATTATATGAATATATAAATATATTCCCTAAGCTATATTCAGTCAAAAACGCAAAACGCTCGGGAGTGCTCACGCACGCCCCTTAAAGCACGAAAAGTCCGGAGGAGTGCCGAGGTGGCACGAACTCCTATAAAATTAATTCCTTGAGTTCCTAACATCATTATTAACCATTATAAGAGAACCCACGAAGTGGTTTCTCAAAATTCAGCAAAAACAACAGGAGGATTTCTTAGCGCTCCTTTTTGCCCGGGTGTGTCCCGATGGCCCGTAAATTATGTCATGGGTTGATATAACCTCATATAACCCAATGTAACATCTTAGTATATGTTTATTTACCATAATAAGTGTTTACAAACAGTTTGAACTCATAAAAACAATTGGTTTCCCAAAAATTCCTTAGAGCACAAAAACACACCTTCGGGTGTCACGAAAATGCGTTTTACGCAATTGTCTTGTAGTTTTGACATGCCACGAATTGGTAATCTTAAATATGGTTAAAATTACCTTCTAAATCAGTTGGTGTGACTAGTCAACAAGGCTCTCTATAGGGGCCGAATTTTAGAGCAAAAACTAGTATAAAAGTTGCCTTTAAAGTTTATAAAAGGTTTAATACATGGTGACTCACCTTCCCATGTGTTTACTTAATGTCAAGTATGTAGGTTCTCATATGACCAGCAAGCTGTCGAAATTAGGCCATGGAATAAGGCCATGTGAGCTAGAACAAAAACAAATGAGAAAAAGCAAAAAGTAGATCTAGAATTCACTTTTCTGATTCCTTCTTTTCCATGTGACCAACATGCTTGTCCTTGGCTCTTCAATGTCAATTAAGACCCCCATTTGACCCTTGAATTCGTGACTCTACAAGGGAGGAAGAAGACAAGCCTAACTTAGAAAAATCAAAAGAATAACTTACCTAAATTACCTTGTCTTCTAGCTCACAATCATTTTCTTTCCAACTCTTGCGTTGTCACACACCACATGCACGAAATTATGCAGAGAACATGGGCATTTATTGAGCCAATAAACCATGTAATAAACTAAGGAAAAGTAAAGTCATTTGACATTAAAAATTGACAAAGCAAAAATCAAATTCCAAATGCATTTTCTTACCTTATACAATTCGTGAGTCTCATTCTTCTCCTTGCCCTCTTCATCCACGAATTGGTAAGCTACCTAGCTCTCTCTTCTTGCTTCATCTTCTTCCTTTGAAGCTCTTAAGTCCATTAATGGAGTTTTAACTTCTATCTTCATCTTTAAGGTAATTTCCTAGCATTTCTTGTCAAACCTTGAAGCAAAACTCTTCCTAGCATAACAACAAGAGTTCAGCATCACTTAGTTCACCAAGGAGGTTGTTCAAACCAACATTAATCCAAGGAGCATCTCAAGGTTATCTTAAGGTAGTTTTAATGCTTGAAAATCCTTAAAGCACATTTTTATGTGTAACCAAGTTCTACTTCTTCTAAGGTTCTTTTCTTCTTCATTTTGATGAAGGGAAATTTGTTCTTCATCCACCTTAGGAGTGCCGAATTCATAAGGAGAAAAGTCTAAGGTAAATCCTTGTAAAACTACTTACAAATCTAGTTAAGATCTTTATTCAAGATCTAACTCCTAAAAATCCTTCACCACTTGCATATAACCGAAGTGGAGCATCAAAATTCCCTTGGAGAAAGCTTGGAGGTTCAAGAGGAGTTCAAGCACTTAACCACCTTGTTAAGAAGTAAGTTTACTAAGTAAATCCTTATGTTATAAGCTTTGTTAAGCTTCTAAAAATTATACAAAAATTATGTACATCTCCTAGGTTTATTAAAACCGAAACTATATGGTATTATATGCCAAAAATACAATCTATAACTTATATAGAAAATATTTACCTTAAGACACATTTTTGTGTCACAAAATTTAGTTATGTTACATATTAATTCAAGCCGAATTATCAAGGGCAAAATGCTTATTTTTGAGCTAAGAATTTATATAAGACATTACAATAATTTTTACATGAGTTATATAACTCCTATGCATTTATGTATAATTATTATGACATATAAATCCACTTTTATATACAATATGGTCACCAAATAAATATGGCCGAATGTTTTAATTGATAAATAGGTATTAATGACCTACTTAGGTATATAAACTTATATCACAAAGTTTGGTAAGTTAAAAATATTTTATGAGAGCTTAAATGGCTAATTAATTAAGTTATGTGGCTTAAATGTAATTTTTACAAATTTTAGTGTGTTTATTATAAAAACCAAGAGTTAAGGGTATTCTTGGGATATATATGATATAATATAAGGTTAGGAATTAAGTTTATGAATTTTAGATAATTTAAACAAGTGTCAAAGTAACACTTTATAAAGTTTTGGGCTATTATGTAATTTATTAAAGTTGTTATGAAAGTTTAGAACATAAAGAGGGGCGAATTCATAATTAAGAGATTTATTAGGTTCACCTTTGAAATTTTGAGGAATTATATATTTAGACTTTAGTTTATAAGTCATTAAGAAGTTATTATAAAGTTTTGGGGTGAAAATGTAATTAATGGAGAGTTCAAGACTAAAGCCGAATTACTTGGGGTTAGTTTGGTAATTTAAGAATTTATATATATATATTCGGCATTTATGGAGAATTAAAATTAAAACTATAGTTTATAAGGCATTATGCAAAGTTTATAAGGTTTTGTGGTTAAATTGTAATTATGGGAAATAAAATATTATTGCCGAGAATTTAAGGGGCTAAGTTGTTATTTTTTGAAAGTTATAGTACTTAAAAGCTATATACTAAAATATTAGTGTGACTATGTAATTTAGCTAAATAAGAAGTTAAAACTCTATAATATAATGAGATTAGAATTTAAATATAAAGTTTATGAATTAATGTGATTGTTTTGTAAATAACCGAAATATAAGGGTAAGAATTTAGATTTAAATAAATATAAGTCCTATATGGATATTTTGAGGAATTAGAAGAAAGAAATTTAATTAAAGGAATTATGGAATTAGAACTATGACTTATATAGTTATAAGGAAGTTAAAGGGGAACAATAAATATTATTCATGACAAAAAGGAGGATAATGAGATTATAAGAATATTATGTCATTGTAAGACATCTAAATATAGTTAAGAAAATTATAAGTTGTTATGTCACTTAGACAATTAAAATAAACAACAAATATAGTACATGAATATATGAATACATATATGTACATTAAAGGATTTATAAATAAATCAAAAGGAATAACAAATAAGTTATACAATAAACCATGAGGTAATTAAAGAAATAAACCTCACATGAAATAACAAATACGAGATTTATTAAAAGATCCAATAGAATTATTATATAAGGGTAACATAAATTAACCCTCTCAGTTAATCCTATTCTAGGACTTTGTTTGACCAGACGTTGACCAGGGTATAATCAACTGCAACCTACGGTGAACGGTATGGGATTCTTGCAACCTGTTTTCTACCGGATTACACCGGCTTGTGTGCTATCTGTTGTTTGAATTAACGACCAAGATAATTAATGTAAAATGTTGTTTACTCTTGTGCGCTGTTGTATTATTTTATGTGCGTGAATGATGCTGACTACAACGTGTATGTCCCACGCATACAAACACTACTATACCAGTGGATTAAATACCTGCGCTTCAGTATACCGAGGACTTGTACTCGAGTCTCTCACTAACTTCACTTTATAACAAACGTCATTATCCTAAACGTGATGATTGACAATACACATTGTGTTCTTGTTTAACGTCTTTATATGACATTAACAATTCTATACTACGAGAACGAGGAGCCCAGTTGGATCTGGCCATGCATGCTACAGGAGCTGTACCTGTCTCAGGTCGTCTCCTATCTACGTCGCGACGGAACTTTCAGTTGGGAGGAAGACTCTATTCCTCCCGGGTTTCTAATGCCCTTCAGTTTGAGGAAGACTTCATTCCTCTAGTGGGATTCTATTTCCCACGCCTCTTAGTTCAGGGTTTAACTACGTTATCTCCTGGGGTTTTTATACCCAACCTTTCAATCTTAACGAGGTCACTATACCTCCACTATTTAAGATATTCAGTTATACCTGTCAGTCCCATTGTGTGGACCCGACTATCACTAAGAGATTTCAGTTCAGCTAACTTGACCTTCTGCAGTCTTGTTCTATGTGACATTATTGTCCTTGTATGGATACTTGTTATTATCCTACTATGTTTGTTTACAGCTTTATATAAAAATGAACTGCATGTATTCGACAAAGTAGTTGGTGTGGCCCGGTAGACGATGGGCTGCACGTTTTCCATACCAGCATTGTTTGCTGAGCCCCTTTGGGGGCACCCCCATTTTTCAGGTACCTGAAGTTGAGAAGATTACCACACCGAGTGTAGGTGGGGTAGATTCAAGCTATGGGAGTCTTCTTCTAGACATTTATTTTACTTAAGTATTTTACATTAGAGTTTGATTCCTAGTATCTCGGATTGTATTCGTATTTAGACCGTGACTTTTGGAGATTGTATTTGGACTTAGCCTTGTTGGTCACAAGGGTGGCCAACGGCATTGTAATACCGCCCGGTTGTTGTATTTATATCCGCTGCAGTTGTATTTTATTTGGGAGTGATCACCGTTCAGTTTATTGGATTTCGGGTTGGGGTGTTATAAAAAGTGGTATCAGAGCGTAGTTACGCTCTGGATACAAGGATACACCGAGATTAGGATATCTAAGACTTTAGGTTACGGGTTGAGTGATAGTATTGAAAGGAGTTTAAGTTAGTTTTACTTAGACTACTATCCAAGACCGAGATTGTGACCACAGTATCTAATATACCTCAACATCCTGCAGATGTCAGGAAGAGGAGGACGTCGTGGACAGACTGATGAGGAGCCAAGCATCAAGCTGGCAGACATTGCTACTTTAATCGCTCAGGCATTTGCACAGGCGGGGGTTGCACAGCAGCAGCAGCTACCTCCACCACCACCACCCAGGGAGAGGGATTGGGTGAAGAGTTTGGCTGATCTGAGGCCAACTGCATTCAAGGGGCAGACTGACCCTGCTCACTTAGAGACATACCTCATGGAGATGGAGACAGCGTTCGAGACGCTTGCAGTCCCAGCTAGGGAAAAAGTAAGGCTTGCAGCCTTTTATCTGAAGGATGCAGCGAGAGATTGGTGGAACATGGTGAAAGCCGACCACCTGGATGACCCAGCTTTTACTTGGGGACATTACACTGCACACTGAGAGGCAAATACTACCCGGCCCACACCAGAATGGTGAAGACTAGGGAGTTTGACGCCATGGAGCAGACGGGGAAAATGACCGTGGATGAGTATTATGCCAAGTTTACTTCACTACTCCGGCTACTACCCAGTATAGGATACTCAGACCAAGTGTTGGTCGACCGGTTCTACGGGGGACTGAGCCCTCGACTTCAGTTTGGGATGGGACCAATCATCCCCACCAGTTACAGGTAAAACAGGAGAGACACAAACAGTTGAAAATTTTATTACATAGTATACCCCGTCATGAGAGATTTGGAGATTGATACCTTGAGATTTCAGGAATGCTATCATGCTGCCTCCGTAGTGGAGATCACTTGTAAGAGAAGGGATGCTTTGAGCTCCCAAAAGAGGAAGGATGGACCCGGTGGCGAAGATGCCAAGCAGGGGAACTCCAACAAGAGGAACAAACCCTATCAGAAAGGACAGGGGTCCTATCAAGGGAAGGGGAACCAAACTACTGGGAACCCCCAGTCAGGGACCCACGGAGCAGTAACTTCACAGAAAACCTACCCACCTAAGGGTAGGCACTATAATCAGACAGTTAGATTTGGAACTTTTGTGATTACTTCAGTACCGTTGGAATGTATAATTAATCTTGATTGTATTAGGTTCTGGACATGGTTCAAACACGGGCCAGAAGTATGTCCGCCGTTTCAACTGTAGACAGTGCGGAAAGGATCACCCCGACGTAGACTGCCAAGGGGAGAAAGTCCAGTGCCGCTACTGCCAGATACTCGGACATCATGCTTTCGAGTGTATCCGAAACCTGGAGAGCAGGAACTACCGCCCGGGAGCAAAGACAAACACAGGCCAAAAGAATGGAGCTAGCGATACTCGCCCTCCACCAACAAACCAAACTCAGGGGTACAAGGGCAAAGGCCCAGCATCGGGACCCGCCCTACATGTCATGGACCGCTCGGATGAGGCTGGTCCTTCTACCAACCCAGGTATTTCTAAACCATGTGAACCTGTTATTGAGCAACGAATGATGTGAATGAGTGCTTGTATGCCTTGATTGCCTAATTGAGTAGGAAAGAATTAGTAAGACTCACTAGAAAATTTTAAACCACGTAGGAAGCTATAAGATATGCTTTTCTATCCCCTCACCGCCCTCCCTGGAAGAAAACATTATCAAAGTACAAGAACCAGGGAACGAACAATGTAAGGTTATCCAACCAGGTTTGATATTACTCAAAGGATACCTAACACCGGAGACACAGATTGCAATCATCAGAAGATGTCAAGAATTGGGAGCAGGACCAGGAGGGTTCTACACTCCAGAATTTCCAGGAGGATCAAAAATGAAGCTGAAAATGATGTGCTTAGGAAAGGATTGGAATCCTTACTCAAAGACCTACCAAGATACAAGAAATGGAGATGGAGCACAAGTACCAAAAATCCCAGAAGAATTTTTACCAATTGTGGAACAAGCAGTTAATACAGCTCAACAGCTAGAAGAAGATCCAGTTCCCAATCTAAGGGCTGATCTATGTATCATCAACTTCTATGAGAAGGAGGCCGTTTAGGTCTACATCAGGACAATGATGAAACAAAAGGGTCCCTTGAACAGGGGATACCAGTATTATCTTTGTCAATTGGAGATGACGCAGAGTTCCTTTATGGCGAGTAGAAGCGTGTGGACCTTGCAAAGAAAATCATATTAAGTTCAGGAGATGTTTTAATAATGGGTGGAAAGTCAAGGTTGCTTTACCATGGAGTTAAAAGGATTAAGTTAAACACAGAACCTTCGACAGTGATAAACACCACTCACATGAAACCAGGAAGATTAAGTTTGACTTTTAGAAAGTATTAGTGTTGTAATTGTTTTGGACACCTGAAAAGAGATCATTTCATCAATGAAACATTATTGTTAAGAAAGTGAATGTCTTTAGACCCCATCATATATCAGAGTACTTACTCAGATTCTGTTATTAGGTTGTGCTAAGGAGACGGAAGGTGCCTTAAGTATACTTACTGAGGAGGAGGCCAGCAAGGGCGGCGCGATCCTCACTGGTACCTTTCCGGTTAATGGAGTGGATGCATTAGTACTGTTCGACTCCGGAGCCTCACATACTTTCGTTTCGCCTTCGCTTGCGGGGAAGTTGGGGCTAGACGCTGTAGAGTTACCTGACTTTAAGGTGGCACTCCCGTCTAAGGAGAAGATCAGTTGCACTCGTCTTTATAGAGGAGCCACTATCAGTATTAAGGCGGAGGAATTTCCTATTGACCTTATTGAGTTCAGAGGTCTAGGATTCGATGTTATAGCCGGGATGGACTGCCTGGGGCGGCACAGAGGCCGCATTCTTTGTGCAGAGCGCAGACTGTTGCTTAAGAGCCCATCAGGAGTGACAGTATCTTACCGTCAGAGCCCTAGGGCACCATCGATAAAAGTTATATCTGCTATGTCCATGTACAAGCACGTCAGGAAGCAGAAGGAGGTATATCTATGTTATGTTCAGGATGTAGAGCATGACCCTGATTTTGATCCAGCTATGCCAGTGGTGTCGGAATTTCCAGATATTTTTCCAAAGGAACTTCCAGGCTTACCGCCATCCAGAGAGGTGGAGTTCTCCATTGAATTACTACCAGGTACCGGTCCCATAGCTAAGGTACCGTACCGTATGGCACCAGCAGAGATGGCTGAGCTGAAGGAGCAGCTGAAAGATTTATTGGACAAGGGATACATACGACCTAGCGTATCTCCTTGGGGAGCACCAGTTCTGTTTGTGAAGAAGAAGGATGGAAGCCTTCGTTTATGTATTGATTACAGAGAGCTTAATGCAGTATCGGTGAAGAACAAATATCCACTACCACGGATTGATGATTTGTTTGATCAGCTAAGAGGAGCAAAAGTGTTTTCAAAGATCGATTTGAGATCAGGCTACCATCAGATACCCATCAGGGAGAAAGACATAGAAAAGACAGCATTCAGAACACGGTATGGCCACTATGAGTTTACAGTTATGCCTTTTGGCTTGTCAAATGCACCTGCAGTCTTCATGGATTTGATGAACAGATTATTCAGAGAGCAGTTGGATAAGACCGTGGTTGTATTCATCGATGACATCCTCATCTATTCGAAGTCTAAGGAAGAGCATGAGAGTCACCTCCGACATGTACTTGAGATCTTAAGGGAGAACCAGCTTTATGCTAAGTTCTCCAAATGTGAGTTTTGGTTGGACAGAGTTTCCTTTTAGGACATGTTATCTCTGATGCTGGGATCGCAGTGGATCCAGCAAAGATAGAAGCAGTTCGCACTTGGCCTAGGCCAAAGACAGTTACGGACATCAGGAGTTTCCTTGGTTTAGCAGGATACTACAGAAGGTTTGTCAGAGACTTCTCCAAAATAGCCAAACCTATGACCAGCTTAATGAAGAAGGACGCACCTTTCACATGGACTACTGAATGTGAGACCTCATTCGAGCTTTTGAAGAATGCTTTGACATCAGCACCAGTTTTGACTATACCTGAAGGCACAGAGGGTTATGAAGTTTACTGTGATGCATCAGGCAGGATTAGGGTGTGTACTCATGCAGAATGGGAAGGTAGTCGCCTACGCTTCCCGACAGTTGAAGAAACATGAGGAAAACTATCCCACACATGACTTGGAGCTTGGAGCTATTGTTTTTGCATAAGATCTGGCGCCACTACCTGTATGGTGTCCAGATGACCGTATATTCGGATCACAAGAGTTTGAAGTATGTATTCACCCAGAAGGAGTTAAACATGAGACAAAGAAGATGGGTTGAATTCTTAAGGACTATGACATTGATTTGCAGTACAAAGAAGGGAAAGCTAATGTTGTAGCAGACGCACTTAGTCGACGAGCACATTCTCTAAATGCCATTGTGGCTAGCTCGAGTCTTATGGACGACATACGTAGAGCACAGCAGAGTGATCAGCGAATGATGGAGATCAGTCAGAAGTTGTCTGACGGTACATTTGAGGGTGGAAATATGAGTTTCCAGTACATGATGATGGACTATCAGATTGAAGGGAAGATTGTGTATTCCCAGAGACAGCACAGATATAAAGGAGCATATTCTTCGAGAGTCCCACACTTCTTCCACATCTGTCCATCCAGGAGCTTCTAAGATGTACAAAGATCTAAAGAGGTATTTCTGGTGGAGTGGTATGAAGGGCGACGTGACAGAATATGTGATTCGATGTCTCACTTGTCAGAAAGTGAAATTCGAACATAGACGACCAGGAGGTATGGTACAGTCTATGCCAGTTCCAGAGTGGAAGTTTTATGATATCTCCATGGACTTCGTGGTGGGACTACCACCTACGAGAGGAGGCCTTAATATGATTTGGGTTGTTGTTGATCGACTGACTAAGGTTGCTAGGTTTATTCCGATGAAAGACACTTGGAAAGTGCCAAAGTTAGCAGAACTATTTGAGCAGAGATTATCAGACATCATGGAGTACCTAAGACTATTGTTTCAGATCGAGACACTAGATTTCTCTCACGATACTGGCGAGCTACTCGCGAGGCACTTGGCACTGAGTTGAAGCTTAGCACAGCATTTCATCCTCAGACAGATGGTCAGTCAGAGAGGACTATTCAGACCTTAGAGGACATGCTACGAGCATGTGCCTTGGATTTCCAGGGCAGCTGGATAGATAGATTACATCTCATCGAGTTTGCATACAATAACAGCTATCACGCCTCTATACAGATGTCACCTTTCCAAGCCTTATATGGCAGACCATGTCGCACACCATTGTGCTGGGACGAGTCTAGTGAGACCGTCATCATTGGGCCTGAGTACTTAGAGCAAGTCCAGGCAGAAGTACAACAAATCAGAAGTAACATGAAAGCAGCACAAGACAGACAGAAATCATATGCTGATGAGAGGCGACGAGACCTTGAGTTCGCAGTTGGCGACCAGGTATTTCTACGAGTATCACCCATGAAGGGTGTATTCAGATTTGGGCAAAAGGGCAAGCTAAGCCCGAAATTTGTAGGACCCTACGCTATCATAGAGCGGGTGGGCCTTGTGGCATATCGACTTGATTTGCCAGCTGAGTTGGGCAAAGTACACAATGTTTTTCATGTGTCTCAGCTTAAGAAATACATGCCTCATCCTTCTCATGTTCTACAACCAGAGACACTCTCATTAGAACCAACAATGCGATATGTGGAAACACCGCAACGAATCTTAGACAGAAAGACACGAGATACTCGAAACAAATCTGTGAGCCTAGTAAAGGTTCTTTGGTCGAACCACGATGTGGAAGAGGCCACATGGGAACTAGAAGCGATATGCGAGCGAAGTTTCCCTCATTATTTACCGACTAGACACTTTAGTCTAGGGTACGGGGGCGTACCCCTCTTTTTTTGGGGGGTAGAGCCTTTTTCGTTTGTGAATTTAGTATGCATTTTGTTGCACTTTTGTGCATTTCAGTGACACTTTGTCTTATGTGTTCTTGTGTAACACTGTTCAGTATATTTCAGTGACACTTTGTCTTGTATGTGTTCTTGTGTAACACTGTATCTGAATGTACTTGTACTTCTACTGTTGGTGTGTACTTTTACACTACAATGAAAAGTTTATGTGCACTACACTGCACTATTTGATATGAAAAGTGACTGTGTTATTACATTACACTATATTGTTCCAAAGTATTCCTGTTGTGTTTGATGTACACTGTGAACTTAGGAATATAGAGACTTGGGACTTGATCCCTAAAAACTAGATTGAGTTGTGGATACTTAGTGGAACTTGATTCCCCACAACCTTAAATTTAGATATGAGACTTCGGGGCGAAGTCCTTTTTTAAGGGGGGTAGATTGAAATACCCCAAATCTAATAATATTATTAAACCATTATTTAATGGAAATAATCCATATAAATCATTTCACGTACGCATGCAAACCCATGCATGAGAACGTTACGTAAAACAGTCGTTTCTCCATAAACGCTAAAACGCCTTAGAAGCATATGGTCAAACATGACCTTGTATGACCCTCTAATATTCAAACCAAATGGTCATACAATTATATGAATATATAATATATTCCCTAAGCTATATTCAGTCAAAAACGCAAAACGCTCGGGAGTGCTCACGCACGCCCCTTAAAGCACGAAAAGTCCGGAGGAGTGCCGAGGTGGCACGAACTCCTATAAAATTAATTCCTTGAGTTCCTAACATCATTATTAACCATTATAAAGAGAACCCACGAAGTGGTTTCTCAAAATTCAGCAAAAACCACAGGAGGATTTCTTAGCGCTCCTTTTTGCCCGGGTGTGTCCCGATGGCCCGTAAATTATGTCATGGGTTGATATAACCCCATATAACCCAATGTAACATCTTAGTATATGTTTATTTACTATAATAAGTGTTTACAAACACTTGGAACTCATAAAAACAATTGTTTCCCAAAATTTCCTTAGAGCACAAAAACACACCTTCGGGTGTCACGAAAACGCGTTTTACGCAATTGCCTTGTAGTTTTTGACATGCCACGAATTGGTAATCTTAAATAGGGTTAAAATGACCTTCTAAATCAGTTGGTGTGACTAGTCAACAAGGCTCTCTATAGGGGCCGATTTTAGAGCAAAAACTAGTATAAAATTGCATTAAAGTTTATAAAAGGTAAACATGGTGACTCACCTTCCCATGTGTTTATTACTTAATGTCAAAGTATGTAGGTCTCATATGACCAGCAAGCTGTCGAAATTAGGCCATGGAATAAGGCCATGTGAGCTAGAACAAAAACAAATGAGAAAAAGCAAAAAGTAGATCTAGAATTCACTTTTCTAGATTCCTTCTTTTCCATGTGACCTAACATGCTTGTCCTTGGCTCTTCAATGTCAATTAAGACACCCCATTTGACCCTTGAATTCGTGACTCTACAAGGGAGGAAGAAGACAAGCCTAACTTAGAAAAATCAAAAGAATAACTTACCTAAATTACCTTGTCTTCTAGCTCACAATTATTTTCTTTCCAACTCTTGCCTTGTCACACACCACATGCACGAAATTATGCAGAGAACATGGGCATTTATTGAGCCAATAAACCATGTAATAAACTAAGGAAAAGTAAAGTCATTTGACATTAAAAATTGACAAAGCAAAAATCAAATTCCAAATGCATTTTCTTACCTTATACAATTCGTGAGTCTCATTCTTCTCCTTGCCCTCTTCATCCACGAATTGGTAAGCTCCTAGCTCTCTCTTCTTGCTTCATCTTCTTCCTTTGAAGCTCTTAAGTCCATTAATGGAGTTTTAACTTCTATCTTCATCTTTAAGGTAATTTCCTAGCATTTCTTGTCAAACCTTGAAGCAAAACTCTTCCTAGCATAACAAGAGTTCGGCATCAATTAGTTCCCAAGGAGGTTGTCAAACCAACATTAATCCAAGGAGCATCTCAAGGTTATCTTAAGGTAGTTTTAATGCTTGAAAATCCTTAAAGCACATTTTTATGTGTAACCAAGTTCTACTTCTAAGGTTTTTTCTTCTTCATTTTGATGAAGGAAAATTGTTCTTCATCCACCTTAGGAGTGCCGAATTCATAAGGAGAAAAGTCTAAGGTAAATCTTGTAAAACTACTTACAAATCTACTTAAGATCTTTATTCAAGATCTAACTCCTAAACTCCTCACCACTTGCATATAACCGAAGTGGAGCATCAAATTCCTTGGAGAAAGCTTGGAGATTCAAGAGGAGTTCAAGCACTTAACCACCTTTGTTAAGAAGTAAGTTTACTAAGTAAATCTTTATGTTATAAGCTTTGTTAAGCTTCTAAAAATTATACAAAAATTATGTACATCTCCTAGGTTTTTAAACCGAAACTATATGGTATTATATGCCAAAAATACAATCTATAACTTATATAGAAAATATTTACCTTAAGACACATTTTTGTGTCACAAAATTTAGTTATGTTACATATTAATTCAAGCCGAATTATCAAGGGCAAAAATGCTTATTTTTGAGCTAAGAATTTATATAAGACATTACAATAATTTTTACATGAGTTATATACTCCTATGAATTTATGTATAATTATTATGACATATAAATCCACTTTTATATACTATATGGTCACCAAAAATATGGCCGAATGTTAATTGATAAATAGGTATTAATGACCTACTTAGGTATATAAACTTATATCACAAAGTTTGGTGAGTTAAAAATATTTTATTAGTGCTTAAATGGCTAATTAATTAAGTTATGTGGCTTAAATGTAATTTTTACAAAATTTAGTGTATTATTGTGAAAGCCGAGAGTAAAGGGTATTTGGTGATAATTATATATAATATAGGTTAGGAATTAAGTTTATGAATTTTAGATAATTTAAACAAGTGTTAAAATAACATTTTATAAGTTTTGGGCTATTATGTAATTTATAAAAGTTGTTATGAAAGTTTAGAACATAAAAGGGCGAATTCATAATTAAGAGATTTATTAGGCTCACCTTTGAAATTTTGAGGAATTAATATTTAGACTTTAGTTTATAAGTCATTAAGAAGTTATTATAAAGTTTTGGGGTGAAAATGTAATTAATGGAGAGTTCAAGACCAAAGCCGAATTACTTGGGGTTAGTTTGGTAATTTAAGAATTTATATATATATTCGGCATTTATGGAGAATTAAAATTAAAACTATAGTTTATAAGGCATTATGCAAAGTTTATAAGGTTTTGTGGTTAAATTGTAATTATGGGAAATAAAATATTATTGCCGAGAATTTAAGGGGCTAAGTTGTTATTTTTGAAAGTTATAGTACTTAAAAGCTATATAAAAAGCTATATACTAAAATATGTAATTTAGCTAAATAAGAAGTTAAAACTCTATAATATAATGAGATTAGAATTTAATATAAAGTTTATGAATTAATGTGATGTTTTGTAAATAACCGAAATATAAGGGTAAGAATTTAGATTTAAATAAATATAGTCCTATATGGATATTTTGAGGAATTAGAAGAAAGAAATTTAATTAAAGGAATTATGGAATTAGAACTATGACTTATATAGTTATAAGGAAGTTAAAGGGGAACAATAAATATTATTCATGACAAAAAGGAGGAATAATGAGATTATAAGAATATTATGTCATTGTAAGACATTTAAATATAGTTAAGAAAATTTAAGTTGTATGTTGTCCACTTAGACAATTAAAATAAACAACAAATATAGTACATGAATATATGAATACTATATGTACATAAAGGATTATAAATAAATCAAAAGGAATAACAAATAAGTTATACATTAAACATGAGGTAATTAAAGAAATAAACCTCACATGAATATAACAAATACGAATTTTTAAAAGATCCGAATGAGTATTATATAAGGGTAACAATAATAACCTCTCAGTTAATCCTATTCTAGGACTTTGTTTGACCAGACGTTGACCCGGTATAATCAACTGTAACCTACGGTGAACGGTTATGGGATTCTGCAACCTGTTTTCTACCGGATTACACGCTGTGTGCTATCTGTTGTTTGAATTAACGACCAAGATAATGTAATGTAAAATGTTGTTACTCTTGTGGGCGGCTGTGTATTATTTTATGTGCGTGAATGATGCTGACTACAACGTGTATGTCCCACGCATACAAACACTACTATACCAGTGGATTAAATACCTGCGCTTCAGTATACCGAGGACTTGTACTCAAGTCTCTCACTAACTTCACTTTATAACAAACGTCATTATCCTAAACGTGATAATTGACAATACACATTGTGTTCTTGTTTAACGTCTTTATATGACACTTAACAATCTATACTACGAGAACGAGGAGCCCAGTTGGATCTGGCCATGCATGCTACAGGAGCTGTACCTGTCTCAGGTCGTCTCCTATCTACGTCGCGACGGAACTTTCAGTTGGGAGGAAGACTCTATTCCTCCGGGTTTCTAATGCCCTTCAGTTTGAGGAAGACTTCATTCCTCTAGTGGGATTCTATTTCCCACGCCTCTCAGTTCAGGGTTTAACTACGTTATCTCCTGGGGTTTTTATACCCAACCTTTCAATCTTAACGAGGTCACTATACCTCCACTATTTAAGATATTCAGTTATACCTGTCAGTCCCATTGTGTGGACCGACTATCATTAAAGAATTTCAGTTCAGCTAACTTGACCTTCTGTGTCTTGTTCTATGTGACATTATTGTCCTTGTATGGATACTTGTTATTATCACTATGCTTGTTTACAGCTTTATAAAAATGAACTGCATGTGTTCGACAAAGTAGTTGGTGTGGCCCGGTAGACGATGGGCTGCACGTTTTCCATACCAGCATTGTTTGCTGAGCCCCTTTGGGGGCACCCCCATTTTTCAGGTACCTGAAGTTGAGAAGATTACCACACCGAGTGTAGGTGGGGTAGATTCAAGCTATAGGAGTCTTCTCCTAGACATTTATTTTACTTAAGTATTTTACATTAGAGTTTGATTCCTAGTATCTCGGATTGTATTCGTATTCAGACCGTGACTTTTGGAGATTGTATTTGGACTTAGCCTTGTTGGTCACAAGGGTGGCCAACGGCATTGTAATACCGCCCGGTTGTTGTATTTATTTCCGCTGCAGTTGTATTTTATTTGGGAGTGATCGCCGTTCAGTTTATTGGATTTCAGGTTGGGGTGTTACAGGAAGAGAAGTGGAAATGGGAGGGTAATTATAAGCTTACTCCACCATGGGGATGCCCTCCTCTTGCCAGGATTATGTAGCTCCTCATGTCACCACACAATATGTGATCGCGGGAAGAAAGCTCAAGAGAAATGTAAATCAATGTCGTAGGCTGATCTCAGCCATTCATTAGTATAATGACGCACAATATAGCATAACATTTGGATTTAATAATGCAAACGACAAATAACTGGGAGTTTAATCACCAGTTCAAAGAACAGTCATGCAGCAGTAGGTGTTTGTTATGGTTCACATTGATGGATTCAATTATGATCATTGTTGATAAATGCATGCTTTCATAGTCGAGAAGCGGTGTATAGCTGAGGCTCAAAAATCCTTACTGTTGAAGTGTCGTAATCTGCTTACCTTTCAGGGAATTGTTCGAGCTGCAACTGTCATGACAAACTTATAAACAGAATTCAAGACTGAATCAAATGAAGGTCATGACCCGGGTTTTTAAGCGGGCTTACCATAGCTAAACATGTTCAGGATCACTTTAGAATCGTAATTGAACTCTGATTTGTCCTGAAAGTGGACTATAAACCACTAAACTACTTCATCACTCCAATCATTAAAGACTGTATAACTTGTAACAGTTGAAAAACTAAAGTATCAAAATCTTGAGCTATCTCTGTTAGCATATTTCAACTATTCCTTCAGAATAATGCTCTTAAGGGTGCTGACGCCTTTTCTTTAGAAATTGATCATGAAGCATTCATAACAGCAAAGGTAAATGTAAGGAAAACCTTCTCAAAGAAGCAGGTTGCGCACTCTGCTGAAAATAGCCCCGCTAGGCACCAGATGAAAAGGGAAAGTTTATGCATTATAAGCAACAAAAGGATTAAGAAAAGGGCAAATTATGATAAAGCAAGCAAAACAGAAAATAAAATACTGAAAACGTAAATCCAAGCTTTAATGTGCTTACAAGATACTATAGCAGATTGTAAATTTAAGC
Source organism: Limonium bicolor (assembly GCA_023374045.1). Taxonomy (NCBI): domain Eukaryota; kingdom Viridiplantae; phylum Streptophyta; class Magnoliopsida; order Caryophyllales; family Plumbaginaceae; genus Limonium; species Limonium bicolor. The sequence goes on along the minus strand of CM041782.1, from coordinate 258,882,725 downwards.
TGTTTTTGACGCCTTAACTAAATACTCTAAACAATTCATAGATCAGAGGGAATTCAAATTAAAACACAAATTTTAAACTTATTTGACCTCTTTTGTAGTGGAAGACATTAATTCCGGAAACAGTGCCACCGTTTCCAGGGACAGATCAATGTTTGGAGAATACTGTCGGTAGTAATATAAATTATTGATATCAGAAACGGTTTATGCATTTGAGAAGAAATGCAGTCTTGGACGCAGAAAGGGGAGTACAGATAGTAGCTTTAAATTGCCAATTTAAAAGTTATTTAAACATCAGAGACAGGAACACAAATTTAAACGAAACTTTACGTAATATCGATCATACGATATCAGTGAATAAGATCCTCAAAGTCAGACTTGAATATATGAACGTTCAAAAAGGATTTGTCACAGGTACTTTCTTTTCAAAGATCTTAGTTTTGCCGAATATCTTCGTTTTAAAGTGGGCTGTGTATAAACTGGACTCGCAAATTTGAAGCTGTTATATATTTTGAGTAATAAAACTGAAGTACCACATCATTTTGAATTCAAAAATAGACTGAATGATTTAACCAAGGTTATTCTTTAACATACATCTATTAACATGCTATCTTGCTACTGCAGAAAACAATGTGGAGCACTGCCCTGAATGACCTTGTACCAGTCCATGAGTGTAAGGGTATGAGGCTTAATATGAAATGCCTAAACAGCATCACAACTGAAAGTTACAGAGTATATACCGCTTAAATCAGTAATGTAATGCGGAGGAAAGATTCATTTCAAAAATAAGGTGGAAGAAGAAGTTAAAACTGCAACTGTAGACTCAATCTAAAATTATGCGCAGAGCATAGTCACATATTGCAAGATGCATAACTAAACTACAAGTTGGCAAGACAGTTTAAATCAAGAACTATTCAAGATCAAGCTTCTAAAAGAAAGTAGTTTATAAAACATCGTATTATAATCACGAGGTTCAAAAATGAAGACCTGCTGAAACAGTTTAACAAAGCAGCAACAACATATTTTAGAGAAGGATGATTATACCCAAATAATCATTCAGAAGGATGTGCACACCATTTTCTTATTTCAAAACAGAAATGGAGTAGGCTTATTATACCCAAGAATTGATTCACAAGACATCTATGTATGCTCTAGAAAGTTTAATCAAAATCCAGACTGACGATACAGATGCTAAATGGATATTATTTGCAGTAGAGTTGTTTCAGATTACTTAGCTGTAAAAATAAAATTGCGGAGTAATACCTTGCCTTTTGTGAAGAAAAGGGGTTGAGAGATACGAACTTTGGAGATTTCTCGGCATGCCAACCTCTGGTGATGGACGAATTCCCCCCTTTGCTGGGTTGGTCACTTGTAATTCTAGATTTTGAAGTTGATGATGATGATGACAGTATTCCCGGTAACACTCTGCGACCGGTCGCGGCGAATTCCCGATCACAACCAACTCCCGGTCGCAATGTGACAAGATCCCGCGCCCGGTCACAACAAACTCCCGGTCGCCACACAGCAAGACTCCGTGCCCGGTCATAACAAACTCCCGGTCGCCACACAGCAGGCCCTGCGCCCAGTCAAGAAGGCCATCTGAGGCTAAGATATTTCCCTTTGTGGGTGACTAATCCTCTTGTTGTTGATCAAGTTTGGCCGAATTTTTCGTTGATTGCCTCTCTAGTTCCTCCGATGGGGCTTGGCTGGAAATCTTCAAACGTCAAGATAAGTGTGACTTTGAGTTTGATCTCCCAGCTAGCGGTGGCCCAAGATTCTTTGCTATCCGATTTGAAGATGTTTTTTCGAGGTCTTGCTGAGATCTGGATATTGACGTTGATTACGCGTGCAGGCTGGGCTTCGAGCCCTCCTCCTTGATCGTGACTCAGCACGCCGCACTTCGTCGCTTCCTCAACAACCGAAAATCGGTGCTAATTCGCTTACTCCTTTTCGAACCCATGGGTCGCCTGTTGCTAATCGAGCGACTACGGTCGATGAGAACTTCGGACTTAACGGGACTTATGTGGCTCCCTCTCTCGATGAGCTCTTGATGAAGATCTCGGCTACGCTGCAGTAGATTTCGTCAGCTTCTTCTTTGCGAAGATTTTCGATCCTGCATGGTTCTGGAGATTTCGCCGCGGTGAACCTCCAACACTCATGCGGTTGTCCAGATAGCTCGACTTTTTCAAATCGCCTGGGAACGAATTACAAGCCGTAGATCGAGAATCAACAGGAATTTCTACTAGTGAATCGCGAAGCGCAATTGGATCGTGGTTGCCTATCACAGTTTTAACTTCGTAATCTGTTCTTGATGAATCGCACGACCTAAACCAACTCAATAGATTTCTGTGGAACCGTGGACTGTAAATCGTTGTTGTTGTTCGTTTCCCACAGACAGCGCCAAATGAAATGGTATAATTTGTCCCTCACATCTCACAAACGAATAGAACGCCGAGGATTATAGTGGTTCAGCCAATAATTCGACCTACATCCACTTCTAGACAATTTCTTTATTCCTTTCCTTATGGTTACAATGCAAGAGAGATATTCTAGAGTTTTCTCTCTCTTCTAATGTTGTCCCCCCCTCAAATGAGCTCCTTTATCTCTATTTATAGACTTTTTCTAGGGTTCCTAGGCTTGCCAACCTGTCATATCTTACCAGGCTCTCACTATAAATATCTTATCCTGATTTCTACATCTTCAGTCCCTAGCCATCCGACCGGGCACAGGCGCCCACTATCTACTTCTTTTCTTAGTTACTTGACTGGCCGGAGACGACCGATCACTATCTTGGCTTACTTTGCAGTTTCGGGGACCGGTCACAGACGACCGGTCGTTCCCTTACACTTGCTCCATACTTTGCGACCAGTCGTGGCTGACAGGTCACTACACGCTCTTTTTTTATTCCCTCTTCTTGGTGTGGACTTTCGGTGCTACCTCAGCCTCTTCACACCTTTTGGTACTTGACCATGTTTTCCCCTCTTCAGTGCCCGGTCACTGAATGCCCGGTCACAGAGCGTGAGGTGCTGTGCTGATGCAGCCCGGTTATGAGATCTAGCTTCCAAAGCAAGGATCGGGCAGGGCCCGGATCTGGTGCCTGGCGCTCAAACTGGAGCCTGAACAGGGTCTTGAAGAAGCCTGGGGTATGAGTCGGGGCCTGGGGTCTGGGCCACCTTGGATCTTCTGCCTCGTTATATTTTTGCCCTCTTCAGTCCTGTACAAGTATTAGTTCATTATTGTGACCTTGTATTTCCTATATATCGGTCATTGTAGCGTTATAAGTCTCTCTCTACTTCTACCACATTTTACATTTCCCAAATTCCTACTATCTCACTCGATCATTATTGCGCAAGTGCAATACCAAAACACTCAGTCATACAGAGTGCAGAGGCGTAAACTCTTGCTAGTAAATCTCTTATGCGATTCGCAATGGAATTCATACTATGTTTCACTGAGATTCTTATCTCATAATACTGGCTACTGGCTTACTGCCTGATTCATTTGCTATCACTTATCGTTGTATCTCCACTGGGTTTAATTCATAACTGTGCTTAGTTGCCATGTTATTGTTTAACAATACTCATACAACGGTCGCTTGTTGCGCACCATATTCTCATTTCTTGCACAACCCTAACTCACATGGCATCCACTGTCATACTAGCTTCCGCACATGTACTTTCATCATTAGTATTTTTGTTCGTCCTTCATTTGGATAACTACTGAACACAATATTCCTCGAGTCTTTATGCTCCATGAGCGTTGTTCACTCTACATTTAGCATCACACACCTATGGTGGTTGCTATTAGGCTTATTACTCTTCCGGTTCCCACAACTGGTACAAACACTTCTTTTCGTATTATTCTTATTCAAATCACTCTGGAGTAATAACAACATGGTCAATCCTTAACATAATTCTTGAACTTGGTTCACATAACTACCGCTTCCACGGTTCCACAATATCGAGAGGTATCCTCACCCTTAAAACAGTGGTTCGTTCTCCGCTCTACTCACTTGTACAACATAAACCTCCATAATCAATCTAAATTTATATAACACATTTTGTTTGTGGCTTATAAGCCTTGTTGCCTCGAGCTCTGCTCATTGTAGGCTGCTCACACACATTTACTTCTCTGTACAACATTACATGGTTTGGAGGTACTATCTGCCGCCTGACGACTTATGTTTTACTGAGTTTTAGTCACTACATTTTATTCAACTTCAGTTGACCCGAACACCCTTCAAGGACAGCTCCTGGGTGTATCTAGGTTATGCCATTACATCTGGCTTGTACTTGTGGGTACTTTTAGTTAACTACGCCGTTTTGCGTTCTTAGCTGGGTTTACTATCCTCTTCTGTGAAGATCGATATTCCCTGGTAGTCCAGGTGATCATTTCGGGAGTTTCATCTCGTTCGTTGCACATTAACGTGTCCACATTAGGCATCTGCCTTGTCATGTATAGGCTGGGTCATCGTGCCAGCTATCATGTTTTATTCCACAGGCATCTTAAGACATATGCGATGTCTTTACTTACAAGCCAGTGCGCCTCGCACTTCTTGACTCATGAGCATTCCCTTGAAATGGATTCACTAATTCTTTTAGTCTCGTTAACTTAATTGAGTTCTTTTACTCCGATCATTCGTGGTAATCCGTTGCTCTTGTTTGAATTTTTCTGTTGACCGTAGTATGGAGCTGACTACTTCCCGTGTTCCCGACTCTACTCGTATACATATGTGGGGTATCCTACTGATACATTGCTACTTACCCGACTAACCCATAAGTAGGTCTATCAGGTCCACAAGCTCCTATTGGAGTGCGGTCGTCCCACATTTCGGTTGGTACACTCGTAGTGTCTGTCACACACCTAAGTGAAGTATTCTTTGTCAACTCCCTTATACTGTCCTGTGATAATATGGATTCCGTGCTTCCCGAACTTAATCAAGGGAAAGTCTATCCACTGTTGTATTATTATGAACTCCATCCATTCCCACGGGTTGCTACCCTTGGGTTTACTAGTTGGGTTTTAAAAGAAGGTTTGAAATAAGTATGGGTTTGAAAGAAAATTTGGTTTTGAAAGAAAAAGGGTTTGAAATAAATCTGTGTTCGAAAGAAAAAAAAGGAAATTCTCACGGTTTCACAACATCTTCTTGCCTTAACCGAGTCTAGCTTCTTGTTGACTGGTGTATTTCCAATTACAAAGGTTAGGCTGTTATGCCCTTCCACGGTTATGATGGTCTCACTTAACTTCGTGGTACTTTACTAAGTATCTCGTACATGTTAAAAATTTTCCCGAACAACCCTGTCATAGCAGCACTTGCCATGGCAAGTGCGCCATGTTAACTGGCTATCAGCTGAACACTTACCGGTTGCGGTATTGTTTTCACCCGCACCGTCATCGGTGGCCTTGTGGGCCCTTACTTGCTCTTACAGTCTTGCCAATGAATCCTCTGGGCGACTTCTCACTATCTTCACATGATAATCATTAACTTAGGTGTTTCCCATTCTGGATGACCCCTTTTTTCTTAGTATTGCGTCTTCTTTGTAGCACGTTCCACGCATTTGTCGTGATTACTGAGACTTGTCTCTTGTTTGGGTACTACGTTGTAGTTTCCTTCACTAGTAGAAAAAATGTTTTTAACCACGGTTATTTTGCCTATATACCACGGTCAGGAACCATGGTTTATGCTTGCGTCGTATATTTACAAATAGCGATAAACGACGGTTCGTAAGTGTCATTTAAAAGTGGTACTATATACCACGGTTTCCTATGACCTTCATTTAAGACCGTTTTCGGACGCGGTCTCACTGATTTTATACGACAGTTAAGATCTGAACCGTGGTATAAAGTACCTTTTATATGACGGTTAACGCCTGAACCGTGGTAATAAAGTGCTTTTATATGACGGTTATTCCTACAACCGTGGTATATAATTTAAGAATCAACGAATAAACCACGGTTATACATATAACCGTGGTTTATAGTCTATGAACTTTTTTCCAAATCGCCAGCGATTTAGAAGCACCGCCTTCACAAATCTCAATAGAGCACAGACACGAAAGAATGAAAAGGCTAGAACATGTATGTTCCTTGTTTGCGATTTAGGTAGTATGTTCCTTGTTCGCGGTGGGTTGCAAAATTACCGTGAAAGAGAATGGATGAGGCGTAGACCATGTTCCTTGTTCGCCGGTTAGGGTTGCGAAAATTACAGTGAGTGGAGATGAGGAAGGCGCAGAGCATGTGTTCCTTGTTCGCAAGTGTAAGCTGCAAGAGAATGAGAGAGAATAAAGAAGAGTTGCAAGAGAAAACAAGAGAATGAGAGCATGTGTTCCTTGTCCGCATGTGTTCACGCGGTGTGGGTTGTAAAAAATTACAGTGAAAACAAGAGAATTACCGTGAAAACAAGAGAAGAGAGAAGTCGGAGCATGTTCCTTGTTTGCCAATATGGGTTGCAAAATTACCGTGAGGTTGAAGAGAATAAAGAAGAGTTGCAGAGCATAGCATGTTCATCCGTTTGGGTTCCAAAATTACCGTGAGAGAATTTATATAAGAGAATAGAGAGAAAGAGCCGCGTTAATTTGGGCCGAAAATTGAAATTCCCGCTTAGACTATATACCACGGTTCACTAAAAAACCATGGTTTAATATAGTAAGATGTCCAATATAAATGACGGTTGTCGAGGAACCGTCGTATATAAGTACCTTATATACGACGATTGCCGAGGAACCGTCGTATATAAGTACCTTATATATGACGGTTCTCCAATAACCGTGGTATATTCACTATGGCGTGTACCTTATATGACGGTTGCCCTGAAAACCGTGGTATATAAGTATCTTATATACGACGGTTCTCCAAAAACCGTGGTATATTCACTCTGGCATGTACCTTAAATGACGGTTTCCCTGAAAACCGTGGTTTATAAACTTTAAACCACGGTTTTTCATTTAACCGTGGTTTAAACGCCGTCATTAAAAATCTTTTTTCTACTAGTGCTTAGTCGGTTGGTATACCGTTAGTGTATTATTTGACATTTGTGGTCCCGTAGACACTCGTCTCGGGTCCCATTACTTCACTTCTTGCCTGTTGCACGATTGGTGCGTTGCAAGCTGGTTGTTCTCGACTGCTCGGCATGTCGACCCAGGTTACCGGAAATTCCATTCTCCTATGCATAGGTTTCTTCATTCTTTGCTATTATATGCAGTTAACACTGTTCATATGGAAACCGTCTCCAGGATTCCCCCCTTTCGGGATCTACCGTATGACAGGTTCTCCGTACTTACAGAGGTACTCAATAACAGCCAGATCGGGTTTTCCCGAGTATGAGAGGACTTTCATCTCTCTGGCGTCCTTTCCCAAGTTATAAAACAGGGATTGTGGAGGGCGGGATGAATATTGCAGGTTTCCAGTACACACTGGTAATTCCTAACTAGCGTATCTCTCACGCTATCACTCAACCCTTAACCCAAGGTACCAAAATCCTAACCCGGTACTTCCTAAGCTCGGTAATTCAGTCATCAGAGTGATACTTCGCTCTGATACCACTTTTTGTAACACCCCAACTACAACCATACACTTAACAACATATTGCAGCAGAAAAACTTCACTCATCACATTATCCAACTCAATGGTGCTACACGCCGTTAGCCACCCACGTGGCTAACAAGGCTAATACATATACACTGTATCGGTCTGATGGACCAGATTCTCGAGCAACTACACGTTACAATCTCTTCCCATTTACAACAACCAATATACATATACATTCCAACTGTACCGAGTATTTACAAACTAATGCCGACAAAAAATTCGGTCTTACTACACCTACAATACATACACAATTTAAATGGCTACCCATGTACATACAACTACCCCGTCCTACTCTCGAATGGCTTCCAGCTCCATGTACCTGAAATAGGAAAGAATAGAAAGGGTGGCCCCCAGGGGCTCAGCACCTTTGCTGGTAGGGTAATCATGCAGCCCGCACGCTACCGTGCCACGCACAACTAATTGTCGTCTAACCATGCGGTTGATTATATTCAAATCATGCATGGAAACCATAAACACACAACACATTGCATACCCACAACAACAGGGTTCACCAAGTCAATCAACACTTCTATACATGATAAATCACTCATTGTGTTCTTTAACCCTAGAGGGTTTCTCCACTAATTGAGCTATTTCCTTAATAGACAACACCACCCACTAGTCGGGTTATACTCAAATTCGTCTTATAATAACCTAGATTCATATCCATGATCCGCATACTCCACATAACAACTCATTTCACATTTCAACGTACATACAACCTAACATCGCAATAAGAGTTGCAGTACAACAATAACACATAACATAACGGGAACGGTTCTCTTTAGGAACCGACCCAAACATAGTTAGTTCACTTGTAGAGCCTAGAAGATGCTGTCAAACTTATGATAAGCTCGTTACATAACTCGTTACCGTCCTATTAGATGAACGGATAACTTAATCTCAAGGTGTGTTGGATATAGTAATCCAAGCACACCGAACAAACATAGTATGCCCCTGGCCCCGACGTGAGTTAGTAAATAGCCTTGGATAAGCTAAAGGGAAGGTTGAGAACCAAAAAGGAAAACAACCATAACATACGGAGAGGATCGAACCTGATATGACAACGACCCCCATACTCACACGCGTGGCCGGAACGACCGGACTCCTCACTCCCCGGTTAGCACTTATTAGAAGTCTCATTATTGGACTTAGTACATTAATCCATAAATAGGTGGTTAGGTCTAGTTAGTCACACACAAGGGTAGTGAACATACTTACACGCACAAACAACACATAACTAACTCACGCATAGCCGTGTTTAGAACGATCCCATGGTTTGGGTCGTTAATTCCGAATACCGATCTATTATGTAATCCTAGAGTCGGTTAGTTAAGTTTAGCACATAATTAAAGCTAAACGGTATCGGAACTAAGCAAGCCACAATAATTAAACAACTGTAAACTCATTACATGTTTTTATCTTAAAAGGTGGCAAACATTCAGAAAAACACATTGGCATACAAGCCGGTGTAATCCGGTAGGACACAGGTTGCAAGAAAACCATACCTTGGTCCCTGCTGCGTACGAGTCCCGCCAAACGAAGTTCCTAAACATGATTAATAATGTCGGTTAATTAACTTATTTAACTCGTGGTTTACTAAGCATTATACATGATTATATGACATGTTTTATTGCTTAAACTTACCCTTGATTACCTTCATTATACCTCCTAGGGTTAACTACTTAAGCCACACCTTGATTTTTTTTTTTTTACAATTTTTAGTGTTATGCCCCAGTTTTTTTTTATTTCATTTATTTCCTTTCTAATACGCAAAGGGAGTTTGTGTTATTTTGTAACCTTATGTTAGAATGTTTATGACATTCCCGTACTGTTATTATGTTGGTTTGAGGAAGGAAGGCTAAGAATGTCTTTTCCGTTTCGTTATAATTTAAGGGTTAGGAAATTTATTTCTTTCCTTATTATTTCCTAACTCTCATTTTCTCCTATCCAATTCCACGTTGTTTTTCTCCTTCCTCAATGATATTCACGATCTTTTTCTCTCGCTTCGCTCCGCCAGTGACTTCCTCCCTTTGCTCAATCTCCTCTCCATCCCTTCTTCAATTTCTTTCAATTGTAATCGCTGGAGGTCTGTAGATGGAATTGTGTTCGTCCGTCAGTCATCAATCAGGTTGGATTGTAGATTGGTTCTCTTCTCCATTAAGGCTTCCTCTTATATTTTCTAATTCTGATTTTGTATTTTGGGAGCGGTTCAATTCGAGGGATTGTCATTCGATTGGAGATTCGGGAAGGCGATTAGTAGAGTCCGCAGAGATGGCTTAGCTATGGATGTGAGGTAGGTGGTAGATGGATTCGGTTGTGTGTGTTCACCCACGGGGGTTTTGGTTCCGTTGTTTTCCGTATAGGTTTGTGTGGTTTCTGATTTGTGTAATTTTGTGTGTGTTCCGGATTTGCGTTTTGATGCGTTACAACCCCGTGGGATTTGTATTTGTTTTGCATATTTTGATATGTACGTATATTTTGACAATGGTGAATCTACCTCTATGATTCCCTTCTGTTTTGTGAGCTCTGAGTACTTCGGATTTGAGAGTTCGGGTTGTTTAATTGCTTTGTGTTTGGTGACTGATCGCTGTCTGATTTGTCTTGGTTTTGATCTTCTAAAAACTGCCATAGTTAAGGTTTAAAAACTCTGGATTCGTACTGCATTTTGACATTGTTTTGAGGATTCTGTTCACATCAGATTTCGTTCTGGAAACTGCATTTTTCGGCGCGTCCGAACTTGGAAGTTCGGACACACTCTGTTGCGCCAAGGTTTTCCGAGATTTTCACTGTGTCCGAACTTGGAAGTTCGGACACCCTGTTTTTGCACCCCGGTTTTCTAACTTCGAAGCTCGGACTTCACCACGTAACTTTTTCCGAAAAACTATCCGAACTTCAGTCCGAACTTCGAAGTTTGGACATCTTGATTTCCCCCTCTGATTTGAGTCTGAGCTTCGAAGTTAGGACACAAGTTCAGACTACTCTCTGTTTTGACCATAACTTCTTTGTATGCGCTCTGTTTTGAGTGCCGTTTGCGGTGTTGGATTCCTCTTTCCCAGTGCTATCTGTTTTTATGTGTTTTAGCATGTGTTTAAGTGTTTTCGGATTTGAAGGTCTCCGATAATCCTTTGATCTCTAATTTGCTCTGAAAATGTGATTCAACCTCTGACTTCAGTTTTGGTTTCGTGTTTACTAGTCAGGTTACGACTTCTGTTTTGCTAAGGCTTTCCGTTAGTAAGCTTCTGCTCTGATTTCATTAAGCTTCTGCTCTGATTTCATTAAGCTTCTGCTTTTTGCTCTGATCTGACAAGGACTTCTGTCCTGTTCTGTATAATGCTTCTGTTTGTTAAGCTTCTATTTTGGGACCTAGTTACTCTGCTTCTGAGTCGTGAATGGCTGGGTCGAGCTATTCCGTGGTATACCATGTAGACGTCATTCTAAGTGTGGGTCATGCCCAATCTGTTCTGTGAGGTTGACGAACCCTTTGGCCTTCGGGAAATTTCTACGTTGTCGAGGGATCTGTTTGATCTATGGGTCTTCGACCCTTTCTGAGTGTTTGTGCTTGGTGCTAGAGTCCCACTTCTGATTGTTAAGTGTTCTGTTTCCCGTTTTCTATGACTGTTTCTGGTTTCTGACAGACTGCTTTGTGCTTTCTATCTTCTGAGAGCCTCTGGTTTACTAAGTGATTTGTTTCTGTCTGCTTCGTCTGTATTTGATTTGAGACGGTCTGCTGTGTGCTTTCCGTCTTCTGAGAAGTCTCTGGTTTGCAAAGCTTCACTTTCTGGTTTGTCTTCTGCTGCTCCTTCTGATTTGACAACTCTTAGCTCTCTCTGTTTTAGACCTCTGTCTGTTGGAAGGTCTTCCACTTTGATCTCTGCTTTTGAATTTGCTGAGGTTCTGATTTCGTTCAGCTTTTGGTATGGTTAAACTTCTGATTTTGTTGAGCTTCTGTTTTGGTTGAGCTTCTGGTTTATCAAGTTTCTGTTTCTGCCTTCTTCCTCTAAGGCCTCTGTTTCTGATTTTGCTATGATTTCGTAAAAGTATAAATGTATGTTCATATTATGTTTTGAGCATGCTCAGCTGATGAAGTTTATCACCTGCTGAGCAATAGTTGTGCTCACCCCTATATCCGTCTGATTTACAGGTTTTAGTTCGTGTTTGAAGATTCGGCCTTCACTTTTAGTTTTGTATTTGGGGTATTCAATGTTTGGCTTTGAGGCCCTTTTTGTATTTTCTAGCTTCCGCTATTGTAAACTATGTAAACGATTGTAATTGTTACTTGTTAAGTAAAGGGTATTTTGTTCAGTTTTGGGATTCGCTAGTGTAGCCTTGCGTGTCTTAGGTGATAAGCACGCGGCGTGTAACGGTCTCTCAACCAGGGTGGTTTTGGGGTCGTTACATTTTGGGTCGACCGACCTTACCGACTGACCTTATCCTAGGTCGGTCCATTCCAGTAACATCAGGGTTTGAAAATTTACACTACGACCGACCTTGGTAAGTCCGGTCCCAAGGTCGGTCCATTCCCGGAACATATACCGTCAGAAAATTCTACTCCGACCGACCTTGCAAGTTTGGTCCACAAGGTCGGTCCATTCCAGAGACCTATTCCGTATACAAAACTTAAGCCCGACCGACCTTGAAATTCCGGTGCTCAAGGTCGGTCCATTCCAGAAAGTCTTCTGGCTGAGAAAACTGGGCTCGACCGACCTTGCAGGTCCGGTCCCCAAGGTCGGTCTGCTCCAGACCCTTGTTTAAAAATGCATATTTGACTCCAAACTTCACCTTGCACATCCTAGTATGTTCTAACCTCACTTGGGCACTTCAACCACACCTTAAGACATCCACTTAACTCCTTAGATCACACACCAAAAACCTTCTTGACCATTTCACAAATTTCTTACAAAATCTCTTACTCTATAATGTTTTTCCTTAGACTTCTAAGTGGTGTTTCTTACCTATGATAGCAACTATCCCAAGATGTTTCCTCATCACCAACAACATCATCCCCCAAGCATCTTCCACCATCCAAAATTCCTTTTATACAACTACTTGAATCTTCTCCATAAGTTTATACCTCCTCCTTACAGAACATTATTTTTCTCCTTGTTTACCGGTATTTGCATAAGTTCTTAACACAAATTCTCCATGTCTTTGGTGCATCCCAAAACACTCATTCGATTCCTTAATCCTCCAAGATAGTGCCTAAGTCATTTTAACACTCAAGAATTCCTTTAATCATTTTCTTTCACTAATAGAACACTTAGTCATTTCTTAACACTTCCTAGTTCACCAAAGCTCATTTAGAACACTTAGAACATCCTGTACATTATCCAAATTTTGACATGGGTTCAACTAGCACATTGTTACACCAAAACACATTGTTTTCACCATTACACACCCAAGAACACTTAAATCCTTAAAGAACATTCTCACACACAAACTTCACCCAAATTACACTACATCATAATATAGTGCATAATTTAAACTGCTTGGCACTTAGGCCCTTAAATTGCATAAACCTTAAACACTGAATTTCCACATTTAAATGCCTTCAACCTGCAAATACACACAACAATGCTCCCATGCCTTTTTAGTCCACCTTGTGGATAGTTTTCTATCTCATTTCCCATTGGCTTTTTAGGTTATTTATTAAGCAAATATAGCTCAATTCCCTAGTACACAAAACTACATTAAGAGAGGTCATTTACCTCTTTGTTTTCCAAGTTTTCTCACTTGTTTTCTCTTGTTCTTTCTTGATTGAAAATCAGCAAGGGCTTTTATTACTTGTCAAACTTCTAACCAATATACATATAAGGGTAATGAGCATTAAGTTTCATACTTAAACTCACATATAAACCCTAAATTCACATATGTGTATTGAAACACTTAAATTGGTGCTTACCTTTGGAATTTGAAAGAGAACTTGAATAAGTGGCAAGATAGGACTCCTCCTAGTCCCTTGAAGTTTGAATTAAGCTAAGAAGATAGCAAGGTAATTCACCATTAAGGGATGAATTTTCGGTTATACACAAAAATGGAGGGAAACATGGTTTTTCTTTGATTTTCCTTACCTTGAAGCAAAGGAGAATGACAAGGCATGGAAAGATGAGCTCAAGCTCCTTCAATGGAGATTATTCATGGCACCAAAATGGAGTTCTTGAAGATTTGAAAAGATAGAAGTGTAGAGCTTGGTCTAACTAAGACAAATATGGTCTTAGAATTTGATTTGGAGCATGGGGTTGGATTTGGCAAGGAAATGAAGATGGAGAAGAGAGGTTGCTGTAGCAAATCGTTTTTGAAGAAGGGAGGAAGAAGGTGAAGACGGTGGGGATGAGAGAAATAAAGAGAATGAGGTGAGAGAGTATACTTTAGGAGATATTATGTTATAAAGGTGTTTTTCTCTTTCTACTTACTTTTCCTTCTTCCCTTTAATTAATTAGCACATGGTGGTGAGTCACCACATAAAAAATCGGCCCCCTTTTGTATAATAGGATATTTATGGTCTTTGTTGACCAATTAATTGACTTATGTTGACTTATGACTTAAACTAGCACTATTTGGGCACTATTCACAAATTAAGGCACATAATTGTGAAATTTTTGATTTCCCATTGATTGAAACTTCCTAATGTGATACTAAGTAGTACACATGTTGATTAAAGAGTAATGATGGACATTTAGCCACTCAAAACCCATTTCCAAGACAATTTTTTTAAAAATGTGCTTTAAGGCTCCTTAAAGCACATTTTATGTTTTAACTTGTTCTCAAGCTTGGTTTTCTTTAGGAATTGATTTTAAATGTTCATTAACATGTTAATAAGGTCTAGAAATGACCTTTAAGTCTTATACAAGGTTACACCAAGTCTAGGACAAGTATTTGCCTAAATTGACTTTATGGTGTCTTCTTGTGTTCTCTTTGGTTTAATTGTGTACCAAGGTTTCTTAGGGAATTAATTAGCCTTATTAAATCATAACTGAATGTTATTAAGTCTTGGTAGGCTCTTTAGGTCCTAACCAAGCTCATTCCAAGCTTAGAGCATGTTTTGCTCAAACTGCCTTAGTGGCACTTCACTGTGTTTACCATGGTTCAAGTTACTTAATAAAATTTCTAAGGCACTTTTTAGCCTTTATATACCATAGTCTAATAGCTAAACAACATATCAAGGTTTGGGGTATTTCACATTTACAAATCCATTATATACTGAATACAAATACAATCACAATCCAAACAGTACTGAGTCTAATACGTTCACTTCCGCTATCACACTTTGGTCTTACATCGCTTACAAATGCATAAACAAACTACATACACTACCCTTGCATAAACAGCTACCCCGTCCTACTCTCGAATGGCTGCCAGCTCCATTGTACCTGAAAAGTATGGGGGCCCCCAAAGGGGGTCAGCACCTTTGCTGGTATGGTAATCGAGCAGCCCGCATACTACCGGGCCACACACAACTATTTGTCGTCTGAGCATGCGGTTAATTATATTTAAAACATGCATGAAACTATACACACATATCATGCTGATAATCCAATGAATAGGATACAAATATAAGATTAACAGATCACGTTGGTTAGATCACATTATTGGGTTCTTTGGCTCTTGAGGGTTCTACCCTAATGGAGCTATTCCTTGCTAGACGACACATACCCATTTAATCGGGTTGTACTTAATTACCCCTTATATTTGTACGGGGTTGATTTCGGAGATCAACGTACACACATAACAACATACTTCACACAATAACATGTGTACAACTTAATATCGTTCTTCTTAGAGAACGTACACTTACTTAGGTTGTGCCAGAGGAATATAGGCCCGAGCACACCGTACATATTTACTTCACTTAGATGTGTCGGCCGTAATATAGGCCTGATCACACCATACACAATTTCCCCCTAGCTCCAAATAATAGTGAGGTGGGTAAGCCTTGGTTAAGCTTGTGGGTGGTTGTAATCCAAGGAAGGAAAGCAACCATAACATAACAGAGTGGGAGTTAATTCAAATATATACATCAACTCCCAAACAACGCGCGCGACCGGATTCCTCACCCCCCATAATATATACATATTAGTTAGTAGTTCCTTTATGGAACTTATCACAACATGACACCATATGGTGTTATAAACTTGGTTAATCACACACAAGGGAGGTAACATTCCATTCGACAGACATGGACAACCACATTAATTAAATAATGATATACTAAACAAAAGCAACACACATCACACACAACCACAACATATAACTAACGCACGGATAGCCGTAGTTAGAACGTTCCTGTAGGTTGGGACGTTAAGTCCGAACACCGGTCTCTTATGTGACTCTAGAGTCGGTTAGTTTCGATTTAACACATATTAGAGGTTAACGGTGTCGGAACTAAATTCACACATAAATGAATTACTGTAAACTCATTACATGCTTTATCTTGCAAGGTGGCCAACAAACAGAAAAACACATTGGCATACAAGCCGGTGTAACCCGGTAGGACACAGGTTGCAAGAAAACCATACCTTACACCATGGGTTATCTACCGTGTTCCCGAGGATTTACTCCAACGCATCACTTCACACTCCCCGGGTAGTTTCCGAACAACTAGTGTTATTATTAAAATGTTCTATTAACAACACAATCTTACGGTATGTAAACTTCTATTACTCCGTACTTACCCCGTTATCCCGTTATTTCGGTTTAACTTTGTCTACTTAAACTCACAACTTTCTCAATCACTTCCAACTCTTGTTTATACTTCTTAGGACCTTTAAAGGTAACTAAACAAGGCCTTGACAACATCCAAAACCATTTCCATTCAATCCCCCATTTTCTAGACACTTTAAAACACTTTCTAGGCATTTTTAGGGGTGGTCTGGGACTTGGTCCATACCTTAAGTCCCGGACCAATCAAAGACTTAAGTTTCGGCCGTTTTTTTGTAGTGGTCCGGGACCTTGTCCATCTCTCAAGTCCCGGACCAAACCTGGCTGTGTACTCTCGGCAATAATTTGAGGGCGGTCCGGGACTTTGCCTTAATCCACACTCTATCTTTCCCTAACCTTTCCACAAGTTTTCTACACATTTTAATGCCTCAAAACATGCTCTAAACCGCTCCAAATCCTTGGTTTAATCCACCACCCAATTCTTGCTCAAATTCAACAAATCCAAATTCTCACATTTTGCAATTTGCACTCTGATGCATTTCTAACTCCTTCTTGTTTGTCTTTACCTCTTACCAATCTCACCAAAACCATCACTGACCATTACAAATCATTCCTATATAAATGCACTTCTAAAACCCACATTCACTCCTTGTTTCACAAGTTACAAACACCAACTCTTTTTCTTGAAATTCCAACCAAGCATCATTATACTACAGATTTTGCACTCTCTTATCTCCATTATCCATCTACCATTATAAGGCTACCACTTCACTCTACCCAACACTAAACAGCCCCAATTGAACACCTAAGTTCTCTCACTTACCAAGCCACCTAAAAGCACTTATTCCCTACCGAAATTTCACCATAACCTCCCCATAAACTTAACATCTCCCAAACCATCAATTCACATCAATTTACATTCCTAATCTAGCCACACCCTTACAAGGGTCCTACCAGCACATAATAAATCCTCAAAGTCCATCAACAATAACATAACTCCAAAAATCTCAATAAACCACAATATGGACACAAACTCGAAACACTTGGCTCCAAGGCCCTTTAATTCACAATTAAGTTCACAAATCCCTTAAATCAACTAAACACATTATTTTCCATATTTTGGGTTCATTATTCAATTTAACCCATCCCAAATTCTTAAACAACCAAGATAGTTACTAAGGTAGTTTTCTTACCTTAAATTCATAAGTCTCTCCTTTATTCTCCTCTTGCTCCTCCTCTTCCCAATTTCGGTCAAATGGGTGACGGAGTTACCAAACTCCATCCCAACATTCCAAATCACACAAAAAGCACACAATTAAAAATTCTAACCCTTAAGATAACACAATTTCAATGCAAGGTTTAGAACATCATAGTTAGGGTTTACCTTTTTTGGAGCTTTTTAAGAGGGGTTCTCACCCTTGAATCAATAAGGGGATTATTCCACCATTCGAGGGTTGAAATGAAGCTCCAAAACAAGAAGAAAACAAGACATGAGAATGGGCAAAATCGGCCAACTCAAGAGGAGGAGCAAAAATGAGTTTTTCATGAATATTTTTACCTTAGGAGAGAGAGGAGACTCCAAGGTACCCATTGGTGCCATTTTCTCTTCACATGGGGAAAACCCATGGAGATGAACTTCATTATTTTCAGATTTTGAAAAGAGAGGAAGGTAGAGAATGATGAGGGGAGTTCGAATATGTAATTTATTTTCGATTTGGAGCTCAAATGGAGCTTGGGCATGAAGAGGAAGTAAGGAAGCCATTGTTGGCTGGTTGGAGAACTCAAATCGGCAGCAAGGAGGAGGGAGGAACCGGCTGGGAGAAAGAGAGGGAGGAAAGAGAAAAGGAAGAAAAGAAATGAGAGGAGAGAGAGTGTGGGTGGGGGTTTAAGTCACTTTTTTTTTACTTTTTGCTTTTTGACTCATCTAATTAGTTAACTAGTCATGTGTGAGGGGCTGTCTATATTAATAAAACCGGTCCACTAATATATACACACTGGAGCATTTTTCGTCTTTTACAGAAAACGCTTGTTAATTTACCCGGTTTAGCACTATTCACTAACCGGACCCGTTTTCCGGAATTTTCTCGTTTCTTTTATTTTAATGATTATTAAGCTCCCATCAATGTTTATTTATAGTTATATAATCAACTATAATTTTTACGGGGTCGTTTGACTATTTAAAGTCGTGTTTTCGGGTTTTCTCGAAAAACGCGCTTTAAGACTCTGTTAGCGTTTTAACGCATTATTTAGATCTGTTTTCTTCGGGAATTTTTCCCACATGTTCTTAGTGTGTAATTAGGGTATAAAAATATATTTATAACCCTAATGAAGGTTATATACCTCCTAAAATAATTAAATACGCGTTTTCACGTTTTACGACTTTTACGCATTTTCTTTTTCTTTTTGGTTTTTATTTCTTCACCAATGATCTTAAGGACTTAATTAGCCTTAGAAAATCATAATTACATAATTAATTAACACATTAAGGTTTGGGGTATTTCATATATATATATATATATATATATATATGTTATTGTGAATCTATAATACGTAACCAATAATGGCTATAAGTTAGGATGGAAAAATATATAAACATATAATCAATTAAGAGTATTTGATATTTCGAGATATTAACACATAATCAATAAGGGGTGTGAGTTAGTTTGGGGAGGAACTAGATATACATATATATTTATTTATATATATATATATATGCACTTGTCGAAGTGACAATGTGTAATTAACCTTGCTGTAAATTGGAAATGGGAGGAGATTGGTCTAAAATACTTCAGTAAAAAAACTATATATAGAACCGTGGCTTAGCATAATTCTAGGGACATTTTATTGTCAATTCTAAGACAATTTTTGTGCTATTTTTTTTAAAAGCCTTATATTTAGGCCATGACAAAATAATTTTTTTGTGATCTAAATGAACATTTATAAATTTATGGGTAGATTTATGAGGTTATATGAATTTCGGATGGGAAACTATCATGATAGTAATTATAACTATTTGGGGAAACATTTTAGAAAAAAATAGATATAATTATAAACCTGTTTTATGGCTCAAGCGAATTCTTAAAACCGTATATATATATATACACATTTTGACTGAAAGAAATAGTCCCTGGATTTCTATAAGCATAAAATACGAACTTTGTAAAATAAATGAGTAAATTGTAAAACTAGAAAACTATAGGGGTATCTCCATAAATGCTATCAAAATTGGTCATAGGATAATCTACGCGGTCAACCTTGACCAACTATGGAGATTGACCAAAATATGATGATAAGGACAATTATTATAAGTATTTAAAAGAATATTAAGTCAAAGCGTAATTAAAAAAACATTAGGGGAGTATATGTAATTACTGGATTTATGAGGGTCAGATGTAAATAAGGGAACCCTTGAGGGTTGTTGGGAATTTTAGAACAAATTTTGGAGTAAGCTTAATGCTTAATTTAACTATGAGTTGTACTATATAGTTAAGTATAAAATTGTGGCAATTATAGAGTTAGGGGTAAGTTAAGTAATTACCTTAAACCTTGGGGCATGAATGAAAATCTAAGTACTTGAGGGGATTAGTATATAAACCTAGAAAGGTTTTGGAAATTTAAGTAATAATATAAATTAGTTAAGAGGTATAATGTGAGGTTTAAATAATTAAAGTGTCGTTTAAAAAAAAGGGGTTATGGTGTAATTATAAAGAAAATGTGGGTGAATGGTCAACTTAGATAAACTTGTTACATGTTAGTGGTCATAATACTCTAAGGCATTAGCTAGAGGGAAGTACTTAGTTAACTTGTAAAACGACGATGTAAACATCCTAGGAGTTAAATAAACACCTAAGGTGAGTACGTGGGAAGTTCTAAGGGCAAGAATAAATTGCACATTCGACAACACACCTGGGGAATAACACCCGATATAAATGAGATAAACTAGGAAAGTGTCGTCACAAGAAATCATGAACTGCAACATTATTTTTAATCAACGTTAGGGCTGTAACGAACGCCAACCGGGACCCCGTGTATGAGATGACAATTGCTTCTGAATAAGGTATGGATATGTGTAGTCCGTATGTTGTCGTGTTACATGGCTTGTTTGTTGTGTGTCTTGTTTGACAATGACCACAAGACTTGAGCATGATAACAGATTGTTTGTTTACCGTGCTTTTTTTGTCTGCTTTGAGCTCGTGTAATGCGTGTGAATGGATTGCTTATTTATCTTGTTTATTCACTTGTTATATCATTGTTACCTATTACTTGCGCGCACACAGTAGTATAGCCCCTTCTCGTTGATGAAACCTTGAGATGAAACTCAACTAATTACGTAAACAAAACAAGGAACTATATAAAGGGAACACTCATCTTAAACTATAGAGGAATTCTAATGACACCAACTATGGTGTCGAACTTATAATGATAATGAAAAGTAAATTACCAGTTGGTGGAGCACATCCTGCGGTCTAGAGATGACCCGGCTTTCTCGACGTATGACACCGGGAATGGAGGAATTAGCTATGGAGAAGACGTTCTTCAACTCGTGGTGATAAGAGAATCCATAAATAACCCTTAAAGAATCAAGGAAAGTTTGGCACCTACAAGATATGGTCACGGGATCTAAACTATATCCCCAGACCTAGTGCAAGGAAAGAGAAAGAAAATACACAATATGGGAACAAGGGAAAAGAAATAAAAATACACAACGCTCGAATGATCCCATAGTGAGGATCTTTGGTATAACATACCTCTGCACATGTTTTATTATTTACCTGATTGTTGTTGCTATGCTAGCACCTTGTTGAGCTTGGTTGCGTATTTGATGTTGCTGGGATACCAGCCTGTTATGCTGGGTTGCTTGTTGCTAATGCTTTACTACTTTTAAGTGTGTATGATATCAAGATGTATTGTAGTGTGCTTTACTGCTTTATTATAGCATGTAAATTGGAATTAATAATATTCGACCAAGTAGTCGTGTAGCCCGGCAACATACGGGCTACACATATTCATACTCAGTGTAGTTGCTGAGTCCTTTACAACCCAATTTTTACAAGTATTGAGCCGAATGATAACGGAGCGTAGGCGGGATGGCTACCATGAGGGTAGCCTATCTGGGCAAGAATTTTAAGTAGAATGTTTTTAATGTATGGGCTGTGACTATGTAGCACTAAACCCTGGATGTGCGTTTAAGTTGTGTTGTTTGATCTAGTAGCGATGTTGTATACTCTAGGTATTTGGGAATTATATTGTATATGGGTTTTGGTTGAGGGCTGTTTCCAGTCATGCAGACCGTAACTTGGTGTTGGTAATGTGGTTGGTCAACCACGTGGGTGGTTGGCATCTGTAGCACTCGGATGAAGTTGAGAATCCGCTGCATAGTTATCTTATAATATGGCTAGGAGCTTTGTTCGTACTATTGGATGTTTATTCGGGGGTGTTACACACTTGTCCCCTACACCACGAGACATTCTGGTTTATGTATTCATTGATATCCGCGTTATGCCATTGCTTCAGATTATCTTGTTTCTAAGTAACTATTCGTTGCAACATTGCTTGGTATTCTTCATTGTATATTCCATTACTGTACGTCGGGATGTCAATAATATTGTAAGGTTTGGCCTCCTTGTGATGCTCATGTGTATTACATGCATCTTCCTGTATTCTCCATGGGTAAATATACTCTGAGGTTTTTCTCTATGTGGCATATACTGTAATATAGTTTGTAACACCCCAACCGTTAATCTCGTCATTACCTCATAAACCGTTACTAATTTCTCTTACTCACGCAGCGGAACTCTAATTACAATGAGGGGTGAAACAACGCCGTTAGCCACCCATGTGGCTAACCAGGCTTAACTTACATACTGTAACGGTCTGATGAACTGGAACAACCGAATACACAATACAATTTCTTTACTCAAATCATTTCATTACTATACCGAGTCTACAATATATGGATGCCGACAACATATTTGGTCTTACACCTGTTTCCATACATAAGTAATTAAATCTATCTACCCATGCATCCCACCGACCCCGTCCTACTCTCGAACGGTAACATCTTCGGTGTACCTGAAAAATAAAAACGTTGCCCCTAGGGGCTCAGCTTAACGCTGCATATGAAATTCGCATACCCCGAGCGCTAACCGGGGTACGCCGACTACTTTTGTCGGATATACATGGAGTTCATTTTAGTCAAACAACATGCATCATAGCAATACAATATATTTGTGCATTACTCAAGGAATCTACATCCAATCACGGGACACAATTCCTAACTAACATAACAAGGTTGTTAGTTGAATCAGTTTACTCTTAGGCCTTGAGGGTTATACCTCACTATGCCTTGTTTACTCATTCAGTATCTCACCCGCTCTCTCGGGTTACTTATTCATATACACACCCATTCTCTTGGGCTACTCATTTTATACTCACCCATTCTCTCGGGTTACTTATACTCATTATCACACCCACACTCTTGGGTTATTTATACTCAAGCTATTGTAGATACTCGAGACACTACAGGTCTCCTACGTCACTCTTGTTACTCTTAATACATTCTCCGGCCAAAACTCATGGCACTCGAGCATAGTCTTACTTCCCCGGTTTCGACCCTACTCTGGCCTAGCATGGTGGGAAGGTTCATAACATGAGTTCCATTCATTGTGTAATTATGATTATCGTGCGTGAGAGTTGCAAGTAACGAGTATATAATATTTATGAAAGGAGGAGTAGAGAGACTCCTGGGGAATGAGAATCCCTATAGTATATGTCTATTGAGATTAGATATGAGATATGGTGAGTAAGAGAAATTAGTAACGGTGTATGAGGTAATGACGAGATTAACGGTTGGGGTGTTACATAGTTCGCCTTCCATTTGATTTTTCATCGTTGAGTTCTTTTCGAGTTTCACTTGATTGTTTTGTGCCTGTATGCTTATTTCTGATAGCTGCTTATGATGGTGATTCCACTAGGATTCTTCTCGTCAATATTACTGAGGCATCTTGCTCTTTATCAGAGTTGATTCTTTCCCGTGTTCTTCACGCTAGTTGCCTTCGCATTTGGGGTACCTTCTTGATATATTACTACTTACCTGTCCAAATTAGGATTATTTCTTGTCAAGTCCATAAGCTCTCGCACGTTTAGTTGAAGCAATCTTCTTTCCATGGGTCCTTACCCAATAGGTTTACTTATTTATATTATCCTTTGATAGTGGTAGCGTCCTGACAGTGGGGTTCTTAATCTTTGTCGGTGTTGTTGGTGCGTACTGTGGTTCAGTTGTTGTAGATGTAAGGTTGCAATATTCTTGTTGGTCTTAAATTTGTCTTCTATTCATCGCCTCCTGTAGTTGTAATCGTCGGCGCTCGGGGTCTTGTGTTAATATTGGGGCATATCAACAATTCGTCTCTTTGATCTTCAGATCATCAACTTGTGACTCTGGTATTTGAGTCTACTGTCACCATATTCGGTTTTCACTTTTCAATGTATAGTATGAGTTACGGTCGAGCCGTGCATCTTGTATATAATATAGAAGGATTGCCTGTTATTATCGATTTTCCAATTGTCGGTAGTTCATACACGATCTTTTATTGTCTGTTCAACAAGTATACCCCAGTAGGCTTCCCATTAAGGTTTCTCACAAGGTACAATTTTCTCACAATTCCACATGTTCTTGCAGTTTATGAATCAACTCATGTGAGTATTAGTATAATGTTTCTACTCTTTATATTCTACCATGCTTATAGGTAGGTTCCCATTTAATATACTGGGTTTGAATTCATAAAGAAAGGCATGAAAGTCGACTTTTCCCATGAGATGGTAATATGGCCATAACTTAGAAGGTAGCTTGTAAATACTGTCATTATAGGTAAATGTCTCTTGATCTCATATTTAATTTATTATCATGACTAATGGTATAATAACAATTAGTATTTCCTTCACAGTCGAATATTTTTTCGACATACGCGGAGTTGTTTTAACTATTTAATCTCTACAGGTTAACTTGGACAATTTAACTCTTAACTTACACCTTCCACATCTCATATGCTTTGTTAATCAAATTTTAGATTAGAATTAAGAATAAATACCTACTTTTCACAGAAATATTCGTGACAACTTGTAGGGAGTCTCAGGAATCATCCAACCCTGACGGGGTCAGCGTCAATGTTGAACTATCCTTCCACTCCATTTTGTGTTTGGTTTTCCCTTGATCTGACCAGGATTAAGTTCGACCTCCCACATCAAATATCAAACAACCACATAATTGTTATTTTTTTCCAATTTTATCTTATCAAGACTTTGTGTCGTGGCGAGTACTACATTTTCTCTCGACCACTATACCACTAGTCTAATATCTGTTATAACCCATACTTGAATCTAGTGTATTCCTTAATCCCCGGAACTAAGTTCCTTTGATCAAATCATCAAGCGGGGAAACCAGTTTTTCCTCTTGGCATAAAAGATAAATTCTTATTAACACATCTAGACACTTGCTGTCTAATAATTATTTCATCAGTCATTTGACTCTTAAACCCATAATACAAGCAATAAATTCAGTCATGGTTTATCTAATATTTAACTTATTAGGGATTGATCCTTACCTACAATTTGGTTATCATCACTTGGAACAAAGGACAGTCATAATTATTTTTAAATTTGGGATAAATCCTCAAGGAAAAGTTTTTATAACTCGATCTACAATTATGGTTTCACATAGTATTATTTCCTACTCCTTAAAGCTTGTCTTGTACTAACTTCATTTAAACTCCATAAATCAGGTGGAATCATATGTTTGCCTTAGGTTAGGTATCCTCCAATAATAGTACCATATGGACCTAAGAACTTCCAGTTTGAATCCTATGGTGGTGACAAGACAATCAAAGCTTATTGTTTGTTTCTACCTTAAACGTGGTTAATCCACAAACTCAATGGCTTCTAAAAATAGGTTGATTAGGTGTATAAAATAGAGGATTTAAAAA
Source organism: Limonium bicolor (assembly GCA_023374045.1). NCBI lineage: Eukaryota > Viridiplantae > Streptophyta > Magnoliopsida > Caryophyllales > Plumbaginaceae > Limonium > Limonium bicolor. Next base: position 258,857,505 of record CM041782.1, on the reverse strand, counting down.
CAAAGATATTGGTATATAATGTTAGGAAGGTTCACGTGTAGAACACTTGTTACAAGCCAAGGGGTATGTTTCCCTACTTTTAGGCTTAACTTCCTCTCACTTTTGGTGTATATATGAATTCAAACTCTTAATATAACTTATATTATCTCCATTGCTAGTGTCAAGGAGATTTATTCGTTACCATGTTCATATATTACATTGGGAGTTAACTTTATTTGATTTCTTGTGCTCTTTTACTCGCCTTCGCAAATTGAGCTGTCATAAAAGACATATGCTCGTATAGATCCATAAGGATAGTGTAGGACATATGACTCACAATAGGGTAGGTATATTTTCTGATACTTAACCCTCTGAAATATATCAATACTCCTAAAAAGTTTTAGGTTAATAACCTCCCAATTATATGTATATATATGTAGCATTTAGTATTGCTAATTTGGTAGTTCTCCTAACTTCAGAATATATGGATTCAAAGTTTGTTCTCTTCTCTTTATTAATTAGGAGTCCAGCATTGTCACTATATTGGTACTGGCTGAGACACCTGGTATCTGCTCAGGTATTTAAAACCCGTGCTTATCCATGATGAATGCATTCATTAGTTATAATGAGGTTCTGTTTTTCTTGACATTATCATAGGTTATTTTTGTAGGACTATACTGATTGTCATATTCCAAGGTTTTGCACGATCTTCTCGCGAAGTTAATAAGGGATTGTAAGATTTTCCAGTCCCGCACTGGGCGGCAAGCTCAGTGCCTGGGTATCCCGTAAAATTTAGTGTTTACTCTTCCCAAGGAGGTCTTCATTCACCTTTCTGGTTATCATTGGTATGGCGTCACTGTTATTCGTCGTCAGCTCCCCGTGTAAATGACAGTTGGCGTCGTACGGTCTTCAACAAACCTTTTCGACAATTCATGTAGTCTTAAGTATTTTATATTAATTAATGTATTCCTTTTCATGACATCTTCTCGTCATTTAGGCAGGTCATAACTTGTAGTTACTGTAAGTTTGGACAGTTGTTAACGCCCTTCGGCGGACCAAGCAAAAACTAACTTACTATTCCTCACTGTACTAACTCACACCCTGTAACCCAAGGCTAATTTTGGTTGTATCCAGTTCTCAGAGCGTAACTACGCTCTGATACCACTTTTTGTAACACCCCAACCTGAAACTCCACAACTTGTACGATGATAGCTCCCAACTTCAACTGGAAATGCAGCGGAATAAATACATAAAACGGGTGGTGCTACGACGCCGCTAGTCACCCATGTGACTAACAAGGCTAACTCCAATACAACTTACAAATGATACGGTCTGAGCGCTGAATACAAACCGCTTAAAACAACAAAAGTCAATAATAAAAGTACAGTATTATAAAATGATACTGGTAGTAATAATCCCCTGTCTTAATTCTACCCCACTTACACTCGGTCGGGTAATCTCTTCTTTCTTCATGTACCTGGAAATGGTTAGCCATGAAACGGCTCAGCAAAATAAATTGTTGGTATGAGAGCGAGCAGCTCACAAGCTACTGGGCCACACCAACTACTTTGTCAAATACATGCAGATCATCATTTTTTTTGTCTAGCTGTAAACACGCAGCATAATATAATCATAACAAACATCCATACAAGGACAATAATGTCACACAGAACAAGACTTCAGAAGGTCAAGTTAGATGTCCTGTAATTGTTTGATAGTAGTCAGATCCACACATTGGGACTAACATGTATATAAGAGTACCTCACTACAGTGGAGGTATAGTGACCTCGTTAAACTCCATCTTCATCGAGTAAATTGGTCGGGTATGATAAACCCTTAGACGAGATGGGACTCTCGTACAAGTAGGTGGGTAATAATTCCCTCAGAAGATAACGTAGTTAATTCCTATACTTAAAAGAGGTGGGTATCGTACCCTCGAGAGAAATGAAGTCTTCCTCTCAACTTGAAATGTTCCGGTACGGTCCCGGTGAGTGGACATAGAGTGCACCCAAAACTTCCGTCACGACGTATATTTGAATAAGAGACAACCTGAGACAGGTACAGCTCCTGTAGCATGCATGGCCAGATACAACTGGGCTCCTCGCTTCTTGTAGTATAGAATTCGTTAGATGTCACGCAGAGACGTTAAGCAAGGACACAATGTGTATTGTCAGTTACCACGTTTAGGATAACAACGTTTGTTATAGTGAAGTTAGTGAGAAACTTGAGTACAAGTTCTCGGTATAATAATGCGCAGGTATTTAATCCACTGGTAATCTAGTGTTGTATGCGTGGAACATACACGTTACAGTTAGTATCATCACGCACATAGAGTAACACAACAGTGCACAAGAGTAATACAACATTTTACAACAATTATCTTGGTCGTTATTTCAAACAACAGATAGCACACAAGCCGGTATAATCTGGTAGCAAGCAGGCTGGAAGAATCCCATACCGTTCACCGTAGATTGTAGTTGAATATATCCTGGTCAACGTCTGGTCAAGTATAGTCCTAGAATAGGATTAACTGAGAGTGTTAATTTATGTTACCCTCTTATAATAACTTTATTGGTTCATGAAACGATTTTGTATTTGTTATTTCATGTGAGGTTTATTTCTTTGTACTTAGGTAGTTTCTTTAGCCTCTTAACCTTATTAATATTTAAGGTATTTATATGTGTCCAAATCATGTATTCTTAATTTATAAAACTTATATGGTGTGGTAATTTCTTTTAATTACCTGATGATTTAATGTATAACTTATTTGTTATTTCTTTTGATTTATTTTTAAATCCTTTAATGTGTATAACTATGTATTCATGTACCATTTATGTTACATGTTTTACAATTGTCTAAATGACATAACAACTTCATAATTTCTCCAATATATTTATATGTCACACATGGACATAATATTCTTATAAGTTTTATTATTCTCCACTTAACCATAAATATTATTTATTGGTTACAATTAAATTCCTTATAACTATATAAGCCATAGTTTAATTCCATAACCCCTTAAATCAAAATTCTTTTTCTGATTCCTCCAAATATCCACATAGGACCTATAATTATTTAAATTCAAATACTCACCCCTATATTTCAGTTATTTACAAAACAACCATAATAATTCATCAACTTTACATTTAAACTCTAATCTCATTATACTATATAGTTTTAATTCCTTATTTAATTATATTACAAAACCAACACTAGTATTTCGGTATTTACATTTGGACATCATAATTTTTCCGAAATTACATCTTGGCCCCACAAACTATCGGCCTTAAATAAAATATTTCCTATAATTACATTTTCACCCCATAAACTTTATAATAGTTAATAAATAACTTATAAACTATAGTTTAATATTTAATTCATCTAAATTTCAGAAATGTAATTTAAATATACTCTAATTATGGATTCGCCCCATATTACACTCCAACTTTTTATATAAACTTTTATAAACTACAAAGTAGCCCCAAACTTTATAAATTGTTAATTTAGCACTTGTTTAAATTAACTAAAATTCATAACTTAATTCCTAACTTTATATTATATCATAATTATTCCAAGAGGGCCTATAACTCTCGGCTTTCACCATAATTACCCCAAACTTTCTAAAAATTATATTTTTACCACATAACTTATTAAACTAGTCATTTAAACACTAGTAATTATTTTTACTCACCAAAACTCTTTATTTAAATTCGTAAGTATTTTTAATCCAATATTTTAAGGACTCTAAAATTACCAAATTACCCTTTTGACACCAGATTTTAATTCCTAAGCTTTTAATATTATAACCTTAACTTTTAAAGGTTTTTAAAATACCAATATGCTCATAAAATTATCTAAATCACTTAGGCAAATTCTAAAATTATTTATACACTTATAATATACCAAAAATCTTCCAATATCACTTATAATTTTCGGTAATGACTATTATTTACCATATAGTTTTATAAATTATGTTTTTAACCCTTGAATTATTCCCTTAACCTTATAGGTCATTAATATACCAAACTAACCAACCAAAAATGGTATTAAATATTTTAATACATCATTAAGTCTTATATTGTCCATAAATCCCACGGCTGCTACATGTTTGTAACAAAATGCCATAAAAACCATATTATAGTATAGGATAGGATTTTCTCACCTAGCTTTTAATTTCCAAGCCACCAAAGCACACCAAACAGCAACTAGCACTCTCGTTCTAGTTTTAACATAGAATTTAATTAGCTTTTGAAGTGCTAATATCATAAGCTTAGTATATACTTTATTAAGGTAATAATACTCACTTTGTATAGGTATAATTAGGACTATCTTCCAACGGTTTGAGCATGGAGTTTTCCATGGGTTTTTCCAGTAGCATTTCATGCAGAAAAAAAAGGTCATACATTAGCCATGTAAGCAAGGTCATTAGTGGTGGATTTAAGCTAGGAAAATACAAGGTATTTACCTTGGTTTGAGGCTGGTTTAAAGGGCTACTTACGCCTGGTTTTTATAAGCAAAAACAAATGTTAAAACTGCCACTTATACCCACTCACATTACCGGTAGAACAATGGATACATGGAGAATTTTTTTTACCGAAGGCTTGGTACAGCAAGAGAGCTTGCATGGCTGTTTACGCCTGATTTTCTAAAGCAAAACAAGATATTAAACTAGTAATCACACCACCATATATAACCATTGCAATTATGAGAAGATAGGCAAGATTTTTCTTACCGAGAGTGAATGAAAATGAGGCTTCTTGCATGGATTTATTCCTTCACAAAGATGGTTGTTCCCCACTGTTTTATTACGTGAAGAAAAACAGGAGGAGAAGCTTAGAGAAAGCTGGGTAAAACTAGAAGTATAGAAGGAGGAAATGGACTTATCTCTAGCATGTTTTAACCTTAAGAAGTTACAACAACTAACCTCCTTTTCTTCTTCTGTTTTCAGCCGATAAACTGCACTACTTCAAGCTCCAATATAGCTTTGTTTGCTGGATAAAAATCGAGGTGGGTGAGTGAAACACCCCTGAACAAATAAACACATAAAATCATAAATGCGTGAAGATTATCCGAGAATAACGTGTCGCATAATTCGAGACATGTAATAATGCATGAATAATTAAATTAAGTACGGGCATACATATGTCCGAAAACATGACAACGTGACATATTAATACAGTCGCGTACATGTATATATACATATATGAACATGCATATACACAACGTTACAATATTACAACGTTGTATATATAACTAGTAACGTGAACTAATAATATAGTCGTATACATATATACATATACCAAAATGACATGTATATTGCATATACAAGTACCAACGTGACTTGTTAAAATAGACGCGTACATATGTGTATAACCGATAACGTGACATAATAACATAGTCGTATATATATACATATACAAAAATAGACAAGTATATAGCTGGTACAAAAAAAGAAGAGTGAAGTGTGCTCCTGCCGGGGTTCGAACCTGGTGTTATACCCAAAATTTCAACCCCCCGGAGGAGAGTCTCTACTAATAGGCTAGTAGCAAGGGTTCCCAGTTCGATCGGCACATTTCAGAGTACTAGGGACAGCTTAGTCATCTCCAGGGGCATTTTCGTAATTTTTCAAGGCTCCTAAGCCCCCTATAGGCTTTCTCTCTCCTCCAAATAAGGGTCAAATCAACTTGAAATGCTTTGATATTTTAACCCATGATAGAGGATGACATTTTAAGCATAATGGCGTTGGAATTTTGATTTTTCGAATTTCCAATAATTTTCTAGCAATTTCTGATTGAATCTGACGAGAAATTGAATTTAAAAATATTCCAATACCCAAAAAATTCGATCTCACTTTAGAAAAATCAGAATTATCATCCTTTACCCATGTGTGAAATTTCATAATCAAATTCCTTTTGGAAGCCCTTGAGCTAAAACGTCGGTAAATCTCGGTTTTTACCGGATTTTTCTATCTTTAAGGAAGTCTATATAAGGAACCTTATCCCATGATCAAATCAGAACCTCAAGAACCCTAAGCAACCAGAAAACCTAGCCGTCTCATTCTCCTCACGTTTTTACACATCCAAGCACCAAAATCACATCAAAAATCTCTCGAAATCACCACCTAAACACACTTTTCAACTCCTAACACATCAACAATCATCAAACATCAACCAAACCACCTCCAAAATGTGAAGAACATCATCAACAATCAACAACCAGAAGCCCGGGTCGAATTCAATCCGGAACCGGCATCATCAGAGCCTCCGAAGAATCCCAACGTGAAGAATCATCTTGAATTCGAAGGTAAAACAGGTTACAATCCAACTTTTCTGATTCCCCACGACCTTATTAACTCTCTGTCAAATTTTGGGTTCAAACTAACCTTTTTACGCTTCTGTACTGCTGTTTGATTAAGCTTCTGTCCAATAACTTGTTTGCCAAGTTTCGTGCTTAATTCGAATTCAAATTGAAAACTTTAAATCACTAACATCTTGTACATCCTTCAGGCTACACACCCATAAAATTTGAGCTCAAAACACCCTCGGGAACCTTCTGAAAACCCCTGTCCGTGGGTGGTCCGTGACCTCGGACCTATGGTCCGGGACCTCGGACGCGTTGTCCGAGACCACGGACACCCACGGACGGCGGCGGGATTTTAAAAATTCAAAACTTAGGTTTTTCTAACGATGTCCGGGCCCACGGACAGCCTGTCCGTGGCCCCGGACTTTGCAAACTTTTGTTTTCCTTCAATTCGACTTTTATCTTCATATAGGCTAACTGGGGTCCGTGGCTTCGGACATTAGGTCCGTGGCTACGGACGGAAACAAAATTTGACCTAATTCTGCCTCCGAAACCCTAGTTTAGGTAATTTTAATTTCCACTTTAATTTTCTGTCAAAAAAGGCTAAAAAACACAAAAAAAACAGAAGCTCGCGCACTTAGGTTAAAACGACTCGTAATAAGCCGTAAATAGACCAAGTAGAGGAAAAACGACCTAGGAAGGGTAATGAAAGTAATTGAACCCTAATTAAGTCGAATACCAAGCCCCCGAACCCGAACTCTCCTTTCCTAATTTAATCTAGGTCAAAATTAGGTGGCGACTCATAATAGGTTCCAGTGAGCTAGCTTAGGTTTTAATAATTATTGTTATACGACATAGTTATTAATCTTAGGTTATAAGTGGACCTAAAACCCGTTTAGATCCTAATCAACTTTAATCAACATAGGATAGGGTTTAAAATCGAGGCTCACAGACTGGCGACTCTGCTGGGGACTAAACTTCTTAATATTAACTTGTTTAATTTTAAGAAAGAGGGCTTAACTCGAAAAATGTTTATTTATGGCTTTATTACTTTGTTTGTTTACTTTTGTGCGCACCTTAATTTTCTGCACCTTTGCATCATATGAGAGCGAGGGTCCACCTAAACCGATTTCATCCCGGGACCCGTTTGAGGGTCCCCTGTCAGGGACTCACACCTTTTAGGTGATGTGAATAAGCGGGGGAAAAGAGGAGGATGTCGTCTAACCACATCCCCTTAATACCTGGGCCTTAGCCCCAAGCGTTTTCCTGGCAGTGTCCTTACCCAGCCCATTGTTTGGTCAGTCAAAGACCCGGCCGCAGACGCACACCTTCAGGTGATGTGAAAAAAGTGGGGAAGCCCAAAGAGAATAGCGTGCAAGCCCTATTCCTTTGTGGCGACCTGGGCCCATGCCCCAAGCACCTCTCCGGATCGATCCATACCCAAATTGATCTAACCATCAAGTGAGGACATGTTGAATTTGTGTGGGCCTTGTTTGCTTGTATGATCGGCCCATTACCCAGCCTAGAAATTGATAGGAACTTCTCCTACATTAACCTAGCCCAACTTAATCGGCGGCTCTACTTGTTGCGGCCCAGAGGTCTTGTTTGGTTTAATATGTGAGTCATTCGGGCTTCGGCCCAAAAGCTTAGACTTAGGTGATTTCTCTTCTGGCCCAATTCGAATTATCCATTTAGTTCTAGGCCCATGAAAAACAAATCCACCTCAAGCAGTTCATGAAAATCCATCAGGCCTTTCCGTTTCAAGGTTTATTCTAGTCCAGGAAGACTTTCCACTTGGGCTTTGGCCCAAAGTCCTAGATGTAGGTATCATCTTCTAGGCCCAATCAGAATTACTTGGCCCAAGTTCTAATTCACATCAAGATCACGGTTTAGAAATCATTTTGGCTCATGCACTTTACTTCTAGCCCAAATACATTCTGGCCCAAGCGCCCAATTCTCAAAACATTCCGGCTCAAGAGCCACTTTCTTCAAACATTTCAGCCTAGGCACCAGTTCACAGCTCATGAATCATTCCGGCTCATGTGCCTCTCTTCCAACTCATTTCGGGCCTCAGTGCCAACCCACAATCTTCAAAACATTCCAGCTCACATGCTTTTCTTGCAGCCCAAACAAGTTTTAGCCTAAGACTTTTTTGCGGCCCAGAATTTTAGCTCAGGTCACTTTTGTTTTCCAACAGATAAGTCCAAATCTCAAGTATGGCAGAGGGAGGAAATCCAATCAACATGGATGCCCAGTTAGCCGAAGAATTCAATGGGATGCTGAAAAAGATTGAGCGAATGGAGAGGGCCAACAAGCCAGCCGGTTTTGACTACTTTTCCACTGGATTATATCCCAAGGTTGACCTCCCTCCAAGGTTGAAATTGCCAACGCTTCCTCTATACAAAGGTTCCTCCGACCCACAACTTCATTTGGCAATGTTCGATAGGGAAATGTCCATCCTTTCACTAAACGACATGCAGAAGGCCAAGGTATTTGCTCACTATCTTGACGAGACCCCTCAGCATTGGTACATAACTCAAAGGATAAATACCAAGACCTACGAGGAGGTATGTGAAGCTTTTCTGCATCATTTTGAGTACGCTAGAAGTTTTGGAGTCACCAGGGCTGATCTTGCAAGCACACAACAAACAGAAGGTGAATCAATGTCTAATTTTGTCAAGCGTTGGAGGATGAAGGCAGCCGCAATGCTCACACAGATGGACGAACAAGAGCAAATCCGGATGGTAATTAAAAATATGCAGAAGCAATACAGTGACGAGCTGAAATTCACATACTTTCCTAGCTTCGACATGCTGATGGGACAAGTTGATGTCCTAGAAGAAATGATTCACCAAGGGGAGTTAAAACTTGGAACTCAAAAAACACCGGGAATGGCTCGAGGACAGCAGCCTGTATCCAAAGTGGCACCCGAAAGAGAACTAGGCAGCATGAGGTAAACACCGTTCGACAGATAAAAGGACCAGGACAAATCGTTAGGGCAATGGAATCATCCCGAAAGAGCTCCCGTCAGAAGGAGTTCACAAACATCGGTCAACCATTGAGCCAGGCTTTTGAAAGACTCCAGGAACGAAACATGCTGCAACCTCTCACCCCTCGACAAGGAGACCCTCAAAAAGGAAGGAATCTGAACCAGTATTGTCAGTATCACCAGCTTCCCGGTCATGACACCGACAACTGCAAAATTCTGAAGCAGCACATCCAAGATCTTATTAATCAAGGTTTTCAACTCCCCGAGTAGGAATCCCATGTAAAGCACCATCAGAGACTGCTGTCTTCAAGTGTTTTCTTCGATTTCCTCTCTTTACTAGTCTTTTTTTATGTTTTTCCAATGTTTGTAGTAGTTAGTTTCCTTTATCATTTTCGGTAGTTTCTCTAAGTCTGTAATTTCCAACATTATCACATGTTTCATAAATAAAATCATAGTTCCATTTTCACAATTCCTGTACAAACCATTTTTCATTCATCAAACAAAAACAAAAAAACAAAAACAAAAAAACAAAATGCTTTTCAGGGAAAAGGATCACGGAATAATCATTTCCCGACTATGGAACTGAACGATTTATTTCTTGTTGAACATGCCACGCTGAGCATCACAACTCACCCCAAAACATCCAAAACAACCCACGAAGCGGTTCCAAATCCACATCTTTCCAAATTGTTGTCATAAACCCCAAATCAATACTGGGGGCAATCTAAGTTGAAGTTCGTCATCTTTCATTTAAATGTGCGAATGAGTTTCCAAGTGAAAATCTCGTGAGAGTGTCTTGAGCGGAAAACCATGAGTGAACGAGTGTGTCATTTTTACACGACTCCGGTGAGACCACATTCAAAGGTGAGGTAAACGGCATAACTCCGACTGAGAGAGATAATTTGTAAATTTACTCTTAGACCTGCGAAAAGTAACAAAGAACGGATACACGACTATCATGAATGACGAAGCACCTAGGTACAGCACCACATAGCCAAAAGCTTGTAAACCCTGACGTTAAACCCTAGGCACCCCCGCTGAGCCTTTCATATATCCCCTTTTGTATCATGAACTCCACAAAATAACCCGGCCAATGATGAATGTTCGACCCGGTGACCAAAGGAAGCGAGGAGCCCGACTCTCAGATAACATTCTCATCAGTCCAGAGAAGCAATGCCGCTATCAGCATGGCGAAGCGATCCGCAAATGGTCCCAGAGGGACACAGGATCAAATGAGCTAACATCAAAAACAGCTCTCAAAGTTCAAAACCGGGAAACACAAGAACCCCGAAGGCAAAGTCAAGAAAGGATAAAACAAAAAGGCAATCCCGAAGTGCCTCGAAGAAATCCAAATGACAAAAGGAGAAATGGTGTAAAGGACAGCTTCAAAAGTCCAAGTCCAGAAGCTCGAAAACAACGTCGACATGAAACAGCTAGACGACTTCAAGACAAGGAAGATGAATCTGAGAGAAGACAAAGTTGCAGCTTTGGTCACCCATTTAAGCTCCACATACCTCAAATATCCCTCCATGATCCTGTTGTCATTCATCACACCCTATGGCCATGTTATAAGCTTTAAAGACTTCCGACTTGATAGTTGTGTGTCTAATCACGTGAAAGTAACAGATCGAATGCGTAAATTCATCAAATATCGAATTCAATGGTCTAGAAGTTGTGACCGTAGGTGAGGAACGAGTGCAAACACCAAACACGCCGAGTGTAGTGTAGGCTAGGAAGCATCATGTAAAAACATAAGCCTTGACCCTGTGAGGACGAGACTCGTTCGCACGTTTAATAAAAGAAAATACTGGGGGCAATCGATCGTTCCGATCGATTGCCATGAACTCTAGCTCAGATTGTCTTAAGGGAAAATACTGGGGGCAATTGTTGGTTCCAACAATTGCTATGACAACACCAATTGGAACCCAAAGCTCAAACGTCACCACCACCATTCCACCACAGGCCCACATAAGCCCTTACCTCCACACCACCACTACACAGGCCCACAAAAGCCCTTACCTGCACATCAAACACCACAGGCCCACATAAGCCCCTACCCTTACATCATACACCATACCCCACCGATGGCATGTTCATCTCCTAGGAGATAAATTACAAGTCCAAAATCTATGGTTAGGGAAATGATAATTTCACTTTCCTTTTCACTAAACAAAATTTTCTTCAAACACTGCCACGTTTGGCACCTCTTTCAACAATTTCTTGTCTTGAACAACTTTCCCTCAAACACTTCGGTTTCATAAACCTCATCATGGCCACATTTGGCACACTTTCTAGCAATGTCTTTCTTTGGACAATTTTTGACCCTTAGTGTTGCCATGTTTGGCACATTTTCCAACGATTTCTTATTTTGGACAAGTTTCCTACATACACTTTGATTGCATTTTGACATGCATATCATCTTTGCCACGCTTGGCACTTTCATAATCAACTTTCATCATGATCATTTGCATAAAGTTTACCTTGCATCCGTCTGTACGAAACTCCTCATCATAGACCAGAGATACAGATTCTCAGCTGAAGGTACAGATTCTTCAGAGATGCAGATTCTCAGCCGAAGGTGCAGATTCTTCAGGGATACAGATTCTCAGCCGAAGGTACAAATTCTTCAGAGATGCAGATTCTCAGCCAAAGATTCAGATTCACCAGAATAGATGAACTCAACCTCAGGCTCGTCATGAACCCAATTTCCTACCATTCCACTTAGGCACCCATAGGTCCTACTTTACATTCGTCAATTTAGGCACACATCACATCGACCTCATTACATCTCTTCTCAATTCCAGGTTCCCGACACCTTATAATGCTCGGCGTAATCCATTCAACTTCAGGTTCCGACACCTTATAATGCTCGGCGCATTCCAGGTTCCCGACACCTTATAATGCTCGGCGTATTCCAGGTTCCCGACACCTTATAATGCTCGGCGTACTCCAGGTTCCCGACACCTTATAATGCTCGGCGTGTCCCGCGTACTCCAGGTTCCCGACACCTTATAATGCTCGGCGTGTCCCGCGTACTCCAGGTTCCCGACACCTTATAATGCTCGGCGTGTCCCGTTTAATCTCAGGTTCCCGACACCTTATAATGCTCGGTGTATCCCATTCGAATTCAGGTCCCGACACCTTATAATGCTCGGCGTATTATTCAACTTGGTTCCCGACACCTTATAATGCTCGGCGTATTCCGTTCAACTTATGGTTCCCGACACCTTATAATGCTCGGCGTATTCCGTTCAACTTATGGTTCCCGACCTATATCCGCGGCGTATTTCAGGTTCCCGACACCTTACAATGCTCGGCGTACCCCAATCAGTTCCTTCCGACACCTTATAATGCTCGGCGTATTCCAGGTTCCCAACACCTTAGAATGCTCAGCGTACTTCATTCCTTTATAGGTAGTCAATGCCTTAGAATAGCTTGACATCATTTTCATCACTTTAGGTAGTCAGCGCCTTAGAAAGCCATTCGACAGCATATTCATCTTCTAGGTAGTCAGCCTTAGAATAGCCGACACGCATATCTTCATTTAGGTAGTCAGCGCCTTAGAATAGCTCGACAACATATCATATTTAGGTAGTCACACGCCTTAGTCTAGAAAGCTTGACATCATATCATCCTTATATGTAGTCGACGCCTCAGAATAGTCTGACATATTCATCATTACCTTAGGTGGTCGAAGCCTTAGAACCACTCGACACCCTCCACTTTTACTAATAGGTATAGTCAGGCTGCCTTTAGAATAGCTCGCACAAACTTGTCGATTTCAATTGCACGAGGGCTTTGAAGATCCAAAATTTGGGGTATCACTCAAGCATCAACTAGCCTTTTCATTTCCACTACAAAGTCTAGTTGACGGGGGGCAATCTGTTATACCCAAAATTTCAACCCCCCGGAGGAGAGTCTCTACAATAGGCTAGTAGCAAGGGTTCCCAGTTCGATCGGCACATTTCAGAGTACTAGGGACAGCTTAGTCATCTCCAGGGGCATTTTCGTAATTTTTCAAGGCTCCTAAGCCCCCTATAGGCTTTCTCTCTCCTCCAAATAAGGGTCAAATCAACTTGAAATGCTTTGATATTTTAACCCATGATAGAGGATGACATTTTAAGCATAATGGCGTTGGAATTTTGATTTTTCGAATTTCCAATAATTTTCTAGCAATTTCTGATTGAATCTGACGAGAAATTGAATTTAAAAATATTCCAATACCCAAAAATTCGATCTCACTTTAGAAAATCAGAATTATCATCCTTTACCCATGTGTGAAATTTCATAATCAATTCCTTTTGGAAGCCCTTGAGCTAAAACGTCGGTAAATCTCGGTTTTTACCGGATTTTTCTATCTTTAAGGAAGTCTATATAAGGAACCTTATCCCATGATCAAATCAGAACCTCAAGAACCCTAAGCAACCAGAAAACCTAGCCGTCTCATTCTCCTCACGTTTTTACACATCCAAGCACCAAAATCACATCAAAATCTCTCGAAATCACCACCTAAACACACTTTTCAACTCCTAACACATCAACAATCATCAACATCAACCAAACCACCTCCAAAATGTGAAGAACATCATCAACAATCAACAACCAGAAGCCCGGGTCGAATTCAATCCGGAACCGGCATCATCAGAGCCTCCGAAGAATCCCAACGTGAAGAATCATCTTGAATTCGAAGGTAAACAGGTTACAATCCAACTTTTCTGATTCCCCACGACCTTATTAACTCTCGTCAAATTTTGGGTTCAAACTAACCTTTTTACGCTTCTGTACTGCTGTTTGATTAAGCTTCTGTCCAATAACTTGTTTGCCAAGTTTCGTGCTTAATTCGAATTCAATTGAAAACTTTAAATCACTAACATCTTGTACATCCTTCAGGCTACACACCCATAAATTTGAGCTCAAAACACCCTCGGGAACCTTCTGAAAACCCCTGTCCGTGGGTGGTCCGTGACCTCGGACCTATGGTCCGGGACCTCGGACGCGTTGTCCGAGACCACGGACACCCACGGACGGCGGCGGGATTTTAAAAATTCAAAACTTAGGTTTTTCTAACGATGTCCGGGCCCCGGACAGCCTGTCCGTGGCCCCGGACTTTGCAAACTTTTGTTTTCCTTCAATTCGACTTTTATCTTCATATAGGCTAACTGGGGTCCGTGGCTTCGGACATTAGGTCCGTGGCTACGGACGGAAACAAAATTTGACTAATTCTGCCTCCGAAACCCTAGTTTAGGTAATTTTAATTTCCACTTTAATTTTCTGTCAAAAAAGGCTAAAAAAACACAAAAAAAACAGAAGCTCGCGCACTTAGGTTAAAACGACTCGTAATAAGCCGTAAATAGACCAAGTAGAGGAAAAACGACCTAGGAAGGGTAATGAAGTAATTGAACCCTAATTAAGTCGAATACCAAGCCCCGAACCCGAACTCTCCTTTCCTAATTTAATCTAGGTCAAAATTAGGTGGCGACTCATAATAGGTTCCAGTGAGCTAGCTAGGTTTTAATAATTGTTATACGACATAGTTATTAATCTTAGGTTATAAGTGGACCTAAAACCCGTTTAGATCCTAATCAACTTTAATCAACATAGGATAGGGTTTTAAAATTGAGGCTCACACCTGGTACCATTGATATCTCTAGTGAACGTTGACCGGTTGAGCTATACTCATATTCAGTAGTAAATTGTACCTCTACAGATATAGGCTACTGTTGGAGTATGAAGGTGTTGCGGAGATAGTCAACAGATCAAAACAAGTCAATCACACTTCTCAAAACAGACATAGTCCATAACCTTGAAAGATCGAAGGAGCTATGTTACCGAAAGAGCGAGAGAGTCTATCCATGTGAATTCATCAATCAGTAACGAAATTCAAGGAGCAGCGTCCACTAAACCATAACAGTCATCAACTATCATCCTTGGGCCGAAATTGATGCAAAATGTGAGCAAAATCCAAAGCCTAGACTTTCTGATAATTCGAGAGAGTCTGTCGGTCAGTTGCGAAAATTAAGGAGCAAGTACAGCAACTACATTGACTTACAACGGTCATCAACGCTCAGACTTGGACCAAAATTCTCTCAGCATGGCACTAATCAGAAGACTTGGCTCCAGCCTCCGAAATATGGCTCCAACTTTTGAAATTCAAGGAAAGAGTCATAGGTTCCTGAAATTTCAGAATTGACAAAGTCAGTCTGCTACATCAAACGTGAGAGTCATAATTGAACGTTGCCAAGTCGTCCAATGGATTGGTAATTGTCCGAAAATTAAGGGCCAAGGCTTAGCAACGTTCACAAAGAAGTTAGGACCGGATTTTAAGCAACTACAACGTTCAGATGGCAGAAATTTCGGAAGCAGACTCCCTCACCGGCTCCACTATATAAGAGAGTTGTCATTTCGTTTCTCATTGCAGCTTTCCAAAGAGAATCATTTAGAGCATTTGTTTAGAGAAAGCTTTGCCTATTTTAGAGAGAGAAAAAAGAGAGAGAAGTACTAGATTCCTTTGTGCATATCGATAGAGTCTTTCTAGGTAGGACCTACTTTTCACTACACTTATCATTGAGCTGGTCAGAGATTGTATTGGGTGAATGAGTGAAAACCACGAAGTAGATCTCATCTACTGAGTGGGCATTATAAGTTGTTTTGTTTTGACCAGGAAATAAAATAACTTATATTGTGTATCCTGCTGAGTTCGACAGAGTCCTCCATCTTTCGAGTGTTAATCCATTTAGCTCCGCTAAGTCTATCTTACTTTACTACCTTGAGCAACTACTTCCGCGCACTTAGTTCGACTAAGTGTTTCTACGCCTCAAGTGTTCTCACATACGAAGTTTGATTGAGTGTCTCTACATCACAGAGTGTTTCTTACTTTGTAAGACCGATTGAGTCAAACCAACTCTTAGACTCACACCTTGAGTTGGTTTGAGTCAGCCACCCGATCCTACATGTGGTATCAGAGCCTTGCTTAGGCTGACAGTCAATCAACGAGCAATGGCAGCTGTCGGTTGGGGTGATTCAGACTCCGACGATCCAGACACAGAGTCCAGCGGCTTGGTATGTCTCATGGCACATGATACGACGGAGTCCATGATCCCCGACAATGAGGTAACTCGTTCCCATCTTGAAACAGACCTTTATCGTATAACTCCTATGGGTTTTATGACTTTAATTTCTAAAATGGCTTCTGAAACTAAGTCTCTTAAAGCTGATCTTAACAGAAAAATCTCCAAGTTAAGTGAGGAACTTGAGATCTCAAAAAGTCTTATGTATGCTTTGAGAGATGAAGCTAAGGAACATAAGATTATTTCCTGCTCACTTAGATTGGATTTGCGAGACTCTCGGCGTCGTGTTGACTCTCTTAAAAAGGAGCTCGACAAAACCACGAGTCTTACTGAATCCAACCAAAGGGAACAGGAAGAGTTACTCACTCAGATTGACTCTGTCAAACATGACCTCACTGTTTTCGCTGACAAGTGTTGTTCTTTGCAGAATGAGCTAAATAGTTTAGAATCTCGAGTTATCTCTCTAACCTCTTCTGTTGAGCAACTCTCTCGAAAATTGAAAGAAAAGGAACATGCACTCTCTCTCAAACTAGTCAATTTCATCAAACAGGTCACTCCATCAGAATTGCCCGAGTGGGCCAACTCCAAGATCAAGGAAGTTAGTCAAGATCGTGATAATCTTCAAAAGGAAGTTGAAAAACTCTCCCAAGAGATAGTTAATATACGATCTGGAGTTGGATCCACTCAATCAAAGCCAAATGGCATAAAGGTAAATTCAATATCCCTAAAAATATGTCCAAATCCAACAACAAACCCAAGCGCCAACAACAAAAAGAAAATTTTGATTCTTAGTGGAAAGGACAGCAAAAATACGTTAATCTTCCTCCCACTAAGATTTGTGGTTATTGCGGGAGTCTTGGACATAGAGATAGTGCCTGTGAAAAGCTTCACAAGGATGTGTCATTTAATATCAAGCGACTCAATCTTATCCTTGAGGCACGAGAAAAGCTGAAAAAATCTGGTTCAAAAAGGGGACCCAAGTATATTTGGGTTCCCAAAAGTACCAAGTGATTTTTTTGCAGGTGGAAGCGAGCGTGGAGATAGACTGTGGTACTTGACAGAGGGTGCTCCACAACTGGAAATCCCGACAAATTCAGCTCGCTTTCATCCTACAAAGGAGGTAAGGTCACCTTTGGAAACAACAACCAAGGTGAAATCGTGGGAGTTGGCACCATAGGTAACCCCTCCAAGTTTAAGGTAGATGGAGTCCATCTGGTCACTGGACTTCAACCTAGTCTGTTAAGCATTTTTCAAATTTGTGAAAGATTCAACTTAGTACTTCTCTCATATGTCGTTTGCAAAGTTTTTGATGAACATACAGGATCTCTAGAGCCACAAGACGTAAAGAAGGTAAATATGTACAAGAAATGTCTAAATGCCATCAATTCGGACGACCAAGTCTGTCTATGTGCTCGCTTTCAAGCAGCACCCAATCAGTCTTATCTCAAGGTGGTCAAACGAATCATTCGATAGTTAAAAGGAACCAGTCAACTTCATCTATGGTACCTTCGTTCCCCTATATTACTTTATCTGGTTTTAGTGATTTTGACTGGATAGATTCCCTCCATGATCGAAAGAGTACATCTAGCAATGCAAAATTCCTTTGTCTATGCTTAGACTCTTGGTCCTCTACAAAGCAAAATTTTGCTGAGATCAAATTGGTATTTTCTATGATAACAATTGCACATGTAAAATCTCTGGAAACCCAATCCAATATTCGAGAACCAGACACATTGAAATATGTTTCCATTTCTTGAAGGACTGTGTCAAGAAAAGGCTAATTCAACTTGACTTTGTTCCAATAGAGGATCTGCTAGCAGATATCTTTGCCAAGCCTCTTCCTACCACCAGATTCGAGGCACTTCGTTCAACAATTGGAATGACTCAATCAACGTAAGACGATAGTCTCTCTCCTTCTTTGGCTGTATAATTAGTAGGTGTTGTTTGCATACTGTTTGAGTCAATCCGTGTTCTCATATTGATAGACTGTGTTTGCTTTTTGTGTCCCTTTTCGATTTTCTCCAAAAAAAAGGGGAGAGGACAAAGGCAAGGTACCCCGCTAACTTGTTTCTCCTGAACCAAAACGGACCTCGTCCACTCGGTTATTAAGCCTTTAAGGGTGCTTTATCACCTAACTTCCTAAGGATGCGAAACCTGGGAAAGTTGGCCCAAAGCTGTTACATGGGTGGAGAGAAAAGTTTGGGGGATGGAGACAGTCCCTGTGTGCTCAAACTTGTTAAATATCTATGAATTGCAAATATAGAGCTATAAAGTCTTCAAAAATACAATGCAATGCAACAGGGATCATTACAAGTTATGAGAATGTGGCAATGAAAGGTATTGTGGAATATGACAATACTTCTTGCCCCTTGTCGTCCATGAGTATGTTTGTGTTATGGATACAGTCTATTTGTTTTTTAATGTACGGATTGACTTAGACTCTGTTGCAAACTTCCCTTACTGATGACAGCAAAAAGGAGGAAGTAGTGAATCCCGTCTCTCACGAACAAGTCACTCTGGTTATGTTCTGGATTGACTTTGTCTCTATGCGACTAGGTCTGAGGTGAAGTTTGGATATTCTGTTTCAATTTTACTCTGTTGGTACTAGATCATGTTGGTTGCAGTTTTCTTAACTTAGTCATATATTCCCTATTTCAATCTCTCTTAGTAGGTTGTGGTTTGCCAAATTGTGCTCATCGATTCAGGGGGAACTCTAACAGAGTTACTCAATCTATGCTGTGATTAAGGGGGAACTTGGACAGGAACGGTTCCCCAAAATTTTTTTTTTTGCTCTTGTCTTGTTTTGCAGATTGAATCATTCAGGATTCACAAAAAGAGTTTTGTTATCATCAGCAACAAGGGGGAAACTGTTGGAGTATGAAGGTGTTGCTGAGATAGTCAACCAGATCAAACGAGTCAATCACACTTCTCAAAACAAGACATAGTCCGTCAACCTTGAAAGATCGAATGAGTCTCTGTCCTTACCGAAAGAGCGAGAGAGTCCATCCGTGTGAATTCATCACTCAGTAACGAAATTCAAGGAGCAGCGTCCACTAAACCATAACAGTCATCAACTATCATCCTTGGGCCGAAATTGATGCAAAATGTGAGCAAAATCCAAAGCCTTGACTTTCTGATAATTCGAGAGAGTCTGTCGGTCAGTTGCGAAACTTAAGGAGCAAGTACAGCAACTACATTGACTTACAACGGTCATCAACGCTCAGACTTGGACCAAAATTCTCTCAGCATGGCACTAATCAAAAGACTTGGCTCCAGCCTCTGAAATATGGCTCTAGCTTCCGAAATTCAAGGAAAGAGTCATAGGTTCCTAAAATTTCGGAATTGACAGAGTCAGTCTGCTACATCAAACGTGAGAGTCATAATTGAACGTTGCCAAGTCGTCCAATGGATTGGTAATTGTCCGAAAATTAAGGGCCAAGGCTTAGAAACGTTCACAAAGAAGTTAGGACCGGATTTTAAGCAACTAAAACGTTCAGATGGCAGAAATTTTGGAAGCAGACTCCCTCACCGGCTCCACTATATAAGAGAGTTGTTGAAATACCCCTAACCTTTAAAATATAATTAAATGATCTATTAATGTGCTAAGATGATTAATAAACATCTAAACATTATTGGGCAACAATCTAAAAGATCTCAACAAGGCAAAACACGCCTTAAGATCGGTAAAGCCAAAAATGTGCTTTAAGACACCATAAAGATTGTATGACCTCAAATAGGATCCAAAGTGGATTCCTAAGCATTATAATGAAGTAAGGAACACAATTAAACCATTCTCAAGGAGAACTAAGCTCAAGAACACCCTGTGACACAAAAATGTGCGCTAAAACACCTAAAAGCACGTTTTTGTGAGATTGCCTTTTAAACTGATTTTTAATGGGCTTAAAGATTATAATTACCCTTAAATATGATATTTTATCATATTATATCATATTAGGAATTTAATTCCAGAAATTTACGAATTTTTACAAATTTAATATTAAAATATTAATAAAACCCTAAAGTGGGGCCCGCATGAGTCAATATTGACCAAGTACGGTCAATGGTCAATTAATTGACCCATTTGGTCAATGGAAATCGGCTGGCAAGAGGAGAGGAGACAGCTTACAATAATTAAGAGACAAATTGATACCTAACACAAATTTACAATAGTAAAACTTACTTTTTCAATTATTTCCAACCTTTCCCACCTTTTCCTTCCTCCTTGTCCGATCCCAGCCTCTCCAACCAAGCTCTCCTCCTTCCTAGCAGCTCTCAAGCTTTGTTCTTGACCATGGAAGGCAGATCTAACTCCTAAGCTCTTAAGGTAAGTGTTTTAAGGTCATTTTTAGCCCTTTTTCTTCATCTCTTCACTACCTACACCTAGATTTCGTGGCTCATCAATTCCTATGGCTTATTCTCAGTGTTCTAAGGTTAGAACAAGAGCCAAACTCGGTTGAAGCAAGTAGAGGGACCAAGGTTGCTCAAAATTTCATTTTAAGGTAAAAACATACCTTAAGCCTCTCAATCTTTTAAGCGGTTTTCATCCTTCAATTTTTATGCGTTTATACACTCAAAATCTTTATATTAACATGTTCATTCAGTTGGTTAGCCATTTGGAGCAAGGGTGACCAAGATCCAAAGGAAATACCCTCTTTTAAGGCATTTTTCCAAGGTAAAACCTAATAACAAGGTAGCTTGTTGTGATCTAACTATTTCCTATGTCAATATGGTGGATATAACACCTTGTGGTGTGTTTGGTTCAGGTCGAAACCACCTAGAACTTCCCTTGCATTTTAAGGTGATTTTTGCCTTAAATCTTACATTAATTATTCCTTATGGTTAAGCTCAAGCTTGGAGTGTAACCATATCTTGTTTTTGTGTATTAAACATGTCTAAATCATGTGGTGAATTTTCCTACAAGAGGCCGAGTGCATACAAGGAATAACCAAGGTATAAACACCTTAAACTTATGATTTTTATAATTTTTAAGCATATATATATATATATATATGGCCGAGAGTGAAATTACATATATAGGTCATATTGACCTAAAAATGGGAAAAAAATGGCTAAGATAAATTAAGCTAGTCATTTAAGAGATTTAATTAACATAATGGTCAAATTATGACATTATGTGGAAAAATAATTAAACCAAAGTGAGGCCGAGAATATATGCTATATTTTGAGACATTTATTGTGTAATTTATTTTGCAAGTTCAAGGTTGTAATAAGGCCATGTCATTAGGCCATTTTAATTTAAGTTTATAAGCTTATTTAGTTTTATTTATGCTTATAATTAAAATTGGGGCCAATTCGTAATTACTAGGAAATTAGAAAGCCGTGGGCTTAATTTAGAGCAATTTAGGCTTTTTAAATGAATTTAATAAAAATTATAACATTTTATAAAGTTTTGGGTCAAAATTGTAAAAATAGAAAAGTATAGGTTATTATTAGTGATTACCGAAAAATTGGTTCCCATTTGGTATTAGAAGTCAAAGTTGACTATATAGGAGACTTTGACCAAGTTTGGAAAATTTAAGAAATTAAAATACTACCTTATATTAAGATAAGTATTAATTAGTAAAAGATTTAAAAGAGATGGGGCTATAATGTAATTTCCGAAAACTTGGGGTACTAAATGGAGTTTAGTACAAACCTTAGGTTATTAGGAATTTTTAGAAAGTTATTTGGTTAAATTTGGAGTTTATATGAGTTATATAAGTATAATATAAGATACTTTATAACATTGTTACAAATGGGTAACAAAGAGGTGAAAACCGAGATTTAAAGGAGTATAAGGTTAGGAATAATATTTATAACCTTTTGGTATAGTTTGGTAATTTTTGGAATGATATATAAGGTTTTAGAAAGATATATGTATAATATTTGGTTTAATGGAATTAGAAAACTATGTATTATAAATTGGGATGGAATTGTGATTTATAGAATTTTAGTGGTGTATAATGGAAACCGAAAATATAAGGGGCTATTTGGTATTTTATAAACAAAATAACTATAGGTTATAATTGTTTTAAATGACTTAAATGTCATAAGATATGTTATATAACAATGTAACATTATATTAACTAAGTGGTGGGTTTTGTAAATATTTAAGAACATAGGTGCTGTTCGGAAATATTAATATTTTTAAATGGAATTTATAATATGGTTTTGATGTTATAAGGATTATAACATTTATAATATAAGAGGTATTCATTAGAAAGAATGAATATATTATAAGTCTTACCATATAAGAAATAGTTCCATAATACATACACATAAATAAATATATGTTATGGTGGAAAAATATAATATGGTTTAAAGACCATGTGTTTTCATAATGAAAAATGACGTATGATAAAAGGGAAAAGGATTACAAACATTAGATGTGGAATTCTAATGTTAGGAGTATACATGGGATAATAAGAATTTATACATTCAAAGTATTGTTTACAAATGAATTTACCACATTGAATTTAAAAAAAAAAAAGACAAACCTTAGGGAAATAAATACTAAGGTGAGATGCATAATGCATGACAAAGGATCACACATGCAATAATGAAATAAACTATACGACATACAAGGGTGAGTTAAGTCACATGCGATAACGAGTTCAACAATAAGTATATTAATATACAAGACAAACTACGCATGTAATATAACACTTTTCCAATCTCAAGTTAAACCTAAAACCCGACAAATGTTGATGGCTAATAACGGGGGGGGGTGGGGGGGGGGGGTAACCGGGAGGTGTTAGTGACGGTACGGGTAACCGTAGAATTGTGTTGGTATACGGTATGCTAATCAGTAGCATTATGTATTGTTTAGACTGTTAGAGACTACACAAGGAGCATAGGATCTCGCTGATTCATACTCCACCGTAATACATCAGGGTGAACGGTATGTTTGTTATGTGTCTCTGATTGTCTCTGAGGGCTTCCTCAGTTCAGACTTCTATGTGATCTATGATAAGATTGTTTGTCTGAATGTGATAATTAATATACATGAATTGTATATTTATAGCTGCTTATTATTACTGTTGTTGAGTTAACAGTATCGGTTCGTATACATGGACCAATATATATAAAACGAACTAGCGGCTATGGTGCTATCTTATATGAAATATAAGGATCGTCAGAAAAACATTGTAGCACTAGGATAATAAGATATACACATTATCCGAGACTTTTATACGGAGCATTGGCCTTTCTAAATGCCGCTCTCGTATCTAACACTGGATCCCGAGTTTACAGACTCTGGATTGGACTAATGACCTTAGTTTGCTGTGTTAGAAAAAAAAATGGTAATGCGATGCGATGGTATAATTAATTAATGGAAAGGAAGTAAAGCCAGGAGGATATGGCTCTTGGTGCGCGCTGTGATCACAAAAACGATACCAGGATGTCCGCGTACGGGTCCGCAAGTATCAAGAAAATTTCCCGTGAGCTAGAATGGCTCGTTGGTCGGAGACTCTACCGTTGGAGTGGCTACTGCCGTAGGTGACCCGCCATAATATATGGGTAACTAGAGACATGTCGTTTTAACGAGACATTGTCACTAGGTATAACTGAACAAATAATACAGTTAAGAATTATACAGTGGCGAACGATATTGGTTTCTACACCATGGACGAGAACTAGTACTTGTTTATTGTTCTCGTTGTTTCGCTTGGTTGTTCATTGGTTATACTCGTGGTTATATTATATATGGTGATGGTTGTGTTTATTATATGGATGTTACCGTTAATTGTTTTACAGTTTTAAATATTAAAACGGTATTGCATGTAATGAACCTCATGCTCTCGACCAAATAATTGAGGGGTCTTTGGGGGCATGACGGGACATGTGATGACATACTCAGCAGGAGCTGATTCGATACCACAAACCATTTTCATGTAGGTGACTAGCTGGTGGGTCGCAGCGAGGCGTGACTATTGTGATATTACTGTTGGTATAGACTTGGTACGGTGTGATACTCAGGTTGTTTTGGACTCGGGTTGTTTAACCGAGGTGTATTTGGTTTAGATGCTCACGGTCTGTAATAATTGGTTGTTGTTAGATTTGTTTTAAATTGTTTAAGTACTACTATCTATCTCTTGTGGTCACTGCGGGAATACGTTTCGCATGTTGATTATCAGGTAACTCGTTATCACCCGTATGGGCGAGTGATAACTATGACACCATTAGAATGACAATCTGTTATTTACCGCTGTGATTATATTATTTTTAGAAGCAGGATTAGTAGGGGTGTTACAAAAGTGGTATCAGAGCGGAGTACCGCTCTGATTACAAGAGATAGTAGTTTAGGTACCGTGAGCCTAGGTTGTTCACACACCAGTACCTAGGAGATAGTTGTAAATGATTTAAGTTAGGAGGTTGTCGGGGACAATGTGTTTTATGCCTTTTAGGGCTATGTGAACTTACGGTTGAGATAAGTACGGTACTTATACCGAGTGTTGACTTCAATTTTGAATTCTTCAGATGTCTTCTGGGAGGCGATCAGCAGGCAGAGGAGGTGGTGGAAGGGGCGGCGGGCCTGGAGCAGGACCTCCGGAGGCCCCAGCCGTGGGCGTGGCTGAGACGGTAGCTGCCGTCTTCGCTCAGCTAGCCCAGATGGGAGGTATCCATATAGGAGCACCACCTGCACCACCGGTAGTCCCACCCGTACCCGCACCTAGAGAGCCGAATTGGCTGAAGAGCGTAGCTGACACGCGAGTACCTACCTATGATGGTGTTGCTGACCCCACCGTCCTCGAGAGATACATTGTTGAGCACGAGAAGGCGTTCGATGCCATTCATGTGCCTGCTGAGCACCGGGTTAGCATAGCAGCCTTTCATCTGAAGGACGCTGCCAGTACGTGGTGGAGGTCTGTGAAGGCGCATTACCTTGCTATGGAGGGTTTTGGATGGACAGGTTTTGTGGAATTGTTGAGAGAGAAGTACTATCCTGCTCATTTGAAGCAGAGGAAAAGGGAGGAGTTTGAGGCCCTGAGGCAGGGTAGTATGACAGTAGATCAGTACTACTCCTTGTTTATTGGGCTCTTGGACTTCGTCCCAGGAGTTGTTTATTCTGATGCTGTGAAGGTGGAGAAATTTAGAGGCGGGTTGAGATATGCTATCAAGGCCGCCATGGGTGCTACCTTGTACCCTACGGTCCAGGTAAAAATTAATTGACAGTTATACCTTATAACTCAGTTTGATTTATTACAAGTCCGGGGAACTCATTGATACATTGCAGGAGTGTTATGACGCCGCTTCTCGAACTGAGATGATGGTGAACAGCCGGGAGGACGGCCAGGGGCAGAAGCGCAAGGCCCCAGAGAAGGAGGCAGAAACTGAGGCTGGAAGCAGAGGCAGTAAGGGCTGGAAGTAAGAACCACCTTAAGTTATTTAATCCATTTAAATTACTTACTTACTGCCTGCTTTTATACCTGCTATTCCTGACACTTTGACGATCACAGGAAGAAAAAGTTCTCCTGGAGGGAGAAGAAGAAAGAGCAGGCCAGCCAAAAGGGGAAGGACAAGGTCCGTTGCTGACGGGCCTACTACGATGTGCAGCTCTTAGATCTGTACCTAAGGGTAAGCGATCTAACCTTGTGAATAAATTTAGTACTACACTACCCATTGCCATCCTTGTATTAACCTGAGTGTGATATGATAATAGGTTCTGCACCCCAGCGCCACTTTTACTGCAAGCGCTGTGGTAAAGACCACCCGGGTGTCGACTGCACCGGGCAAGCGGTGGACTGCCACCATTGTGGAAAGAAGGGCCACAGGTCGTTCGAGTGCTTTGCTAATCCAGATAGCCGAGCGTACCGCCCGTAGAAGGGGACTCAGAGTGCACCTGCTAGAGGAGGTGGAGCTCGAGGTGGCCAGTGGGGGCCGGCGCTCCAAGCCCAGAGAGGGCAGCAGCATCAGCAGCCACAACATTAGAACCAGAACCAGAGGAACCCGCCGGGCAACCGTATGCTGAATGCAGCGGGAGCTTCAGGCGCTGACACTAGTACCCAGCGTGGTGAAGGTTAGCATTTGAAACCTTAACCACTGTATGAAAGCATGACTAAGTGTTAAACGCTTTACCTTAGCACGAATGTATGTTTAAGTTACCGCTTTAGATGAACAACTTACCTAGGAAACCTTTTACCTCTTAGGAGACTTCGATATCTGCTATCCCACACTTACAAGACAGAGATCACCTAGACCCGTGGAAGAAAGATGGGAGTACCCTAGTGAGTTGTGTCATGTAGTCAGACCGGGCATGATACTTCTCAGAGAGTTCCTAACCCTAGATGAGCAAATCACCATAGTGAGTGAGTGTAGAGCTTTGGGTAAGGGCATAGGAGGTTTTTATACCCCTGTATTTAATAGTGGTTCTAGAATAAAACTGCACATGATGTGCTTAGGGAAAGATTGGGATCCACAAGCTAGGGTTTATCGAGAGGTGAGGATGGTAGGTGATGTATCTATACCTAGTATACCTGAGAGTTTCCTTACCTTGGTGAGAAACGCAATGGATATTGCTCAAGACTGTGAGACTTATCCATTACCCGACATGACACTTGACGTTTTCATCATCAACTACTATGAGCAGGGAGGAAAGCTTGGAATGCACCAGGACCGTGATGAGACGACCGAGTCCATCACCAGAGGAATACCGGTTGTGTCATTCTCCATCGGCGATGATGCTGAGTTTATCTATGGAGACCAGAAGAGGATGGATCTAGCAAGCAAGATCATCCTCAAGTCTGGGGATGTGTTGGTATTTGGTGGAGAGTCGAGACTTGTATATCATGGTATTAAGAGCATTAAGCTCAATACCGCACCACCAGCCTAGTGAATGATACCCACATCCGACCTGGCCGTTTAAATTTGACTTTCAGACAGTGATGTAATAGCAGTAGCTAAGTGTGTAACCTTGTATAATACAGTTGGAATGAATGAAATAAGAGTTTATACCTTCAAGTATTGTGTTCAGTTTTGTTGATACCGATAATTCATAACTTCAGGCCATAGAAATGGAAAGGAGGGTACCATCTGCATCCTAGACATGGCGCAAGCCAAGGAGTCTGGTAATGTCATCACAGGTATGACAATTACAAACAACAGTAAATTAGTGATTTATTGGGACTCGATGCTAATACGAGAGGTGATCTCAGGTACCTTTCCTATTGATGGTGTTAGTGCTTCCGTATTGTTCGACTCAGGGGCTTCGCATTCTTTTATTTCCTCGGCATTTGCTAAGAAGCTGGGGGCCACCCCCGAACAGCTTTCAGACTTTTCAGTCACCCTTCCTTCGAAGGAGAAAGTAGGTTGCACCAGACAGTATACAGGGTTAGAGATCAGCATTATGACTGAGACCTTCCCCATTGATCTGATTGAGTTCAAGAACTTGGGTTTTGACATCATAGTGGGCATGGATTGGCTACAGAAGCATAGGGGCCGCCTTCATTGTGCAGAGCATCGACTACTACTGAAGGGGCCGAGCGGCAGGACAGTGTCATACCGCAGTGTGAGGAGAGAGCCGACTGTCAAGATCGTGTCAGCATTGTCCCTGATGAAGGATGTTAGGAAGGGCCGACAAGCCTTCCTCTGTTATGTACAGGACACGAGACAGAGCGACGTGACGGACGTAGACATTCCAGTCGTGGTAGATTTTCCCGACTTATTTCCTGATGAGCTGCCAGGCATGCCGCCTGTGCGCGAGGTTGAGTTCGCCGTCGACTTGTTGCCAGGTACGGGCCCTATTGCTAAGGCACCCTACCGTATGGCACCGGCTGAGATGAGGGAGCTGAAGCTACAGCTGGAGGACCTCCTCGACAAGGGATTCATTCGACCTAGTGTTTCTCCTTGGGGTGCTCCAGTGCTGTTCGTCAAGAAAAAGGACGGCAGTATGCGACTCTGCATCGACTACCGCGAGCTTAATGCGGTTACAGTCAAGAACAAGTACCCATTACCACGGATAGATGATTTATTTGATCAGCTGAGAGGGGCCAGTGTGTTCTCGAAGATAGATCTCAGATCTGGCTACCATCAGATTAGGATTGCAGAGGGTGATATTGAGAAGACAGCTTTCAGGACACGGTATGGACACATAGTTCACCGTTATGCCATTCGGATTGACGAATGCGCCAGCCATATTCATGGATTGATGAACCGTCTTTTTAGAGAGCATCTTGATAGTTCAGTTGTAGTCTTCATCGACGATATTCTGATCTATTCAAAGACCAAGGAAGATCATGAGTTACATTTGAGACAGGTGTTGAATATTATGAGAGAACCAGCTGTATGCCAAACTCTCTAAGTGTGAGTTCTGGTTGGACAGCGTGTCATTTCTAGGACACATTATATCAGCTAGCGGCATATCTGTAGATCCTGCTAAGATTGAGGCAGTGAAGAGTTGGCCAAGGCCGAAGACAGTCACAGACGTCCGTAGCTTTCTGGGTTTGGCAGGGTATTATCGAAGGTTCGTGAAGGACTTCTCCAAGGAGCCAAACCAATGACAATCTAATGAAGAAGGAATCCCAGTTCTTATGGTCTGCAGAGTGTGAGCAGTCCTTTCAGACGCTGAAGGATCTCCTGACATCGGCGCCCGTTCTTACTATCCCTGAGGGCACCGATGGGTTCGAGGTATATTGTGATCCCTCTGGAACCGGTCTAGGCTGTGTGCTTATGCAGCACGGGAAGGTAGTTGCTTACGCATCCCGACAGCTGAAGAAGCATGAGGTGAATTACCCCACACACGACCTTGAGTTAGGCGCAATAGTCTTCGCTTTGAAGATCTGGCGACATTATTTGTATGGTGTGACAGTCACTATCTACTCTGATCACAAGAGTCTACAGCATCTCTTCTCTCAGAAGGAGCTGAACATGCGACAGAGAAGATGGGTCGAGTTCTTGAAGGACTACGACATAGACCTGAGGTACAAAGAGGGCAAAGCAAATGTAGTTGCCGACGCCCTGAGCCACAGAGCTCATTCATTATTTACACTAGTAGCGAGCAGCAGTATGATTGATGAGATACGAGCTGCTCAGGAGAGTGATCAGTATTAGAGAGAGCATCAAACAGAAAATGTCAGAGGGTTGTTTTGAAAGACAGAAGTATGATTTCGAACTGTGTAATGATGGCATGTTACGACTGAATGGCCGATTATGTATTCCGGAGTCGTCTCCTGATCTGAAGGAGAAGATACTCCAGGAGGCTCATTGCTCGTCCTTATCCGTCCACCCTGGTTCTTCGAAGATGTATAAGGATTTGAAGGTTCATTTCTGGTGGAGCGGGATGAAGAAGGATGTAGCTGAGTACGTGGCTAGATGCTTGACCTGTCAGAAGGTTAAGTTTGAGCATAGGAGACCCGGAGGTTTAGTGCAGTCTATGCCTATTCCTTGTTGGAAGTTCGAGGACATCTCGATGGATTTCGTTGTCGGTCTCCCACCGACTAAGGGAGGACTGAACACGATTTGGGTCATTGTGGACCGTCTGACGAAGGTGGCAAAGTTTGTTGCTATGAAGGATACCTGGAACGTCCCGAAGTTAGCGGACTTGTTCCAGAAGGAGGTGATCCGGCACCATGGTGTGCCAAAGACTATTGTTTCTGATAGGGACCCTCGATTTTTGTCCAGATTCTGGGGACAGGTTCAGGAAGCCTTGGGTACAAAGTTGAAGCTTAGTACGGCGTTCCATCCACAGACCGACGGTCAGAGTGAGAGGACCATCCAGACACTGGAGGACATGCTGAGAGCATGTGCCTTAGATTTCAGGGGAGTTGGTTAGAGCGTCTACACTTGATAGAGTTCGCCTACAACAACAGCTACCACTCCTCGATACAGATGCCACCATTCCAGGCACTTTATGGTAGACCGTGTAGGACTCCTTTATGCTGGGATGAGGCCAGCGAGACTACGCTTCTAGGACCGAGTACCTAGAGCAGATTAAGGAGGATGTCCTACAGATTCGCAAGAACATGAGGGCAGCTCAGGACCGGCAGAAAGCAAATGCAGACACCAAGAGGAGGGACATTGAGTTCACTACCGACGATATGGTATTCCTCAGAGTGTCACCCATGAAGGGATATTCCGGTTTGGGCAGAAGGGCAAGTTGAGCCCAAAGTATGTTGGACCTTATGCGATTAGGGAGCGAGTGGGCCCGTTAGCCTACAGACTGGATTACCAGCAGAGCTCGGGAGGGGGGTGCACAACGTCTTTCATTTCACAGTTGAAGAAGTATGTGCCCCATCCATCGCACGTTTTGCAGCCAGAGACTTTAGAGTTGGACCCCGCTCTACGATATGAGGAAGTACCACTCCGCATTCTCGATACGAAGACGAGGCAGACTAGGAACAAGACCGTTAGCATGGTCAAGGTTCTCTGGTCGAACCATGAGGTGGAGGAGGCTACATGGGAGTTAGAGGACTCCATGAGAGCGAAGTACCCAGCACTCTTCGAGTAGTAGCTGTGATACTTGTACGGGTTCGTGGTCAAACCCTTTTTAAGGGGGGTAGACACCACTTGGCTTGCGCACATGTTGTGCATTAGGTCTTGTTTTTGTGGTGTGTTTTGTTGGTATGCTGCGTCATACATGTTGTTTGGATGATTGTATGTATGATACATTTTGTGTATGTGCCTTAGTGCACCTGGTTGAATATATCATAGTACCGCTGAGTACTTTTGGTTGATGAGTTGGATGTGCACCTTGTTTAGTGCTGTGATGTGAATGAGTTTATACCATGAGTTTGGTTATTTATATATGCTGTATGTATAGACTAGGTCTGAACCTAGTGGGAGTTACTCCCTAGCAATGGACTGTTTGGTTACTTAGTGGAACTTGATTCCTTAGGTGAACTGTAGAGGATTAAGGACTTCGGGACGAAGCCTTTTTAAGGGGGGTAGACTGAAATACCCCTAACCTTTAAAATATAATTAAATGATCTATTAATGATCTAAGATGATTAATAAACATCTAAATATTATTGGGGAACAATCTAAAAGATCTCA
The DNA here is from genome assembly GCA_023374045.1 of Limonium bicolor. Lineage (NCBI taxonomy): Eukaryota > Viridiplantae > Streptophyta > Magnoliopsida > Caryophyllales > Plumbaginaceae > Limonium > Limonium bicolor. Next base: position 258,826,176 of record CM041782.1, on the reverse strand, counting down.
ACAAGGCAAAACACGCCTTAAGATCGGTAAAGCCAAAAATGTGCTTTAAGACACCATAAAGATTGTATGACCTCAAATAGGATCCAAAGTGGATTCCTAAGTATTATAATGAAGTAAGGAACACAACAAAACCATTCTCAAGGAGAACTAAGCTCAGGAACACCCTGTGACACAAAAATGTGCTAAAACACCTTAAAGCACGTTTTTGTGAGATTGCCTTCTAAATTGATTTTTAATGGGCTTAAAGATTATAATTACCCTTAAATATGATATTTTATCATATTATATCATATTAGGAATTTAATTCCAGAAATTTACGAATTTTTACAAATTTAATATTAAAATATTAATAAAACCCTAAAGTGGGGCCCGCATGAGTCAATATTGACCAAGTATGGTCAATGGTCAATTAATTGACCCATTTGGACCATGGAAATCGGCTGGCAAGAGGAGAGGAGACAGCTTACAATATTAGAGACAAATTGATACCTAACCAAATTTACAATAGTAAAACTTACTTTTTCAATTATTTCAACCTTTCCCCACCTTTCCTTCCTCCTTGTCCGATCCCAGCCTCTCCACCGAGCTCTCCTCCTTCCTAAGCGCTCTCAAGCTGTTCTTGAGCATGGAAGGCAGATCTAACTCCTAAGCTCTTAAGGTAAGTGTTTTAAGGTCATTTTTAGCCCTTTTTCTTCATCTCTTCACTACCTACACCTAGATTTCGTGGCTCATCAATTCCTATGGCTTATTCTCAGTGTTCTAAGGTTAGAACAAGAGCTAAACTCGGTTGAAGCAAGTAGAGGGACCAAGGTTGCTCAAAATTGCATTTTAAGGTAAAAACATACCTTAAGCCTCTCAATCTTCAAGCGGTTTTCTTCCTTCAATTTTTATGAGTTTATACACTCATAATCTTCATATTTACATGTTCATTCAGTTGGTTAGCCATTTGGAGCAAGGGTGACCAAGATCCAAGGAAATACCCTCTTTTAAGGCATTTTTCCAAGGTAAAACCTAATAACAAGGTAGCTTGTTGTGATCTAACTATTTCCTATGTCAATATGGTGGATCTAACACCTTGTGGTGTGTTTGGTTCAGGTCGAAACCACCTAGAACTTCCCTTGCATTTTTAAGGTGATTTTTGCCTTAAATCTTACATTAATTATTCCTTATGGTTAAGCTCAAGCTTGGAGTGTAACCATATCTTGTTTTTGTGTATTAAACATGTCTAAATCATGTGGTGAATTTTCCTACAAGAGCCGAGCATACAAGGAATAACCAAGGTATAAACACCTTAAACTTATGATTTTTATAATTTTTAAGCATATATATATATATATGGCCGAGAGTGAAATTACATATATAGGTCATATTGACCTAAAAATGGAAAAAAATGGCTAAGATAAATTAAGCTAGTCATTTAAGAGATTTAATTAACATAATGGTCAAATTATGACATTATGTGGAAAAATAATTAAACCAAAGTGAGGCCGAGAATATATGCTATATTTTGAGACATTTATTGTGTAATTTATTTTGCAAGTTCAAGGTTGTAATAAGGCCATGTCATTAGGCCATTTTAATTTAAGTTTATAAGCTTATTTAGTTTTTTTATGCTTATAATTAAAATTGGGGCCAATTCGTAATTACTAGGAAATTAGAAAGCCGTGGGCTTAATTTAGAGCAATTTAGGGTTTTTAAATGAATTTAATAAAAATTATAACATTTTATAAAGTTTTGGGTCAAAATTGTAAAAATAGAAAAGTATAGGTTATTATTAGTGATTACCGAAAAATTGGTTCCCATTTGGTATTAGAAGTCAAAGTTGACTATATAGGAGACTTTGACCAAGTTTGGAAAATTTAAGAAATTAAAATACTACCTTATATTAAGATAGTATTATTAATTGTAAAAGATTTAAAAAGATGGGGCTATAATGTAATTTCCGAAAACTTGGGGTACTAAATGGAGTTTAGTACAAACCTTAGGTTATTAGGAATTTTTAGAAATTTATTTGGTTAAATTTGGAGTTTATATGATTATATAAGTATAATATAAGGTATTTATAACATTGTTACAAATGGGTAACAAAGGGTGAAAACCGAGATTTAAAGGAGTATAGGTTAGGAATAATATTTATAACCTTTTGGTATAGTTTGGTAATTTTTGGAATGATATAAGGTTTTAGAAAGATATGTATAATATATGGTTTAAGGGAATTAGAAAACTATGTATTATAAATTGGAATTGTGATTTATAGAATTTTAGTGGTGTATAATGGAAACCGAAAATATAAGGGGCTATTTGGTATTTTATAAACAAAATATAACTATAGGTTATAATTGTTTTAATGACTTAAATGTCATAAGATATGTTATATAACAATAATGTAACATTATATTAACTAAGTGGTGGGTTTTGTAAATATTTAAGAACATAGGTGCTGTTCGGAAATATTAATATTTTTAAATGGAATTTATAATATGGTTTTGATGTTATAAGGATTATAACATTTATAATATGAGAGGTATTCATTAGAAAGAATGAATATATATTATAAGACTTACCATATAAGAAATAGTTCCATAATACATACACATAAATAAATATATGTTATGGTGGAAAAAATAATATGGTTTAATGACCATGTGTTTTCATAATGAAAATGACATATGATAAAAGGGAAAAGAATTACAAACATTAGATGTAGAATTCTAATGTTAGGAGTATACATGGGATAATAAGAATTTATACATTCAAAGTATTGTTTACAAATGAATTATACCACATTGAATTTAAAAAAAAAAGACAAACCTTAGGAAAATAAATACTAAGGTGAGATGCATAATGCATGACAAAGGATCACACATGCAATAATGAAATAAACTATACGACATACAAGGGTGAGTTAAGTCACATGCGATAACGAGTTCAACAATAAGTATATTAATATACAAGACAACTACGCATGTAATATAACACTTTTCCAATCTCGAGTTAAACCTAAAACCCGACAAATGTTGATGGCTAATAACGGGGGGTAACCGGGAGGTGTTAGTGACGGTACGGGGTACCGTAGAATTGTGTTGTTATACGGTATGCTAATCAGTAGCATTATGTATTGTTTAGACTGTTAGAGACTACACAAGGAGCATAGGATCTCGCTGATTCATACTCCACCGTAATACATCAGGGTGAACGGTATGTTGTTATGTGTCTCTGATTGTCTCTGAGGGCTTCCTCAGTTCAGACTTCTGTGTGATCTGTGATAAGATTGTTTGTCTGAATGTGATAATTAATATACATGAATTGTATATTTATAGCTGCTTATTATTACTGTTGTTGAGTTAACAGTATCGGTTCGTATACATGGACCAATATATATAAATCGAACTTGAAATACCCCGAACTTAAATATGGTGATTAAATTATTCTAATATAGTATTTATGGGCCTAATAGCGTCTAAGTAATTTTGGGTGAAGAAGATAAATCCAAAGAAATGAGTAAACGCTTTAAAAACGAAAAACGTTACAATAAGCGTTATATAACCAAAGGAGGTACGAGACCTCGGTTAGAGCATTACAAAGATTCTTAAGGCTTATTCATGCCTAATAGATGTACGGGAATGATTCCCGAAGAAAACGGATCCTCAAAACGGATTAAAAACACAAACGAATTTTTAAAAGCGCGTTATTCGAGGAAACCGAGAAAACGTGATTTAAATGGGTTAAATAGACCCGTAATAATTATAAGTAATTAAATAGTCATTAATAAATATTAATGAAGGTCCAGAACCAATAAAATTAATTAAACGAGAAAATTCCGGAAAACGGGTACCGGTGAGTGAATAGTGCAAAAAACGGGTAATTGTGGGGTGTAAACTGTAATAAGCACAAACTAATGTGTCCAACTTTGTAAATAAAATTTTTACAAAACCCACATGGGTCTGTATGCTGTCCGAATTGTTCCCCCTCTCTCACACTATCAATTCCTTTTTCATTTGCAAAAAGACAAAAGCAATAAAATAAAGTAACATACTTACCTTACACTCTCTCTCCAATTCACTCATTTCCTCACAGCACTCACGTAACCCACTCCCTCACTCTCTCTGAATTCCTTCCTTCTCCAAACCGAGCAGTAATGGAGGAATAACAAAAACAACACAAAGCCTCACTTCTCTCCTCTGTAACTCCCTCAATACTTGTCCAAAAATTATAAAAAGTATACCACTGTCTTCCTCTCATCAAGAGCAACAATTCTCTCTTTTCAAAATCCAGAAAAGAGCATTTTTGTTTTCATGGTATACCCATTTGGAGCTTCGAGACTACCATTAGAAGGCCCTCCTTCTCCTTGTTCTTGTAAGGTAAAAACATTCTCAAAAACTCCATCTTTTCCTAGCCTCAAAGGCAAAACGAAATCTGAGATAAAACCCTTGGTTACTCCTTGTGTTCCAGCCGATTTGGGCTCGTTGGTGGAGTTGGAATCTTGTCCTTGAACCACTCCAAGCTTTATTTGCACTCTTGAGAGGTAAAGGAAATTCCAAACCCTAAACCTTATATTTAACCGTAAGTAAGGTTAGGTTAGTTTTGGTATTGAATTTTGGGTTATGATATTAGACTTGTGAAACACTACAACCGGTGGAGAAAGAGAGGAAGGAAGAAGAAAGAAGGAAAGGAAGAAAACAAAACAGAAGCAAAAAAAAAAACAAGGTAAAGACTTACCTCGTTCAACCGTGAGCAAATGCGTGTGTTGTATGTATATGTATATTGTTTAACAAATGAAGAAACCACTGTAACCGTATAAAATATGAGCATAATGGTATTGTTAACATTAGTTGTAGATAATGGAAATCTGTCAAAACAAAATATATAAGCTGCTGCTGTGAACGTGAGTGAACTAGTGCAAATATATATATGTAAACTGTCGAATGCATATGTATAAAATGATGCAGGTTGAAACCGATTTGGGTTGTGAATGAATTGTGTGAGGAGAATGTAAGATTATGGGGGAAACTATGGCAAATTTTACCTAGAAACTATGTCACTTAGGAGCTGTTAGCATTTGTAGAAGAGAATGAAAATAAATCAAAAACAGTAACACAGCTCGGTTGAACTGCAACAGAAAGAAAAGAAGTGAAATAGTGAAAATGGTGATATAGCAGTAGGTTGAGAGAATTGATTTTGGTGATGAATCTAGGTGAGCTAGATACTTGGATAAGTAGTTAAACATGTAATATTAATATTAGAAACCATAAGGAAGTGATTAAAGGAAGAAGATAATGAAACAGAGCATGGAAATATTTCTGTCGTAACAGACCAATGTTGGTCCGGGACCTAGGTCCTACATTAAGGCCCGGACCAACCATGCAAATAACCGTGAGTTTTTCAATTACTTCTGGTCCGGGACTTACCTCTGGAGTAAGGACCCGGACCACTTTACAAAAACTAACCGAGATTGAAATACCCTATGGGTCCGGGACTTAACCCAAGAGCAAGGGCCCGGACCACCTTACAGAAACAAAATACGAATTCAACTAGTTGTGGTCCGGGACTTAGGAGCTGGACAAAGTCCCGGACCAATATCAAATATCACCCGAGAGGAATTTTTAATGGCTGTAAGGTAAGGTATTGTTTGGGTATGGTTACATAAGTTACTTAAGACTTAAGTAATCATAAATAAGAGTCATTAGGAGTATAAACAAGCTAGGATAAGAATGTGAAGTAAGTAAATAATGAGAATGAAATTGTACAAGTAAGGATTAATAAGTATGTAAAGCGGATGAACTTGTATAACTCGAATTAATAAGTATGAACCGGGAAAACTAAGAAACGAAGTAAGGTTGGTTAATCTTAGCTGATTGATTGTGTACTGTTATGTATATCATAGGACTTGAATTGTGACACCGGAGGACGTTCAGAACACGTTACAACGGTGAACGGTATGATTTTTCATGCCCCGTATGCTAACCGAGTTACGTTGATTTGTATGCTGTATGCCGGCTATCAAGACTAAAGCATGAAAACGGTTTTATTGCCTTTCATTGTATGTCTTGCTGCATGTTGTGTGAGCTAACCCTTCTTGAATGATTGTGTGGCTTCATTTAGTGCGTAGTACGACTCATAATGAGTCCTGTTGTGTATTGACTCGTAGTGAGAGTCATGGCGTGAACTAATGGAAGCGTAGCAACGCACTAAACTATCAAATCAATAAATGATAACGTAACCAATGAACTCGCTGAATGTGAGAGAGTGTACGGGAGTAATAACCTCCCGATAACGGTAGGAGAACCGAAATGAATGATCCACAAATAAAGTAGTGGAAGTATTTAGTAATCTCGAATAGAGGAATTAATCCTGGTGTAAGATATGGACCATGAGAGAAGTAAAGATTGATGAGGGGCCTCCAACCCCTTAGCAATTAGTCGACCCACTGTGAGAGGACCCGACTGATGTAAGTAATGACCCGAACATGAGAGTATTTGATATGTTGGGGAAACCCTTAAACCTGAGAATACTAGACGGTAGTAATTCCCTAAGCTAGTGGAGGTTATCAAGAGAGATACTTCTAGGCTAATCCAAGAGATTGTAAGATACTCCATGAGAGGAGTGATGGGAATTTGAGTAGTCCGGTAGGAATGGACAATTGTATATTTGAGGAGCTAAGTGTATAGCCTCGGATTGTAGGCCCGGTGGCGAGTCTTGTGTATGACTCCGCCCAGAGACCAAGTAATGAGTATTGAGTATTGCGTAAGTACGGTTATGTAATGAGTACCGAGTATTGAGTATGTACGAGTAAGTACTGAGTATTGAGTATTGAGTATGTATGAGTAAGCACTGAGTATTGAGTATAGAGTACGTATGAGTAAGTATTGAGTAATGAGTGGTATGAGTAAGTACAGAGTATTGAGCAGTGTTATGTACAATTATAGTAACGAGTATGGAATAAGGAGTGTGTACGAGTAAAGGTATGAGCATGGAGTGAGGAGTACGCAAGAGTAAAGTAATGAGTAACAAGTAAGGAGCAGGTACGAGTAGAGTAATGAATATCGAACAACCCCGAAGTAGTAACGAGTAAGTAACTAATACGAACGACCAACTATCGAACTGTCTTCCTTAGTAGATGTTGAACCTTGGATGTAATGTAAGTATTGGTGAATGTATTTGTAGCATGAGTATGTATGTATGCATGTAAATGAACTCCATGTATATTCGACCCAAAGTAGTCGATGTACCGCGTTAGCACGCGGTATATGCGAAAGTCATATTCAGCGTAAGCTGACCCCTTCGGGGGACCATTTTTAGTGTGCAGGTACCCGAAGCTGACCACCGTTCGAGAGAGTAGGACGGGGACTGCTACGTAAGCCTGGGTAGTTGTATAGTAGGGATTGGTACTTGTAATGTAATGCGTATGTGGAAGCTTAAACTGTATCGGTAATTTAAGGAGTGTAGTATACTCGGTTATAGTTTCGTATTGGAGTTTGTAATTGTATTGGTTGAGCATGTAATGGGAAGTATGTATTGTGTAGAGTACTCGGTATGTTCAATTCATCAGACCGGTAGTATGTAGTAGTGTAGCTAGCCTTGTTAGTCACGGGGGTGACTAGCGGCATTGTAACCCGCCGTGAGTAGTATTATCCGCTGCGAAGGTAAGTAATTGTACAGTAATGACGGTACTAGCGGTAGGGGTGTTACAGAACTAGCGGCTATGGTGCTATCTTATATGAAATATAAGGATCGTCAGAAAAACGTTGTAGCACTAGGATAATAAGATATACACATTATCCGAGACTTTTATATGGAGCATTGGCCTTTCTAAACGCCGCTCTCGTATCTAACACTGGGATCCCGAGTTTACAGACTCTGGATTGGACTATGACCTTAGTCGCTGTTTTAGAAAAAAAAAATGGTAATGCGATGCGATGGTATAATTAATTAATGAAAATGAATAAAGCCAGGAGGATATGGCTCTTGGTGCGCGCTGTGATCACAAAAACGATACGAGGATGTCCGCGTACAGGTCCGCAAGTATCAAGAAAATTTCCCGTGAGCTAGAATGGCTCGTTGGTCGGAGACTACCGTTGGAGTGGATACTACCGTGGGACCCGCCATAATATATGGGTAACTAGAGACATGTCGTTTTAACGAGACATTGTCACTAGGTATAACTGAACAAATAATACAGTTAAGAATTATACAGTGGCGAACGATATTGGTTTTCTACACCATGGACGAGAACTAGTACTTGTTTATTGTTCTCGTTGTTTCGCTTGGTTGTTCATTGGTTATACTCGTGGTTATATTACATATGGTGATGGTTGTGTTTATTGTATGGATGTTACCGTTAATTGTTTTACAGTTTAAATATTAAAACGGTATTGCATTAATGAACCTCATGCTCTCGACCAAATAATTGAGGGGTCTTTGGGGGCATGACGGGACATGTGATGACATACTCAGCAGGGGCTGATTCCATACCACAAACCATTTTCATGCAGGTGACTAGCTGGTGGGTCGCAGCGAGGCGTGGCTATTGTGATATTGCGTTGGTTTAGACTTGGTACTGTGTGTACTCAGGTTGTTGGACTCGGTTGGTTTAAACCGAGGTGTATTTGGTTTAGATGCTCACAGTCTGTAATAATTGGTTGTTGTTAGATTTGTTTTAAATTGTTTAAGTACTATTATCTACTCTTGTGGTCACTGCGGGAATACGTTTTGCATTTGATTATCAGTAACTCGTTATCACCCGTATGGGCGAGTGATAACTGTGACCCATTAGAACGACAATCTGTTATTTACCGCTGCGATTATATTATTTTTAGAAGCAGATTAGTAGGGTGTTACAGTTGTCATTTCGTTCTCATTGCAGCTTTCCAAAGAGAATCATTTACAGCATTGTTTAGAGAAAGCTTTGCCTATTTAATAGATAGAAAAAAGAGAGAAGTACTCTAGATTCGTTTGTGCATATCGATAGAGTCTTTCTAGGTAGGACCTAATTTTCATTACACTTATCATTGAGCAGATCAGAGATTGTATTGGGTGATTGAGTGAAAACCACGACGTATATCTCATCTACTGAGTGGGCATTATAAGTTGTTTTGTTTGACCAGGAAATAAAATAACTTATTTGTGTATCCTGCTGAGTTCGACAAGTCCTCCATCATTCGAGTGTTAATCCATTTAGCTCCGCTAAGTCTATCTTACTTTACTACCTTGAGCAACTGCTTCCGCGCACTTAGTTCGACTAAGTGTTTCTACGTCTCAATGTTCTCACATATGAAGTTCGATTGAGTGTCCTCTACATCACAGAGTGTTTCTCTTACTTTCAAAGACCGATTGAGTCAAACCAACTCTTAGACTCACACCTTGAGTTGGCTTGAGTCAGCCACCCGATCCTACAGCTACTACCAGTGGCTAAATAAAAACAAACAACGAGCAATACACTCCTACTGTGTACCCGAATTCTCCATAACAAACAGACCAAACATCAACCAGCTTGTCCCTTCTTTACATGTGGCGCCAACTCTTTCAATACTAAATCCTCCACGAGCGACTGAACAAACATATCTCCTCCTCTGTACTTACCTGAAACAGCAACTGCCTTTATCTTCTTTTATTCCTGCACAAAACAAAATAAATAGGATTAGACTGGAGTAAAGTAACAGCAAACAAGTACCAAGGAGCCTAATTGCTACATTCCCATACCAATTGGCGCCACTACTTATGCTCTAACCGGCCTCAAAAAAAAAAAAAACAACAACAGAACCATCCACATGTGCCCCCGCCCCAACAGGGCACTTTTCCATTCCATGCGCCAGTATTATTCTTTTTCTCCTCTATGTGCAATTCGAACCTGCACCAGACCAAACATAAGGCTTATCAGCCTTTTCCTCTCCATTTACAACCCGGCACAAACTTCTTCGTGTACAGTTCCCAACAACAACAAACACTTCTTCTCAAAGGGACATATATTCCCTGCATCAGTAGCAAGCACTAACTTCCCTGTCTCGTTTTTGAGACGACCCCAGAACCGACCCTCAGCTCTCCTTCCTTACTCGCAAGCACCAACCAGGAAGAGATACATCCCATCTTCCTTTCCTTTCTGTTGCGGTAAACCATCAACAGAGCACAACCTTCTGAGCCTCCATCTCCCGCACCAAAACAGCAAGACCAAGCTGCATAAAACGAGGTCCAGTCTCCTTCCTTTGTTTCTATTTGTGGCGGTCTTTTCCAGTTCATATGTATATCGAGTATCTTCAGCATTGAGGGTTGATAAGTGTAAATATATCTATTCTTAGGCTTTAATTCTTCTATTTTTATAAACAATGCATGTCATATTTTACACTATCATATGATTTTCCTAGATTATATTTTGATATGAATTGATATATTTTATGTGTTAAATGTAGGAAATTTTTGGAATCAAACAGTTTATCTCATGAGCTTTCCACGCTACAAAACGGCGAGTAAAACGGACTTATAACGAAGAATCTAGAGCCGGTCGAAATGGCAACACAAATATACACTACACATGTTGACATCACAAGAAGAGGCGGACAAGGACTAGGCGGTAGAAGCTGCAACCGCCTGATAAGGCGCAGACTCATGTGAGGCGTCCGCCTCCTTCGCGCGACAAGAGTGGAGAGTCCGCCTGTTTTCGAGCGGACAACACAGAGGAGTCCTCCTCCTTTCGAGCGGACACGACACCAGAGACTCAATTCAGTGTTTTCTTCTCTCGTTCTTCCTTCTTACTTCGGCGCCGCACTTCATTAATTGCAGACGTCTGCGCCTACCGCAATTCACTCACGCGTGACGCCGCCTTCAATCAAATTGCTGTTCTCTGACTGTAATCTCCGCGATCTGCTCACCAACTCACCGCCTGCTCCGTTGTCTGCTTCTTCTTCACTTTTCCTATAAATAAACTACGTTTCCTTCATTATGAAAGCATCCCTTCTTTTAATCCAAAGCCCACCACACTCGTTCACCATCCTCTCCGGAGCACTCATTCACCACACTACGCACACCACGTACGACCACATCAATTCTATTCTCTCCGTTTTCCTCCATTTTATTTGTTTTTTTCCACTCACCACATCTCTACCATTTATTAGTATTATTATTAGTATGACGTGGATACAGAGGGGAGCTAGGATTCAGAGTCGACTTGCTAGCTGGAGTTTTCTCTACTACCCTTTCTCTTATTTTGTTTAAACTTGTTTATATTTAGTTATGTTTAATTATAAACTTAAGCCCTCCCAGGTTTGGGATGCGATCCTATTTTATATAATTATGTTATGTTAAGCTTTCCACTATGATTTTATCTAAAGTAGTAGTTTAATTCCAGTTTCTTGATCTGCTTTATTCTCTGATCAATTTTAAAGCAATATTTGTAGTTTTCTAGTCAACACGCGAGAGCTGGATAGATAACAAGACTAGAATTAAAACCTGATTAACAGCTAGAAGCCTAATCCGGCCTATAGGTTAATTAGTCTCAAATAGAAGCTGTTCTTTATGCGATTGGTGTGTCCGGATTAGAGCATTAGTCTGCTGCTAGTTCTAGCAACTGGTTAGGGTTTCGTTAGATTTAGTCGTCAACGAATTATTTTAAGTTTCTGAGTTTATTACTTAAGTGGTAAAGTTTATATTAATATAATTGATAAAATAGGTGAGCAGAACTAACCGGGATGCTTTCTCAAAAACACAAAAATATTGTTTATATTATTTTGTTTTATTCAGGTTAGGTTTTTCGATTATTTCTTCTTCTCCTTAAAAAATGATAAAATCAATTTATAGAAGTCTCAGTAAATTTAATCCACTGTCAGTTATCCACAGCGAGGTCCCCAAGAGTACGACCACCCCACGAATCCACTATCCCGCAAAACGATTAGGTACACTGCCTAAGTGGTAGAAGTAGTCACATATTTCTCCAACAAGTTTTGGCGCCATTGCCGGGGAACCTCCAGCACGGTTGATTGATAGTTTTTAAATTTTATTGAGATTTCTATTTTTATTTACTTTTCTTTTATTTTTGCTTTATTTTTATTTACTTAAAAAATATATATATATATTTCTTGTATCTCTATTTTATTTTTGTTTTTTGTGTCTTTTCTATTTTTTTTTTTTTCTACTTGGTATTTTTTTTATAGGATAATTACTGACAATGGAGAGCAGCCACGATGAGGTGAGACGATTGTTGATCATCTGGAATGACACGAATGCAAGAGGAATATCCTCATATCAAACAGATTTGTCAAGGATTATCAACCCCCCAACCATCAAATCGAGAGCCGTATTGGTGGGAAAGTCAACCAGGCTAACGCACAATACAACGAAGCTCAGTTGGGGTATTACTACTTCACAGAACGAGCAGCAATCTACACAAGGGCCAGATAATTCCCTCCCAAGTATGGTCGAGCCCACCAGAAGAGATTCCAGTGGTGACTCCAAGAGTGAAGACCAATTCGAGCCAGATATTATTGAGCTACAAGTTCGATGAGGAGATAAGAAACTTCTCGAGACATTTTTCACCGACACCGAGTTAGAAACAAATGTCTGAGAGTTTACAATCTTCCCCATCTCTCCATCCCCAACACAGGAGGAGCAATTAAAATTCAAAGATATTGTTTCTAGCCGTCAACCAGCTGGAAAGCGCTATCCTGTTTACCTCACCAACCGAAGAGGAAATTTACATCCTCAAATCTGAGGAGGAACACCACTACCACCGTCTCTCATCAACTTCCATCCTGCCTCCATAAGCCTCAACAGCAAGAGGGGATGGTTTACATCCTCCAATTTGAGAAAAAAAAGTCATCACCACCTGGTCTCTTGTTACAACGTTACTACCACCCCCAACCACCCTCCCCATACAACCCCGCAGTACCTCCTAACCACCAGGGTTTGTGGAGTATTCATTTTCCAATTTTATTTGCCAAAGTAACGTTTTGTTTTGATTCAGGTGGTTTGCTTTTAATTATTACTAACTTCGTTCTCCTGGCGAAGATATTATCTACTTTTATTTTTGATCCAGGATAACAAAGCGAGTCTGCAAAGACTAAAACTACGGCAGCTTACTGGGAGGCAACCCAGTGTTAAACTTTATTATCCTATATTATTTTTAGATTTTATTTTAATTTTAATTTTAACGAGAAAAAAAAAGGAAGTGGAAATGGTATCTATGCTTTCATGCAACGCTTTTTAGCGTCTATTTTTGGGTAGTTTGTGCAGGTGAAATTCTTATCATGGTATCTGAAGAACTTCAAGGCTGGACACTTGCTTGAACGCAAGTGTGAGGAACGCTACTTACCCATTGTTAGCATTAAGTGTGAGGAAGGACACCTTCCTCAATCTACGATATCAGGGATTCTCAGTTTTCTTTATTTTAAATGTTTTGTCCAGTCTATCACGCTTAATGGTTATTATTATATCAGTCCATGATTGTCTGAATGAAATTATTCATGAGTCCTGGCATATTTTTGAAAGGTCTTTTCTTGATTATTTTATGAACAATGAGGACATTGCTCCTCTTAAGTGTGAGGAAGTTTAGACCTTTCCCTGAATATATGCCAGTTGCACTTAATGCCACACATGTTTTTAATTGTCTTCTTGCATGAGGGAATCAATGCTCTGAGTGCTTATAAATGTTGAATTCTTGGGTGAAATTTTTTGCTAAATTTTGAAGTGAAGCGGTGACCACCTCAAGACTTTCTGCTTTAGGTTTGTTTGTATATATAGTTTTATTTTCAAATGAATCTGTTTTCACTGAAATTTGTGGATTAAGTTGATTAGGGAAACTGAATTAGTTTATCTGGGATTTTGGAAATGATGTGAAAGTTTGGTATAAAAGGATAAGGCAAGGTTACTCCTCTGATCATAAAATTTCTGAACCAAAATGGCCTCTTCATTCGTTATTAAGTCCTTGGGGTGCCTCATCACCCATCTACCTAAGGTCTGTGATCTGGGATAGAAGGCCCAAAGACCGCTACATGGGTGAAGAGAAAAGTCTGGGGGATGAAACAAATTGTGCGAAAAAAAAAAATGAACATGCAAACTCTTAATGCTGGATGATTGTCGCAACCTTTTCATATTTTGATCATTGTTGTGGTGTTGAAAGGTATCACGGAATAAGGTTTACTTCCACACCCCTTGTATCCAAAGGTTAGAGGAAAGAAATGGTGGAAGATCCCCAAGTTAATTACATTCAGATTTGTAGTCTACTTATCCATGCTTTTTAAAAAAAAAATTTCTTTTTTCACTGTTTGTGAAAACCTACAACAGGAGCAACTATTCTTTTAATTGTCACTTTGCTTGTTCTGTTTGCATCTGTTTAATCCTGAGGTTTGAACTACGGCCTTAGAGATATATTTATTCTCTATTTGCTTGAGGACAAGCAAAGCTAAGTGTGAGGAAGTTTTGATAAGTGTAAAATTATCTATTCTTAGGACTTTAATTCTTCCTATTTTTATAACAATGCATGTCTATTTTACACTTATCATATGATTTTTCCTAGATTTATATTTTGATATGAATTGATATATTTTATGTGTTAAATGTAGGAAAAATTGTTGGAATCAAATAGTTTATCTCATGAGCTTTCCAACGCTACAAACGGCGAGTAAAACGGACTTATAACGAAGAATCTAGAGCCGGTCGAAAATGGCAACACAAATATACACGTACACATGTTGACATCACAAGAAGAGGCGGACAAGGACTAGGCGGTAGAAGCTGCAACCGCCTGATAAGGCGCAGACTCATGTGAGGTGTCCGCCTCCTTTCGCGCGGACAAGAGTGGAGAGTCCGCCTGTTTTCGAGCGAACCACACAAAGGAGTCCGCCTCCTTTCGAGCGGACACGACACCAGAGGACTCAATTCAGTGTTTTCTTCTCCGTTCTTCCTTCTTACTTCGGCGCCGCACTTCATTAATTGCAGACGTCTGCGCCTACCGCAATTCACTCACGCGTGACGCCGCCTTCAATCAATTGCTGTTCTCTGACTGTAATCTCCGCGATCTGCTCACCAACTGCACCGCCTGCTCCGTTGTCTGCTTCTTCTTCACTTTTCCTATAAATAAACTACGTTTCCTTCATTATGAAAGCATCACTTCTTTTAATCCAAAGCCCACCACACTCGTTCACCATCAGCTCTCCGGAGCACTCATTCACCACACTCGCACACCACGTACGACCACATCAATTTCTATTCTCTCCGTTTTCTCCATTTTTATTTGTTTTTCCACTACACCACATCTCTACCATTTATTAGTATTATTATTAGTATGACGTGGATACAGAGGCGGAGCTAGGATTCAGAGTCGACTTGCTAGCTGGAGTTTTCTCTACCCTTTCTCTTATTTTGTTTAAACGTTGTTTATATTTAGTTATGTTTAATTAATAAACTTAAGCCCTCCCAGGTTTGGGATGCGAGCCTATTTTATATAATTATGTTATGTTAAGCTTTCCACTATGATTTTATCTAAAGTAGTAGTTTAATTCCAGTTCTTGATCTGCTTTAATTCTCTGATCAATTATTAAAGCAATATTTGTAGTTTTCTAATCAACACGCGAGAGCTGAGATAGATAACAAGACATAGGAATTAAACCTGATTAACAGCTAGAAGCCTGATCCGGCCTATAGGTTAATTAGTCTCAAATAGAAGCTGTTCTTTATGCGATTGGTTGTGTCCGGATTAGAGCATTAGTCTGCTGCTAGTTCTAGCAACTGGTTAGGGTTCGTTAGATTTAGTCGTCAACGAATTATTTATAGTTTCTGAGTTTATTACTTAAGTGGTAAAGTTTATATTAATATAATTGATAAAATAGGTGAGCAGAACTAACCCGGGATGCTTTCTCAAAAACACAAAAATATTGTTTATATTATTTTGTTTTATTCAGGTTAGGTTTTCGATTATTTCTTCTCCTTAAAAAATGATAAAATCAATTTATTAGAAGTCTCAGTAAATTTAATCCACTGTCAGTTATCCACAGCGAGGTCCCCAAGAGTACGACAACCCCACGAATCCACTATCCCGCAAAACGATTAGGTACACTGCCTAAGTGGTAGAAGTAGTCACATATTTCTCCAACAAGGGTAACAGCACCTCCATTCTCCCATGCATTCACTTGACTCATCAACGCAAACAGGACAGAAACATGCTAGCAAAGGTGACTCAACACAACAAGAACCCCCTTGCTTACTACCGGTAGTAAACAGAGGTAAAAGCACTGAAATGAAAACCCGATAACTTCACCTTCTTACATCCTACTCTTTCCTTGGTCACTGAGACAGCACCTTCCTATTCCTTAGACTCACGGATTGAGCTACTGTTTCAGACCCTTCATCGAGCAGGGAACGATAGCAAAGGAGCTAAACGGCTCATCTCTCCTTGTCTCCAAACACAACCACAGCAGGGGAAGAAGCTAGCAACCGGTAATGATGTACAACTTCACCTCCTTACTCCCGTGTTTTTCTTCCTCCTTCTGGGCGTGTAAACCATGCTCTTCATCTTTTCTGTCCAGCTCGCCAGCAGCATCTTGTGTTTCCTTCTTGCTCCAGCTCGCCAGCAAACAAACAACTGTGAAGTTGGGTAGAAAATCCCTTCGCAGCTTGAGTCAAGGTAAGGGTAGCTATCCCCTCTAACGTTTCAAACTCATCAAACGTAAATAATGCATAACGGAAAGTGGGCGCATGGTATTAAGGCTGTGATACGAAACTATACATAGGGGCACATGCATGTGTACGGTGAGGTGATGATGCGCAGCAAATAAGGAACCATGTACGTATACATGCATGCTTAATGTTGGGTTGTAACGGTCACGCGTACATGTACTTACAGATGCATGGTCTGAGTATTCACATGTAAAAGAAGCTAGGTGTATAAAAACATGCGCATGAGGCTATAATGTGTAATATTAATGGGTGTATACATGTGATATACATTTGGGTTTATAAAACGTAATGAGTAATGAATATATATATATATGTTGATAAGGCGTGATAACTACTAGATATATATATACATGTGTTATTGAAGTAGATAATGCGTAATTAATTACGCTATAAGTTAAATATGGAAGGAAATCACTTTTAAAGATTTTTGTGAAAATGATATATAATAATTCTAGGAACATTATAATGCCATTATAAGACAACTATTATGCTATTTTAAAGGATACGTATTTAGGCCACGGCATTATAATTGTTTTGAACTATGAATAGCCATTAGTTAATTTATAGGGTGATTTATAAAGCTATATGAATTTCTGGTGCAAAACCACCCTTCTAACAACTATAGCTACTTGGGAATACCTTAGAAAAATATAGACATAATTATAAGCTTATACTATGGCCTAAATAAATTTTAAAACCTTGTAAAAAAACGTTAGGGAATAACTAAATTATAGATGGGGTCAAAGTGTAATCAAAAGAAATATAAGGTGCTAAGGGTAATTTAAACCGAGAGGGATGATTTTGGGGATTTTTATAAGTATAAAATATGAACTTTATAAAATAAAAGGAGTAAATTATAAAACTAGGAAACTATGGGGGTATCTTCATAAATACTATCAAATTGGTCAAAGAATAATTTAAGTGGTCAACCTTGACCACCTATGAAGGTTAACCAAAATAAAATGATGAGGATAATTATTCTAAGTATTTAAAGGAATATTAAGTCAAAAAGAATAACAAAAAAATTATTATTATGGGAGTATATGTAATTATCAAAAATTTTGGGCATAAATGGAGATTTTAATATTTGAGGGGATTAGTATATAAACCTAGAAAGGTTTTGGAACTTTAAGTAATATAAACTAATTAAGAGGTATAATATGAGGTTTAAATCATTAAAGTGGGCTATGGGGTAATTATGAGGAAAATGTGGGTGAATGGTCAATTTGGATAAACTTGTTACATGTTGGTGCTTAAGAATACCCTAAAACATTAGCTAGAGAGAAGGACTTAGCTAACGGGTAAAACGACAATGTAAAATGTCCAAGGGGTTGATAAAGTCCAAGGTTAATACTTGGAAAGTTTCTAGGGGACTAGTATAAGTCGAACACCCAACAATTTAGCTAAGGAATTACACCTGATAAAATGGGATAAACTAGGAAAATGTCACTACGGTCGTCGCATGCAACCATAAGCTGACAAGTTGTTTTAATTAACTTTAGGGCCGTAATGAACGCAAACCGGGACTCCGTCTGTAAGACGACTCTTGCTTCTGAATAAGGTATGGATATGTGTGGTCCGTATGTTGCCGTGTTACACGGCTTGTGTGTTGTGTGCCTTGTTTGACAATGACCATAAGACTAAAGCATGAAATTGGATTGCTTGTTGTGACTGGCTTATATGCTTGTTATATATCTGTTATGACCCAAGGTTTGGTGCAGTTTTCTTTCTTTTTGTCACGCGTAATATTAAGAAGAGCTACTTAATAATTCAGGATGCTGATGTCTTTTGGAGTAAAGACAAGGGCAAGGTGGTTTTTCTCCTTTCTAATTCTTGGTAAGGGATTATTAATTAAATTGAGTTATATTAATAATTCCCTAATCACAATTCTGATCACGCTCCCACTACTCTTCCCCCGACCAGTTTAAAAAACCGTCGAGACGCTCCTCTCATCTTCTCAACTCTTCTCTACCCCTTCGATCCGTCAAGCACTTCTGTGTTGTTGGAATTCAAAGACTGCTTGTGGTTGCTCCTGTGGAGGGTGATTTTTCGGTATGAGGGGGGTCTATGCAAATATGGTCTGACTGAAAAGTCAAGTTCCTAGAAATATGCCATTCTGTGGAGGGTGAAAACCCGTTATTCTGGCATCCCTCAAATACCTACTACATCGTCCGTCTTTCCCAGAAAGCATAAAGGGGAGTGCAAGTGTGCACTACACCCGCTCTCAATGGGCTCCACGCGGACTTATGCCTCTATAAGGAGGATTTGACTAGAGTCGCCACCTAGTTTGACCTAAGGAACTAGGAAGGAAAGATGAGGGTTCTATGAACCGTTAATTGACTCTGAGATTGTTGCCTATGGATAGGAGTTATCTGGTCAGATCAGAGATTCTATTATGGGTTCGCACTGGGTTACACCCCCCAGAAGTGGCAACGACCACGACTTCGGATTGGTGCCCGAGGAAACCTCGGTCTCCAATTGTCGGGATTGCCTTCTTTCAAAACCTTATTAGAGAGATTCAGTTAAAGGCGAAGGATAGGATTAGGACGGGAAGAGAGAGAGTGGATGAGGCGAGCTTTTTTTGTCAAGCTAGCGCCAAGAAGAGGAATTAGTGATGTCAGATGAGTATAGAATGAAGAATTGGGAAAAGTCCGAGGTGGAATGAATAGACAAGACTTGAAGTCTGATGGTTTGATTTTGTGGGAGCCGAAGAAGGTTTGAGTGTTTTGAGAGATACGAGAGTCACCTTAGATGGGGAAAAAGGGTTTTTTTTTTTTGAAATGGGGTCGCACCCTGTGTGGGTTGCCTACGTACTCAACTCCCTGCTGAGATCAGACCTTACGTAGTTCACGGATTTTGGGGTTTTGGAAGTTTTGAAGGGTTTGAAGTTTTGGGTGTGAGAGATTAGTCTGTGAGACACTCGGGTCTATGAGACGGTTGGGATGGGATGGGATGTCAAGGCCTGTGAGACACTCGGGTCTGTGAGACGCTTGAATCTTAAAATGGTGGAGAAATTGAGATGTTCGAGTCTGTGAGGCGCTCGGGCCTGTGAGACGTTAGAAGTTTGAGAGAAGCTAGAATTCGCAAGATGATTTGAATTTAAGGTGAATTGGAGTTTGAATGATGACTTGAGTATGTGAGGCAATTGGAATTTGGGAGAGATCCTGGGTTTTTTGGGTTCGAGGTTCGAAAAGAGTTGAGGTTTTGGGATATTTCGGGATTTGAAATGAGATGATGATGGGTTGAGTTGTTTGGAGGAATGATTGTCAAAATCGTCTCCCTTAAAGTTTAAAACCGAAAAGTCATTTTTGTTGTAAAAGGGCGGATAATCCCGAGGGATTACCCTATGTACCCCCTCGAACACGACACTTAATTAATGGTAAGTGCCGAGGCTCGAAAGATGGGGCAATGAATTTATGTCGAAAAATAGGATTTAGAGAGAAACACCATGAATGAGATGTTCTCGGTCAGACCCTAATAACGTCTCTAACTCCTGGGTTTTAAAACGTTAAAAACCGAAAACCTTGAAATCGAGCGGAAGGGAGTTAGACGATTCTAAAGTCCCGGCTGCAACTAGGAAGACAGTTACATCCCTAGCACCCTGCCTTGTAAAAATCTAGGCTGCAATTAGGGGAGGTTTGTCACCCTAATGCCCCGCCTAAAGAGATCCAGACTGGGACAAGGGATGTTACGACCCCAGTGCCCCGCCTCGGATTTTTATTCGGAGGAGAAACAAGTAATGTCACACTAGGAAGAAACGTTCTTTGAAGGTGTTAGACATCCTATGTTCCCCGAAAACAATTTATTTTGGGTTTGAAAACTAAGTTAGGAAATTTGTGAAGTTGTTCGGAATTCTCGATGAAGAAACACTGATTTTGAGAAATGATTTTAGGAGAAAACTTTCTGTATAGGTGAGAAGAACTTTCTGCGTTTGAGAAGAGTTTTCAGTGATGTGAGAAGAGTTTTTCCTTTAAAATTCCACAAAATGGTTTCTTTTGAAAACTTGATGAAGATTGAATAAAATGATTGTTGAAATCTGAGGAGAGAGATTTTTGAGTTTGAAACTTGAATAGGATTTACAAGTTGAGTTTGAATTGGATGAATTGAATTCGAGTTGAATGAAATTGGACTGAATTGAAATGAGTTGGGTTTGAATTGGGTTGATTTGAATTCGGGTTGGGGTTGAAAAACGAATCGGGTCAAAGTTAGACCGGGTCAAAGTTGGATTAGGTCAAAGTTGAGATTGGTCAAAGTCAAAGTTTAGATTGTTCAAAGTTGGACCAAGTCAAAGTTGGGTCAAGGTCAAAGTTGGACCAGGTCAAAAATTGGGTCAAGGTCAAAGTGGGGTCAATCAAAGTTGGACCGAGTCAAAGTCAAAGGTAAACTTTCTGGTCAAAGGTCAACATCCTGGTCAAAGTCAAAGGTCAACATTCTGGTCAAAGGTCAACATCCTGGTCAAAGGTCAACATTCTGGTCAAAGTTTTGGGTCAAACTTGGGTACGGTCAATGTTGGGAGTTGGTCAAGGTTTAGAGTTGGTCAAATCAATTTGACTTTGGTAGGCTTGATTGGGTATTGGGCTTGATTGGGTATTGGGTTTGATTTGGGCTTTGGGCTGATTTGGGCTTTGGGCCGATTTGGACTTTGGGCCGATTTGGGCTTTGGAGTGGGGTTGGGCCTTGAAGTGGGGTTGGGCTTGAAGTGAGTTTGGGCCTTGAAATGAGGTTGGGCCTTAAAGTGGGCTTGAGCCTTGAAGTGGATTTGATTTTTGAGCCTTGGAAATTGGGCCACATTTGGGCCTTATTGATTTGGGCTAAAATGGATTTTTGATTGGGCCGAGTGGGCATTTGAATTTGAATGTTGGGCTTGACTTGATTTTTGGGCCCAATCTAGACCTCGGGCTTTTTTTTTGGATGTTGGACTTTATTTGGGTTGAAGGTGAAATAAAACTTCAAGTTGAATTTGGATTTGAATTTATTCTTTGTGTGTTTTTTTTTTGGTAAAGTTTTTTAATGAAATTAGGGATGGTTTGGGATAGGCTTTAAGTGTTTGGAAGGTATTATTCCCCACCAAGCAAATAGAAATGAGCTAGTTGTGGGGTACCCTCAAAGGCTTAAAAGAATTCTCAAAGTTTTGGAAGGTTTTATTCCCCACAAAGCAAATCAGAAATAAGCCAGTTGTGGGGTACCTTCCAAGACTTTGAACATTAAAAAAAAAAATGGGTGACCTAAAGGGCTTTCTAGGCGAACAGTTCTATCATCAAAACAAAAAGAACAATAGATAATAAATCTTACATTATAAACAACAAAGCAATAAACCACCAAGCAATGAAGCGAATCTTCCAAACTTCAAGCATTGAAAACACTAACAAGTCTCAAATTGATTACGAAAAATCATGTGAAAAGTTTAAAACAGATAAAAGCAAGATAATGTCAAAATCCACATCAGTGTGCAAAGGGGACGATTAATATTACAAATAGTTCAGTTCCATATCAAATAACCATCCACACAGGGCACATATCTAGCTAGGCACATGAACAAGTTATCGAGTTGTAATCAGGAATAACCGACCAGTCGGGTTTCTAAACCCATGAGAGAACAGGCCCGAGGCGCAATAGATACAGTATTCTCATGGTCCAAAGTCGAAGCGTAGGTCCAGCCCGCACAGCACAGATCATCCCCACATGTCCAATATATGTACCTCGGTCAAATTCATGAAACACAAATGGGTGAATGAGTATAATGCGTAATGAGCAATCAAAGATCGGACATCGCTCGAAATGTATCCCGGCTCAAGATTTCAACAACAATTCAATCAATAACCGAGAGCACCTCGAACGACCGTGTAACACCCCTACTACGCACAATACATTACTTGGAATCGCAGCGGAAAATAAACGACTAAACAGTAACTAAACGATTGGTGCTACAACGCCGTCAACCACCCACGTGGTTAACAAGGCTGAATAAATACAAGTGTACCGGTCTGATGATCAGACTCCCGAGCATAGAACTTAACCATATATACATCAACAAAATACCGAGTGTTTACATTAATCCTTCACTGTATACCTTCACTGTAAACCGTCATAATCAAGCATATAATACGCCACGGGAGCACAGGCGCATCCCGGGCAAACATCCAAAAGTACTCCAAAAGTAAACTACGCCCTAGGATCTAGAGCCACTCTGCTTCTTTCGATCCTCAGCCTGCAGTAAAAGAAATATGGATCCCCCGAGGGGGTCAGCAACCCTTGGCTGGCATGGTTAACGCGCAGCCCATCGACTACCGGAATGCGCGCAACTATTTGTCATGATGACATGGTATTTATTTTAAACACACAACACATACATACATAACATAATATGGGTATTGTACACATCATAACACACATCACAAACCTACAATTCCTTTTAGGAAGAGAACCAACATAGTTAGTCCCCATTGAGAGCCTAGAGAATGTTGCCACGCTCATACTTAGCTCGTTACATAACTCGTTACCGTCCGGTTAGTTTGAACGGTTAACTTAACACAAGGTGCCTCGGATATAGTGATCCAAGCACACCGAAACAAAACACATAGTATGCCCCTGTGGCCCGACGTGAGTCAGTAAAATAGCCTTGGTTAAGCTAAAGGGAAGGTTAGAAACCAAATTGGAAACTTAACCATAACATACAGAGAGAATCGAACCGGTTATGACATCGACTCCCATACTCACACGCGTGGCCGGAACAGACCGGACTCCTCACTTCCCCGTTAGCCCTTGTTAATAGTTCATCATTGAACTCAACAAACAATCCACAATAATAGGTCAAGTCTTGTTAGACACACACATGGGAAGAGAGAGTCATACTTAACAACATAGTAATAGTTAACAACTGTAAACTCTTTACATGATTTAATCTTACAAGGTTATAAACACACAGAAAAACAAACAACACACAAGCCGGTGTAAACCGGTAGGCAACAGACTGCAAGAAAACCATACCTTGGTCCTTGCCTCGACTGATTTCCACCTTGAGAGAATCCTAAACACATTAGTAACGTCGGTTAATTATTTATTTAACTTCAACCTTACTAAGTATTTAACATGATTGTATGACATGTTTTAATGCCTATCTTACCCTAGGTTACCTTCATTACACACCCTAGGGTTAACTACATAAGTCACATTCTTTTCTGTTTTTTTTTTTTACAAGTTTTAGGTCCGACCGGACTTGCCGACCGGACTTGTCCATGTCCGGTCGATTCCAGAGAGTTTCTCCCCTTCGGAAATTCAGCCCGACCGGACTTGCCAAGTCCGGTCCTATGTCCGGTCGATTCCAGTAACTCAATCCGTACAAAATTTTCTACTCCGGCCGGACTTGTAAGTCCGGTCCTATGTCCGGTCCATTCCAGAAACTAATTCTCGCAGGGTAAACAGGTCCCGACCGAGCTTGCAAGTCCGGTCGCAAGTCCGGTCGGCCCCAAATCTTTGTTTTCCTTTTTACATTCAACTCCAAACTTCACCCCATATAACCTAGTACTCTAGTACTCCTAACCTCATTTGGGCACTTTAAACACAACTTAAGACATCTTTAAAACTACATATAAAACTCATTTTCTAATTCCTTAAGCCTTTACTTATTCCTTCACAAAATTCCTAACACTTACAATATTTTCTCCTAGTTTTGCAAGTGGTGTTTCATACCTAAGATAGCCACTATCCCAAAATGCTTTCTCCTTATTTTAACATCATCTCCCAAGCATCATTTCTCACACTAATTCCTTATATCCTTCTTGAAACTCTTTTCCTAGTGTACACTTCTCCTTATTTTACCAAAGTTTGCCTAGATATTTACCTAAGTCCAAAATGACTTTGGTACATACTTAAACCTCAAGATCATGCCTAAGTCCTTATCACACTCTAGAGTACTTCCTAGTTCAACAAAATTCCTTTAAAACATCATGAACTCCTTATTCATTTCCTAAGTTTTCTAACTCACCAAACCTTATGTAAACACTTAGAACTTCTTGCTTTTTACCTAAATTTTGACATGGATTCACCTAGAACATTCTAAGCCTAAACACTTTGTTTTCTCCATTAAACACACAAGAACATCTAGAATCACCAAGAACACTCTCATACACAACTTCACCAGATTTACACTACATTACAATATAGTGCACAATTTAAATTGCATGGCACTTAGGCCCTTAAAATGCATGGCTCTTAGGCCCTTAAGATGCATAAATCGTAAACACTGAATTTCCACAATATATTTGCCTTTAACCTGCAAATACACTCAACAACACATATGCCTTTTACTAAGCTCTTGAGAACACTTTACTAAGTCATTCACCATTTGCTCTTTAGGTAGTTTTAATAAGCATTTATAGGCTCATTTCTCCTAAGGCATTAAACAACATTAAGTTAGTAGATTTACCTCTTTTTCCAAAACACTTCCTTCTTGTTTCCTTACAAAACCGTATGGTATTTTGATTCCTTGTCAAGTTCTAAACAATATACAAACATTATAATGAGTATTCAAGCTATAGGCTTCATCTCATTGTAAACCCGAATTTGACATTGTTTCAAAAACATTAATGTATGTAGTTACCCTGATCTTTGAAGAGAGTTTGAATATATAACAAGAGGGGACTCCACCTAGTCCATGAAGAGTTGAAATGAAGCTAGAACAAAGTCACACAAAGAGCTATATCAATGTGTATTTTCGGTCAAGGTAAGAACATGGAGGAAACTTGATTTTTCTTTGAGATTCCTTACCTAGAAGCAAAGGAGAGTAATAATATGTCAAAATAAAAGCTCAAGCTCCTTCAATGGTGGAACACCTTGGCACCGAAATGGAGCTCTTGGAGTTTTGAGAAGATAGGAATGAAGAGCTTGATGAGAGGAAGAGATTGGTGGTCTTTGTTTTTGATTTGGACAAGTGAGCTAGGTTTAACAAGTGGTCAAAGATGGAGTTTCCATGGTTGTAGTAGTATTACCGAGAGAGAACAAAGAAGAAGGAAGATGAGAGGTGGGAAACCGTGTGAATGAAGGAAAGAAATGAGAATGAAGATAGAATTTGCTTTAAGGAGATATTTATGCTTATAAAGTAAAAAGGTAAGTTAATTAGTTTTCTTTACTTACTTATTATCAACTAAGGAGTGGTGAGTCACACACTTAAAACCGGCCCCCTTTATTAGTATGAGGGCATTTTAGTCTTTGTTTGTCAATTTAGTTACTTAATACAACAATGTTATAAACTAGCTTGTAAAAGTTACTATTCACCTAAACAAGGCACTTAGAAGTGAAATTTTTGATTTCCCATTAATATAGCCACCCAAATGTGATACTATATAGTACACATATATATTTAAGAGTAATGATGGACATTTAGCCATTCAAAACTCATTTACAAGACAATTTTTCAAAAATGTGCTTTAAGACTTCTTAAAGCACATTTTGTGTTTTAACTTGTTTTTGAGCTTGGTTTTCTTTGGTAATTGGTTTAATAAGTTCATTAGTGTATAAATGAGGTCTTGGTAAGCTCATTAGGTCTTACCCAAGTTTATCCCCAGCTTAGAGCACATTTTGGCTCTTATTGACTTTAAAGCACATTTTGTGTTTTCTTTAGTTTAAATTTGTTTACTAAGGTTTATAAGACTCTTTTTAGTCTTATTACACCATATTTAGGTGTTTAAACAACATAACTAGGTTTGGGGTATTTCAATCTACCCCCCTTAAAAGAACTTTGTCCCCAAAGTTCCTACTTCCACATAACCTAAACATTAGAACATGAGAACACATATCAACAACACTTCTATATCACATTCTATATCACATTAACAACATCTTTACATCATATCGGACACATGGTCCAAACAACAAAACCACAACATCACATCATTCAGACTCAGCGGTCTGTAACATTAACAACATGACAACACAACACAGTCAATGTATACAAATACATGTCATACACATAACCGAAACGGCTCTACCCCCCTTAAATAGGGGTACGCCCCGTACCCTATACATACAAACACTAAGTAAACAACGACGGGTACTTCGCCTTCATCTTATCTTCCAGCTCCCAAGTGGCCTCCTCAACGTCCGTGGTTAGACCAGAGAACCTTCACCAGTCTAACAGACTTATGGCGAGTGTCTCGAGTCTTAGTGTCCAGAATCCGTACCGGAGTCTCCACTGATCGCATGGTCGGCTCTAAAGTTAGCCTTTCAGGCTGAAGCACATGAGACGGATGAGACATATACTTCTTCAACTGGGACACATGAAATACATCATGTACCTTGCCCAGCTCGGCGGGTAAGTCAAGTCTATAAGCTACCGGGCCGATCCGCTCCGTCACAACATAAGGCCCCACATATTTTGGGCTCAACTTGCCTTTCTGGCCAAAACGAAACACTCCCTTCATGGGGGGATACTCTCAAAAATACCTGATCGCCCACGGCGAACTCCAAGTCACGTCGGCGCACATCTGCGTACGACTTCTGTCTATCCTGAGCTGCTTTCATATTAGCCCTGATCTGGCGAACTTCTGCCTGAACTTGCTCAAGATACTCTGGTCCTATAATGACCGTCTCACTCACTCGACTCATCCCAGCATAATGGCGTGCGGCATGGTCTACCGTACAATGCCTGGAAGGGAGACATCTTGATCGATGCATGATAACTGTTGTTGTAACTAAACTCGATCAGATGTAACTTATCAATAGCTGGTCTGAAAGTCAAGTGCACAAGCACGTAGCATATCCTCAAGTGTCTGAATGGTGCGCTCACTCTGACCATCGGTCTGTGGGTGAAACGCTGTACTCAATTTCAGTTCAGTACCCAATGCCTCTTGCGTAGACTTCCAATATCTGGATAGGAATCTGGTATCTCTGTCAGATACAATCGTCTTTGGTACACCATGATGTCTTACAATTTCTTTGTCGAAGAGCTCTGCAAGCTTAGCCACTTTCCAGGTGTCCTTCATCGGTATGAATCGGGCCACCTTGGTCAGTCGGTCAACAACAACCCAAATCATATTCAGACCTCCCCTTGTAGGCGGAAGCCCTACCACGAAGTCCATAGATATGTCATGGAACTTCCACTCCGGCACTGGCATTGGCTGCACCATACCACCAGGCCGTCGGTGCTCAAACTTGACCTTCTGACAAGTGAGACATCTTAACACATAGTCATTCACATCCTTTTTCATTCCAGCCCACCAGAAATATCTTTTCATACCTTTATACATCTTTGAAGCTCCGGGGTGAATCGAAGTAGTAGAACAGTGGGATTTACTCAATATGCGCTCCTTCAACTCAGCGCTACTCCTGGGTATACACAATCTGCCTAAGCCTAATCAGGTCATCATCGTGGAGTCTGAAGTCGTACTTCTGCCCCTCGAATGTGCCATCAATAAGCTTCTGTCTAATCTCCATCATGTACTGATCCGTCATCTGAGCACTCCGCACCTCTTCAACCAAGCCAGTATGAGAGACTAGCGAATGGAGAGAGTGTGCTCGGCGACTCAATGCGTCAGCTACCACATTTGCCTTACCCTCCTTGTACTGTAAATCGATGTCATAATCATTCAAAAATTCAACCCATCTTCTCTGTCTCATGTTCAACTCCTTCTGAGTGAACAAGTACTTTAAACTCTTGTGGTCAGAATAAATTGTCACACTTACCCCATACAAGTGATGTCGCCATATCTTCAGTGCGAAGACAATGGCCCCCAATTCTAAGTCTGGGTAGGGTAGTTCTCCTCATGCTTCTTCAGCTGTCGGGAGGCGTAAGCCACGACCTTCCCATGTTGCATCAACACACAACCCATACCTCTGCCTGATGCGTCGCAGTAGACCTCAAAACCATCTGGACCGTCTGGTAATGTCAGAACCGGTGCAGATGTCAGAGCATCCTTGAGACTCGTGAAAGCCCTCTAACAGTCGATTGTCCACTCGAATGGTGCATCCTTTTTCATCAAGGAAGTCATCGGCTTCGAGACACTGGAGAAGTCCTTCACAAATCTCCTATAGTAACCCGCCAGACCGAGGAAGCTCCTGATGTCGGTAACTGTCTTCGGCCTAGGCCAGGTGCGCACTGCAACTATCTTTGCCGGATCAACAGCGATCCCGGCCTCAGAAATCACATGTCCAAGGAATGATACTTGGTTTAACCAAAATTCACACTTAGAAAATTTAGCATACAACTGGTTCTTTCTCAATGTTTGCAACACATCTCTCAGGTGGCTTTCATGCTCACCTCTGGATTTCGAATACACAAGTATGTCATCGATGAAGACTACCACTGATTTGTCCAACTGGTCTTGGAACGAACGGTTCATTAAGTCCATGAACTTTGCTGGTGCATTTGACAAGCCAAACGGCATAACTGTGAACTCATAATGTCCATACCTAGTTCTGAAGGCTGTCTTTTCTATATCACTGTCTCGGATGGCAATCTGGTGGTATCCGGAACGTAGGTCTATCTTGGAGAATACTGATGCTCCCCTCAGCTGATCAAATAGATCGTCGATGCGTGGTAAGGGGTAACGGTTCTTCACCGTAACAGCATTCAGCTCCCGATAATCAATACATAGGCGGAGGCTACCGTCCTTCTTCTTCACGAAGAGGACCGGCGCTCCCCATGGTGAAACACTAGGGCGGATAAAGCCCTTGTCGAGTAGGTCTCTCAGCTGCTCCTTGAGCTCTGTCATTTCTGCTGGAGCCATACGGTAAGGTGCTTTTGCAATGGGTCCGGTGCCCGGAACTAGATCAATCTCAAACTCAACCTCTCGTGCTGGCGGCATGCCCGGCAGTTCCTTAGGAAATACATCAGGAAACTCCGACACTACCGGCACATCTGGGCTAAACTCAGGGTCTCTCTCTATGTCCTGGACATAGCAGAGGTATACATCACTCCCTCGTCGTAACTCGTGATACATAGCCATGGCGGTGATGATCTGAGTCGAAGGCTCCCTGGGCCTCTGGCGGTATGATATAGTAACCCCAGATGGACTCCGAAGAAGCAGTCGGTGCTCGGCACACAGGATTCTGCCCTTGTGCCGCTCCAACCAGTTCATCCCGACAATCACATCAAAGCCTAGTCCGTCGAACTCTATCAGGTCGATCGGAAACTCTTCACCCCTGATTTGAACAATAGCACCTCGGTAGTAGCGGGTACATCTGATCCGCTCTTTCGACGGGAGAGTAACCACGAAGTCTGGCATCTCTTCACCGTCTAACCCCAGCCTCTTCGCAAATGATAGCGAAATGAATGTGTGTGAGGCTCCAGAGTCGAACAAGATCGATGCATCCACGCCATTCACTGGAAAGGTACCGGTGAGGATCGTGCCGCTTTTGCCGGCTTCTGTCTTATTGCAGACACTCAGTATACCTCCCGTTCCGAGTGCACAGCCTAATTCATTGGCAAACTAATAAGTATTGGGTAACAACACGGTTTATATGCTTCAACAACTCCACTTTATTCATTAACACACTCTTTTTACAACATTCATTGGCTTATACTGTCGCCATGATTCACACTTACAACATCCTTAATACACACTGGTTTATCACATAATTATACAAGGCTTAAAACTGTCTGAAGGTCAGATTCAAACGTCCGGGTTTCATGTGTGTGGCATTGATCACTGCCGACGGTGCGGTGTTCAGTTTGATCTTTCTGATGCCATGGTGTAGCATCCTTGACTACCCACCCATGATTAGTACATCTCCCGATTTCAGCAGTAGCTTCTTTACGAGGTCAGCACGCTTCTGCTCGCCATATACAAATATTGCGGTATCACCAATGGACCAAGACACCACGGGTACTCCCTTACTTAGAGACTCGGGTGACTCGTCCTTGTCTTGGTGTATACCTAACCGTCCACCTTTCTGGTAGAAGTTCACAATGCATAGATCTGCTTTTACACTTGGAATTGATTCCGTTTCAACTTGCTGAGCAATTCCCACGGCGTGGTTAACGACCGCATGGAACTCCTCTGGTATACTTGATACTGTTGCTCCATCTTCAGCTCGAACTTCTTGATATGACTTGGTGTAAGGGTTCCAGTCCTTACCCATGCACATCATCTTCAATTGCATCCTTGCTCCGTTCGGGTATTCGGGTGTGTAAAACCCCCTGGTTTTGCTCCAAGTTCGTCGCATCGTCTGATGATATGGATTTGTGCCTCCGGTGTCAGGTATCCATTTAAGAGTATCATACCTGGCTGGATAACCTGACATTGCTCCAACGGAAAGTCGGTGATGTTGATGGTGGTTTCTTCAGGGTTTGGTGTGGGTGGGATTGGATAACATATATTGAAAGTTCCTTTAAGTTTAGAATACTCTATTAGGTAAATCTCACACTATACTTCATTTTTTACTCACATGATTGTTACTTAAACTCACTCACACATATGCATGAAATGCGGTATGCAGACACTTATTTCATTTACAATTTAGGCGGTACCTGGTCTAGAAGAGGGCCCTGGCGCCTCAGACCGGTCCACCACATTCAGGGTGGCCTTGTTGGACCCCGACCCCCCCCTTCTGGGACTCCGTGTACCTCTGATCTGGGGGTGGCTGGTTCGCCGTCTTCTGGCCATCGGTGGTCGCAGTGGCCTTACCCTTCCATTGCCCCTTGGGCCTGAAGTTCCTACTGTTCGGGTTCTGCCAACATTCATGATCGCGGTGACCCATCTTCTTACAGTACCGGCACTGAACATCGTTACCGTTGCAGTCCTTGCCGGGGTGGTCTCCGTTGCACCACTTGCAGTAATAGTGGCGCTCCGGTCCAGAGCCCGTGCTAGCTGCTATCACAATACACAATCAATACTTGTTCCACAACTTATCAACATATACTCTAACTTATCACACAGGATTAGACAATTACCCTTAGGTGGGTAAGAACGTAGGGGCTTGGCCGCATACGCATAGGTGAGCTGCAGAGGCTCCTCAGCAGTGGTGGTCTGGGTCTGGCCCTTGCCACCTTGTTGTGCTGTCCTTTCTGGGACTGGGGGTATGATTTCTTCTTCTTTCCCTCCCACTGCCCTTGCGTGCCTTGGCCCTCGTTCTGAGCCTTGCGCTTGAGCGCACTCTCCTCGTCCCTCGACGGACGGTGATCTCCACAATAGCAGCGGCATGATAGCACTCCTATATTTAGGGTCAGTTATGCCCCGCCAAATAAACTCACACACATTAACAATCGTACACACTTATTCACATTACATTGTAGTTCCTTTACCTGCAAAGTGGTATATCCAGTAGGCCCCATGCCGTAGCGTAGGCGATAGTTCAGTCCGTTGTAGAAACGGTTCACAAGAATCCGGTCTGAGTAACCCAGATCCGGTAGCAGGTGGATAAGTCCGATGAAGGCTGAGTAGTACTCATCTACCGTCATCTTATCCCCTTGCCTCAGATTGTCCAACTCCAGGCGCTTGGCCTCTTGCACATGTATAGGGTAGTATTTGGCTCGCAGCAGAGCCGTGTACTCCCTCCACTGAAAGGTCGGGTCAGCAACTCGCCCTCTCGCACAAGCTTCCACCAGTTTTGTGCCGAGCCCTTCAAGTAGTAAGCAGCAAGTCGTACCTTGACCTGCTCAGGTGGTGCTAGGGTTTCGAAGGCAGTCTCCATTTCGGAGATGTACGCCTCGAGCTTACGGGGATCGGTCTCCCCACTGAACGAGGGCGGCCTCAGATCAGCCAACACCTTGACCCAATTGGTCTCTCGTGGCGGTGGTGGTGGTGGCTGAACTCCGGGCTGTTGTCCTTGCTGTATAGCAGCAACCAAGTCGGGTACCAACTGGGCTACGGCGGCTGCAACTCCTCAGCCATGGTCGTGCCGTAGTACATCGCCTGGTCACCATACCTCCAGTACGCGCCGCGCGGCCTCTACCTCGTGGTCTACCTGACATCTGAATTTATATGAACATCTCATTAGCATTATGCTTGCACACTTATCGGTCCAACGATTGTAACGCTTCCCGATAATAAGGTATCTCCACACTTAGTTAGTGGTCAACCTTTCCAAATCTGTTCACTTAGGTATCTGTAGTTAGGTTTCCTAACTCGGTATATCCCTAAGCTCGGTATTCTAGTCATCAGAGCGATACTTCGCTCTGATACCACTTTTTGTAACACCCCTACTACGAACAATACATTACTTGGAATCGCAGCGGAAAATAAACGACTAAACAGTCACTAAACGATTGGTGCTACAACGCCGTCAACCACCCACGTGGCTAACAAGGCTGAATAAATACAAGTGTACCGGTCTGATGATCAGACTCCCGAGCATAGAACTAACAACCATATATATACATCAACAAATACCGAGTGTTTACATAATCCTTCACTGTATACCTTCACTGTAAACCGTCATAATCAAGTATATAATACGCCACGGGAGCACAGGCGCATCCCGGGCAAACATCCAAAAGTACTCCAAAAGTAAACTACGCCCTAGGATCTAGAGCCACTCTGCTTCTTCGATCCTCACCTGCAGTAAAAGAAATATGGATCCCCCGAGGGGGTCAGCAACCCTTGGCTGGCATGGTTAACGCGCAGCCCATCGACTACCGGAATGCGCGCAACTATTTGTCATGATGACATGGTATTTATTTTAAACACACAACACATACATACATAACATAATATGGGTATTGTACACATCATAACACACATCACAAACATACAATTCCTTTTAGGAAGAGAACCAACATAGTTAGTCCCCATTGAGAGCCTAGAGAATGTTGCCACGCTCATACTTAGCTCGTTACATAACTCGTTACCGTCCGGTTAGATTGAACGGTTAACTTAAACAAGGTGCCTCGGATATAGTGATCCAAGCACACGAAACAAAACACATAGTATGCCCCTGTGGCCCGACGTGAGTCAGTAAAATAGCCTTGGTTAAGCTAAAGGGAAGGTTAGAAACCAAATTGGAAACTTAACCATAACATACAGAGAGAATCGAACCGGTTATGACATCGACTCCCATACTCACACGCGTGGCCGGAACAGACCGGACTCCTCACTTCCCCGTTAGCCCTTGTTAATAGTTCATCATTGAACTCAACAAACAATCCACAATAATAGGTCAAGTCTTGTTAGACACACACATGGGAAGAGAGAGTCATACTTAACAACATAGTAATAGTAAACAACTGTAAACTCTTTACATGATTTAATCTTACAAGGTTATAAACACACAGAAAAACAAACAACACACAAGCCGGTGTAAACCGGTAGGCAACAGACTGCAAGAAAACCATACCTTGGTCCTTGCCTCGACTGATTTCCACCTTGAGAGAATCCTAAACACATTAGTAACGTCGGTTAATTATTTATTTAACTTCAACTTACTAAGTATTTAACATGATTGTATGACATGTTTTAATGCCTATCTTACCCTAGGTTACCTTCATTACACCTAGGGTTAACTACATAAGTCACATTCTTTTCTGTTTTTTTTTACAAGTTTTAGGTCGACCGGACTTGCCGACCGGACTTGTCCATGTCCGGTCGATTCCAGAGAGTTTCTCCCCTTCGGAAATTCAGCCCAACCGGACTTGCCAAGTCCGGTCCTATGTCCGGTCGATTCCAGTAACTCAATCCGTACAAAATTTTCTACTCCGGCCGGACTTGTAAGTCCGGTCCTATGTCCGGTCCATTCCAGAAACTAATTCTCGCAGGGTAAACAGGTCCCGACCGAGCTTGCAAGTCCGGTCGCAAGTCCGGTCGGCCCCAAATCTTTGTTTTCCTTTTTACATTCAACTCCAAACTTCACCCCATATAACCTAGTACTCCCTAATCATTTGGGCACTTTAAACACAACTTAAGACATCTTTAAACACTCATAAAACTCATTTTCTAATTCCTTAAGCCTTTACTTATTCCTTCACAAAATTCCTAACACTTACAATATTTTCTCCTAGTTTTGCAAGTGGTGTTTCATACCTAAGATAGCACTATCCCAAAATGCTTTCTCCTTATTTTAACATCATCTCCCAAGCATCTCTCACACTAATTCCTTATATCCATCTTGAAACTTTTTCCTAGTTACACTTCTCCTTATTTTACCAAAGTTTGCCTAGATATTTACCTAAGTCCAAAATGACTTTGGTACATACTTAAACCTCAAGATCATGCCTAAGTCCTTATCACACTCTAGAGTACTTCCTAGTTCAACAAAATTCCTTTAAACATCATGAACTCCTTATTCATTTCCTAAGTTTTCTAACTCACCAAACCTTATGTAAACACTTAGAACTTTGCTTTTTACCTAAATTTTGACATGGATTCACCCTAGAACATTACTAAGCCTAAACACTTTGTTTTCTCCATTAAACACACAAAACATCTAGAATCACCAAGAAACTTCAACAAACTTCACCAGATTTACACTACATTACATATAGTGCACAATTTAAATTGCATGGCACTTAGGCCCTTAAAATGCATGGCTCTTAGGCCTTAAGATGCATAAATCGTAAACATGAATTTCCACAATATATTTGCCTTTAACCTGCAAATACACTCAACAACACATATGCCTTTTACTAAGCTCTTGAGAACACTTTACTAAGTCATTCACCATTTGCTCTTTAGGTAGTTTAATAAGCATTTATAGGCTCATTTCTCCTAAGGCATTAAACAACATTAAGTTAGTAGATTTACCTCTTTTTCCAAAACACTTCCTTATTGTTTCCTTACAAAACCGTATGGTATTTTGATTCCTTGTCAAGTTCTAAACAATATACAAACATTATAATGAGTATTCAAGCTATAGGCTTCATCTCATTGTAAACCCTAATTTGACATTGTTTCAAAAACATTAATGTAGTTGTTTTACCTTGATCTTTGAAGAGAGTTTGAATATATAACAAGAGGGGACTCCACCTAGTCCATGAAGAGTTGAAATGAAGCTAGAACAAAGTCACACAAAGAGCTATATCAATGTGTATTTTCGGTCAAGGTAAGAACATGGAGGAAACTTGATTTTTCTTTGAGATTCCTTACCTAGAAGCAAAGGAGAGTAATAATATGTCAAAATACAAGCTCAAGCTCCTTCAATGGTGGAACACCTTGGCACCGAAATGGAGCTCTTGGAGTTTTGAGAAGATAGGAATGAAGAGCTTGATGAGAGGAAGAGATTGGTGGTCTTTGTTTTTGATTTGGACAAGTGAGCTAGGTTTAACAAGTGGTCAAAGATGGAGTTTCCATGGTGGTAGTAGTATTACCGAGAGAGAACAAAGAAGAAGGAAGAAGAGAGGTGGGAAACCGTGTGAATGAAGGAAAGAAATGAGAATGAAGATAGAATTTGCTTTAAGGAGATATTTATGCTTATAAAGTAAAAAGGTAAGTTAATTAGTTTTCTTTACTTACTTATTATTATCAACTAAGGAGTGGTGAGTCACACACTTAGAAAACCGGCCCCCTTTATTAGTATGAGGGCATTTTAGTCTTTGTTTGTCAATTTAGTTACTTAATACAACATATGTTATAAAGTAGCTTGTAAAAGTTACTATTCACCTAAACAAGGCACTTAGAAGTGAAATTTTTGATTTCCCATTAATATAGCCACCCAAATGTGATATATATAGTACACATATATATTTAAGAGTAATGATGGACATTTAGCCATTCAAAACTCATTTACAAGACAATTTTTCAAAAATGTGCTTTAAGACTTCTTAAAGCACATTTTTTGTTAACTTGTTTTGAGCTTGGTTTTCTTTGGTAATTGGTTTAATAAGTTCATTAGTGTATAAATGAGGTCTTGGTAAGCTCATTAGGTCTTACCCAAGTTTATCCCCAGCTTAGAGCACATTTTGGCTCTTATTGACTTTAAAGCAATTTTGTGTTTTCTTTAGTTTAAATTTGTTACTAAGGTTTCTAAGACTCTTTTTAGTCTTATTACACCATATTTAGGTGTTTAAACAACATAACTAGGTTTGGGGTATTTCAGACCGAAACCGACAGATAGGATGCCAAACTAGAACTTAATCAGACAGTTCCTGCCTCATGTAGAAATCCAACGCGAAGTAGATTGATGTGGGTCAGCAAAGCGTGTAGCGAATTATGTCCAGAAGCCACATATTACAGTAAAGTAATCAACAAACAAATAAATCCAGATTATTTCGACAATCACCAAAGCCAAACCGTAGAAATTCGTCAACGATTAGGTTCCCGAATCCAGTTCAAAGCCAGCAACAAGTACCAAAAGTTAAATTCAGGCATGGGACAAGAGGATGAAACATAGACACCAGAAAGAAAATTTGTCAGCAACAGGATTACAACCTGAAAGGGATCGACAGATTCCGTCGAAGAAGCTACCAAGTCCGGATGAACTGGACATTACCACTTGGGATTTAGAGAGGTCAAGAACTTCCAACTAGAGCTCAGAGTGATAGAAATCTCGACATCGTCCTCAGAAGGAGGAATAAATTTAAAAGAAAAACGAAATGCTTGGTATAGTAAAAGAAGAAAAGCCAGAAATAACTCCCTGTATGAGTAACCAGAAACCCACGAACCACGAACCCTCGGTGGGTTTGGGTTTGTACTGAGTTCGTGCAGTGTAAAAGAAAGAAACAAAGTAGAACCGGTTGTTCCTTGTTCGCGAGGTAGGTTGTAGAAGTACCGTCGGGGTGGAGAAATGGAGAGGGCCGGGGCAGATTTACTCGTGTTCACCGGTTTGGTAGTGAAGATAATGAAGATTGAGGTGGGAGCATGGGGTTTCATTTCGCCACCTAGGTTGCGAGTTATCGATCGTGAAGCAGATGCCAAAGAGGTGGAACATGGGTGTTTTGTTTCGAGATTCGAAAGCAAGGGGAATTGGAGCTTTCTGGTGGAACCGCACACAAACGAAATGGGTTGGAGACCATATGCTCTTGTAGATTTTTTGTTTCGAAGAAGAAGATTGAGGATGAAGGTGAGTGAGCAAAAGGATGGGAGGCGGATCGAGAGAACCGTTGGGAGGAAGACGGATGAATGTTCGAGACAACAAATTCAAGTGGCGGCTGTTCTAGAGCTTCAGGCGAGGAAAGGTGCCAATGGTGGTAATTCTGGGCGAAGAAGACGAGGACGGTGGTGTGTTTAGACATGGACGGTTTTGCATACGGGAAGAAGAGCTTGAGTCGATGAATGAGAATTCTCTCGAATGAAACGGTAGTTGGTGGCTGGATGTTAAACTGTGGCTACAGTAGGGTTTTTTGTTGAAGTTTATACTGTGAATGGGCTATGAAGCAACATGTTTTGCTAGGGCTTTTGTCAAGATGGGGCTTTGTAAAAAAACGGGGTATTTGGAATTGAGAAGAGGAAAGTGGGCTCATATCAGTTGGGCCTCGTTCGAATCTGTGCGAGCTTGGGTCTTGTCCGGTCACCCCTGTCGAAAATAAAAAGAACATATTTACTCCTCAGAAGGTTCGAACCTGGGACCTCCGCCACTCCCCCTACATGTTCTAACCAATTGAGCTATGACATTCAATATACACATGAGAGAAATTATACAAAATCCCTAGTCCAGATTGGATAACTCCTCTAAAAATGCTACGATTTTAAAGAAAGTATACAAGGAAAAAAAGAGAAGCTAATCTGATGGCATGAAATTATGGAATGTAAATTAATAAGATAATTAATAAAAAAGAATGAATGGGTTTAAAACCGATTATTGTTTGAAAATTCATTTTTTTGAAAATCGTGTTTTTATGAAATGCTTTGAAAAAGGTTATAAAATGACGGCTTCGTTATGGCATGCACACTAATATGTTTTGAAAAAGAAAGGCGACGACCCCTGTTATTATTTCGAAATTTGCTTTATGGGGTGAGAATTTTTGGTGTCTACAGATGGCTCCCCTTGATTCAATTCTACAAGCCCTTGTAGAATTGGATAAAGGTTGACGGGGCGCCAAAAATTCTCACAATGGTTTAGTGGTGCATAGGGATGCGACCGTGAGTGCATGAATGTGATTGAAAGTACGAGGACTTATGACGAGCCTAGGATACTAACAATCTGATTTGGTTTAGGGTGCACGAGGGCTTAGGAGTGCCTCAACTGGACCTCTTGATATCCAGTCCTAGGACTTATGACGGGCCTAGAATGCGATTGAGAGTACGAGGACTTAGGAGTGCCTCAACTAGACCTCTTGATATCTAGCTATAGGACTTATGACGAGCCTATAATACTAACAACCCGATTTGATTTAAGGCGCACGAGGGCTTAGGAGTGCCTCAACTGGACCTCTTGATATCCAGTCCTAGGGCTTATGACGGGCCTAGAATGCGATTGAAAGTACCATACTAGTAGCACAATAGCTGCCTAGCAGGCGGACGTGAAACGATTTCGCACTAGTAGCGTAATAGCTGCCTAGTGGAGGAAAATGTGGGACCGTACTAGTAGCGTAATAGCTGCCTAGCAGGCGGATGTGAAACGATCTCGCACTAGTAGCGTAATAGCTGCCTAGTGGAGGAAAAGTGGTGAGACCGTACTAGTAGCGTAATAGCTGCCTAGCAGGCGGATGTGAAACGATCTCGCACTAGTAGCGTAATAGCTGCCTAGTGGAGGAAAAGTGGTAGGACCGTACTAGTAGCGTAATAGCTTCCTTGCAGGCGGATGTGAAACGATCTCGCACTAGTAGCGTAATAGCTGCCTAGTGGAGGAAAAGTGGTGGGACCGTACTAGTAGCGTAATAGCTGCCTAGCAGGCGGATGTGAAACGATCTCGCACTAGTAGCGTAATAGCTGCCTAGTGGAGGAAAAGTGGTAGGACCGTACTAGTAGCGTAATAGCTGCCTAGCAGGCGGATGTGAAACGATCTCGCACTAGTAGCGTAATAGCTGCCTAGTGGAGGAAAAGTGGTGGGACCGTACTAGTAGCGTAATAGCTGCCTAGCAGGCGGATGTGAAACGATCTCGCACTAGTAGCGTAATAGCTGCCTAGTGGAGGAAAAGTGGTGGGACCGTACTAGTAGCGTAATAGCTGCCTAGCAGGCGGATGTGAAACGATCTCGCACTAGTAGCGTAATAGCTGCCTAGTGGAGGAAAAGTGGTGGGACCGTACTAGTAGCGTAATAGCTGCCTAGCAGGCGGATGTGAAACGATCTCGCACTAGTAGCATAATAGCTGCCTAGTGGAGGAAAAGTGGTGGGACCGTACTAGTAGCGTAATAGTTGCCTAGCAGGCGGATGTGAAACGATCTCACACTAGTAGCGTAATAGCTGCCTAGTGGAGGAAAAGACGGGACCGCACTAGTAGCGTAATAGCTGCCTAGTGGGTTGTGAATATGCATTGGATAGTGAATGAACTTTGTGGGTGAATGCAAATGCTATGCAATGTAAGATGGTTAAAAATAAATGCGCTGGTTGGATTGGGACTCCCTGTTTATGGATGTAGATTCTTTTTCTATGAGTTAATGGCTCCAGAGTTGCTTCAAAGCTTCGGGATGGCTCCGACATGGCTTCAAAGATCTGGGATGGCTTCAGCATGCTTTGATGGCTCCGGTATACGCTGATGGCCCCGGTGTGCGCTGATGGCTCCGGTGGGGATGGCTCCGGTATGCCTGATGGCTCCGGTATGCGTTGATGGCTCCGGTGTGACCAATGCTCTCGGGGTGGTCGGTGGGTTTGATATGGTTGGTGTGTTTTTGATGGGATGTGATCATTCTGGAGGTTGGTGGGTTTTGATGTGATTGAAATGCTTCGATGTGGTGGGTAGATTTGGTTGATTTTTTTTGAAGTAGTTTGATGGCTCCAGCGATAAACTTATTGTGATTTGATGGTTTTTTTTTTGGACTTTGGAGTGGGTGAATGTTTTGTTCATGGGTGAATGATGAAACACAGTTGCATGACTTTATCGGTGGTTCCCATCATGGTTCTAGGATTCCCATGGATGACTCCGGG
Organism: Limonium bicolor; assembly: GCA_023374045.1. NCBI lineage: Eukaryota > Viridiplantae > Streptophyta > Magnoliopsida > Caryophyllales > Plumbaginaceae > Limonium > Limonium bicolor. Next base: position 258,785,628 of record CM041782.1, on the reverse strand, counting down.
ATGACCTTGTGCTGATTGAGCATGACGACGCTTTGGTTGGTTCACTTCGATGACACTGAGGGGAAAAGGGAAGTTTTCACCTTTGATGTGGTCGCACCCTGGACGGGCTACCTACGTACTCAATTCCATATTGAGATCAGACCATACGTAGTTCGATATTCTGTGGGCAGGGCCCAGGTGATGAAATGGCTCCGACAGGGATTTGAGGTGGCTCCCGTATTGTTCTCGAACTGTTGGGATGGCTCACGTGTATCTCTGGAGATGGTCTCAATATTTGAGGATGGCTTCTGCATGGCTCCAACTCGGATATGGCCGTGGGATGGCTCCATCTTTGACTTTTTTTTATCGGAAGTTACGCTTTGATAGCGGCAACTGAAGTCGACTTTCCCCGAGACTAGGCAGAGTTCTTACCAGTCGGATGTTGATGATGAAACGATTATGGTGCATGCAAATATTAAATGCTAGACATGATGCAAAATGCATATGCAGTTTTTTTTGGAGAGAAAGTATAGTCCTATCTTTATTAATATGAGGTTTACGAATATAAGAGATCTTCAGTTTGATCTTGAGTGATTGTTGAGCTAGAATGCGTGAATCACTTTCCTCTCACGGAGGGATATGGGTCAATCTTTCATGAGTATGACTGTGTGTGCAAAATGTGTGATGATGCTCTCGATGCTTGGAGCAGTATTTACCTTAGAATTTCATTTTGAGGTTATGGACCTTCCATTCCTCACAAATTCCTCACTTGCAACAGGGTAGGCTGTTTATGATTTGGTGGTTGAATCGAAGAGTCACTCGCACTCTAAAGACCTTCTGCGATAAGGTCACACTCATTCGCTCATGGTCCCTTTGGTATGATGGGACATGTTGATAGCAAGTACGAAGCTTATGATTCATGCTTCAGATCCGATACTTTCAGTTAACGCTCATTGACTTACGAGTCAGAGGTCTTTTATCGGGTTATAACAGGGTTGAGGGGTATGATGTATGTCACACGGGACTGGAGGATTTATTTGGGAATTGTGGAGCTTTTGTGCAAATTAGGATGTGTTTCACCTTTGCCATGGGTGGAATGATTAGACAGGTTTCGATAACCTTTGATTGGTTTCTTCGGGACATCATTGGTCATTTCGATTTGGATTTCTCCTTCTTGTCTCTTCTGGTGTACGGTTCAAACTTTCTTCTCATTTTTTGGCTCATCAACTTTCCCAAGCGTTCTTCGCCTTTCATTTTGGCTTTCATCTTTGGAGCTGCATTGTCTCATTGATCTTCTTGGACAATTTTGATGTTCTTTTTGGTGTTCGGCTCTGGAGTTGCACTGACTCACTGGTTTCTTTGCACATTTTCGATGTTCTTTTTGTGAAAGATGGTGGGGGGAGAGGCCATGGCTCCGGCTCCTTCGAGATCCTCTATTGCAAGGGTAGGTATGTATATGTGGGTGGGTTGGCATGTTGTGGAGTTCACAGAAAAAGGTTTATCGTGAAAGGCTCAGCGGGGCTCACTAGGGGATTATGTAAAGGGCAGTCAAATCTTTTTTGGTTTTGTGGAGGCTTTTATTCCTAAGTGCCTCGTCATTCTCATTAGTCAATGATTATTTTCTTACTATTCTCGGATCTTTGTATGAATCACATTTCGTATCCTGTTTATCGACATTGATCTCGCTATGAATTGTACCTCTCCATATGCTGAAGGAATACACAAGTCGCTCATGGTTTTACCTCTATGGACTCGCTCTATCTGCCCTCATCGCTCGGTGGATAGTCCAATATCCTCATTTAGAATTCAAGGGAAAATACCGCTCTTCGCACACTACTCACTTGGTCTGTGGTGCTGATTTTAATTAGACCCTTGTGTTCACTGATGGGTCAAGAGTTAAGTGGTTCACGCACTATGTTCAATCAATCTCTCACGATTTTCCCAAAGATGTCATTTCGAAATGGGGGTATGCAAATGCGATTATCTACCATGCGATGTATTGTGGTAATATGGAACTACTACATATAGGATGCATGAAATGCTGAAAATGGTGAATGAAAATGGTTGATTGAATGTTGTTTTTTTTTCTTTCTCTTTTTTTTTGGATGCAATGCATGGATGGTAAGGTTATGACTAGTCTCGCTTGAGTCGAATTCAGCTCACAGTTCATGAAGCTCATCCCATCATCGTTGGCCCTGAAGGTGGTCGACTTGTAAGGGTTGCTGTCAGAGAAGTAGCTCTCGAGTGAGGTCGGGTTGGTGATTGACTCCTAGATTTAAGATTTTAGGGAGTAACAACTCCCGCATGGTAGCCCCACGAGACGTGGAAATGACTGCATCTTTTTTCTCTCAATCTGGTCACTGATGCCCCGACGATTATGGATTTGGAAAAGGCTTGAGCTCCCGGTGTTCTCGCCCTATCCCTCTGGAGATTGAGGTGTTTGGAGTTAAATATTGGGATGAAAGCTGGTGTGTGGTGTGGTGACAATGAAACACATGATTATGAAATTTTTCTGAAGTGGACGGGACTTGTACGTGTTTGACGAATTTGGACTGGCCGAGAATGCTTGGGACTTTTTGTAATAAATGCAATGCATGCGGTTTGCTTTGTGCTCGGTTGCATTTGTTGGTGTTGTTTATTTAGAGGATGCCTCATGTAGATACCGTGAATTCTCGCCCCATAAAGCAAAGTTGACGAATGATATATAGATGTGAGGGGTCGTCCCTTATTCGTTCTTTTACTATATGTGCATGCCAAAAGAAACCAAGTTTTAGAAAACAACTTTTGAAAACGCGTGTTTTCAAAGTGGTGGATTTTCTCAATATAAACTTCGACGCTCGGTCATTCACAAATGAAATAGGGAGTGGGGAACCCTTACACATCGATCTAAAAAAAAATCAAAGGGATGTATAAACCTATACATGTAATCTATTCAGAAATGGACGAGAGAGAAAAGAATCATAGGGGAAGAAGACCTAGACATCATCAATCCTAAAAAAGTCATTAAAATGGGGAAGTGTTGAGCTGGACTTCTACTGTAACACCCCTACTACGCACATAACTTTACTTGGAATCGCAGCGGAAAATAAACAACTAAACGGTAACTAAACGATTGGTGCTACAATGCCGTCAACCACCCACGTGGCTAACAAGGCTGAATAAATACAATTGTACCGGTCTGATGATCAGACTCCCGAGCATAGAACTAACAACCATATATATACATCAACATAATAACCGAGTGTTTACAAAATCCTTCACTGTATACCATCACTGTAATCCACCATAACAAGTATATAATACGCCACGGGAGCACAGGCGCATCCCGGGCAAACATCCAAAAGTACTCCAAAAGTAAACTACTCTCTAGGACCTAGAGCCACTCTGCCTCTTCGATCCTCATCCTGCAATAAAAATATGGAGCCCCCGAGGGGGTCAGCACCTTTGCTGGTATGGCTAACGCGCAGCCCATCGGCTAGGGATACACGCAACCAATTGTCATGATGACATGATATTTATTTTAAAACACACAACATATACATATATAACATAACACAGGTATTGTACACATCATAACACACATCACAAACATACAATTCCTTTTAGGAAGAGAACCAACACAGTTAGTCCCCATTGAGAGCCTAGAGAATGTTGCCACGCTCATACTTAGCTCGTTACATAACTCGTTACCGTCCGGTTAGATTGAACGGTTAACTTAACACAAGGTGCCTCGGATATAGTGATCCAAGCACACCGAAACAAAACACATAGTATGCCCCTGTGGCCCGACGTGAGTCAGTAAAATAGCCTTGGTTAAGCTAAAGGGAAGGTTAGAAACCAAATTGGAAACTTAACCATAACATACAGAGAGAGAATCGAACGGTTATGACATCGACTCCCATACTCACACGCGTGGCCGGAACAGACCGGACTCCTCACTTCCCCCGTTAGCCCTTGTTAGTAGTTCATCATTGAACACACACACAATTCACAATCATAGGTCAAGTCTTGTTAGACCCACACAAGGAAGAGAGAGTCACACTTAACAACATAATAATATTTAACAACTGTAAACTCTTTACATGGTTTAATCTTACAAAGTCGTAAACACACAGAAAAACAAACAACACACAAGCCGGTGTAAACCGGTAGGCAACAGACTGCAAGAAAACCATACCTCGGTCCTTGCCTTGACTGGTTTCCACCTTGGAAGAATCCTAAACACATTAGTAACGTTGGTTAATTAACGCACTAGTCCATTGTTAACATTATCTACTCAACACAACTAGTTTACTTTTACTTTACACTTGTTACAACTTTTCATCCTTTTTAATTGCCTTTAAAACTCACCTAACATGTCTTGCTTAACCTCATAATATCTTTACTAACCAACTACTATTTTTAGGTAACAATTCCCATCTTAAAACAATAATTTTTTGGTCCATATAGTGCCCTGTCCGAACTTGTGTCCGAGCTTCCAAGTTCGGACACCAGCCGTGATTTTAGACAGAAAACAGACACATGTCCGAACTTGTGTCCGGACTTCGGAAGTTCGGACATGAGTCGAGGAAAATTTAGACAGAAACCCTCGCGTCCGAACATGTGTCCGGACTTCCCAAGTTCGGACACTGTTCGAGGATAATTCCCTAAGAAATAACAGGTGCGTCCGAACTTCCAAGTTCGGACGGTAGTTCGGACACTACCTAAAATCCAGAAAAGAAAACTGTAAGAGAACAGGGAATGCGAGCTTCAAGGGGAGGCGGAAGGCGGGACGTGCCACATAGCACACAACCTTAACTAACCAAATGTCTCCAAAGCCTCCACACTTATAGTGTCTTCTCCTAAGTTTCTAAGTGGCATTCCTTGCCTATCCCAATCATTATTCCTAGATATTTCTTCCACACAACATCATTACTTTAACATTGTTTCTTACAAACTAAAACTCCTTAAGTCATTCTTGAAATCCCTTTTTCCTAAGCTTACACTTGCTCCTTATTTACCAAAGTTAGCCTAAGCCTTCATCTAAGTCCAAAATGACTTTGGTACATACTAAAACCTCAAGATCATGCCTAAGTCCTTATTACACTCTAGAACACTTCCTAGTTCATCAAAATTCCTTTACAACATCTTGAACTCCTTATGCATTTTCTAAATTTCGACATAGTTTCTCCTAGTATTTTGTTACACCTTAACACATTATTTTCATCATTAAACATCCTAGAACACTAAGAACACCAAGAACACTTTCTTACACAACTTCACCAAATTCACACTACATCACAATATAGTGCATAACTTAAATTGCATGGCACTTAGGCCCTTAAAATGCATGGCTCTTAGGCCCTTAAAGTGCTTAAATCATAAACACTGAATTTCCACAATATATATGCCTTTAACCTGCGATTACATACAACAAGACATATGTTATTTTACTAGTCTCCTTGAGAACATTTACTAGGTCATTTACCATGTGCTCTTTAGGTAGTTTTAATAAGCAATTATAGCTCATTTCTCCTAAGGCATTAAACAACATTAAGTTAGTAGATTTACCTCTTTTTCCACCACACTTCCTTCTTGTTTCCTTACAAAACCGTATGGTATTTTGATTCTTTGACAAGTTCTAAACAATATACAAACATCATAATGAGTATTCAAGCTATAAGCTTCATCTCATTGTAAACCCTAATTTGACATTGTTTCAAAAACATTAATGTAGTTGTTTTACCTTGATCTTTGAAGAGAGTTTGAATATATAACAAGAGAGGACTCCACCTAGTCCATGAAGAGTTGAAATGAAGCTAGAACAAAGTCACACAAAGAGCTATATCAATGTGTATTTTCGGACATGACAAAAACAAGGGGGAAACTTGATTTTTGTTTGAGATTCCTTACCTAGAAGCAAAGGAGAGTAATAATATGTAGAAATCCAAGCTCAAGCTCCTTCAATGGTGGAACACCTTGGCACCGAAATGGAGCTCTTGGAGTTTTGAGAAGATAGGAATGAAGAGCTTGATGAGAGGAAGAGATTGGTGGTCTTTGTTTTTAGTTTGGACAAGTGAGCTAGGTTTAACAAGTGGTCAAAGTTGGAGCTTCCATGGTGATAGTGGTATTACCGAGAGAGAACAAGGAAGAAGGAAGAAGAGGGGTGTTTGCAAACCGTGGGAATGAAGGAAAGAATGAGAAAAGATAGAACTTGCTTTTAGGAGATATTTATGTTTATAAAGTAAAAAGTAAGTTTACTTAGTTTTCTTTACTTACTTATAATATTAACTAGAGAGTGGTGAGTCACACACTTATAAAAACCGGCCCCCTTTATTAGTATGAGGGCATTTTAGTCTTTGTTTGTCAATTTAATTACTTAATACAACATATGTTATAAACTAGCTTATAAAAAGTACTATTCACCTAACCAAGGCACTTAGAAGTGAAATTTTTGATTTCCCACTAATATAGCCACCCAAATGTGATACTATATAGTACACATATATATTTAAGAGTAATGATGGACATTTAGCCATTCAAAACTCATTTACAAGACAATTTTTCAAAAACGTGCTTTAAGACTTCTTAAAGCACATTTTGTGTTTTAACTTGTTTTCAAGCTTGGTTTTCTTTGGTAATTGGTTTAATAAGTTCATTAGTATATAAATGAGGTCTTGGTAAGCTCATTAGGTCTTACTCAAGTTTATCCCAAGTTTAGAGCACATTTTAGCTCTTATTGACTTTAAAGCACATTTGTGTTTCCTTTTGTTTAAATTTGTTTAGTAAGGTTTCTAAGACTCTTTTAGTCTTGTTACACCCTATTTAGGTGTTTAAACAACATAACTAGGTTTGGGGTATTTCAATCTACCCCCCTTAAAAGAACTTTGTCCCCAAAGTTCATACTTCCACATAACTTTAAACATTAGAACATGAGAACACATATTAACAACACTTCTATATCACATTAACAACATCTTACATCATATCGGACACGTGGTCCAAACAACAAAACATCACAACATCATTCAGACTACTCAGTGGTCTGTAACATTAACAACATGACAATACAACATGACAATACAACACAGACAATGTATTCAAATACATGTCATATACATAACCGAAATGGCTCTACCCCCATTAAATAGGGGTACGCCCCGTACCCTATACATACAAATACTAAGAAGTAAACAACGACGGGTACTTCGCCTTCATCTTATCTTCCAGCTCCAAGTGGCCTCCTCAACGTCCTGGTTAGACCAGAGAACCTTCACCAGTCTCACAGACTTATGGCGAGTGTCTCGAGTCTTAGTGTCCAGAATCCGTACCGGAGTCTCCACTGATCGCATGGTCGGCTCTAAAGTTAGCCTTTCAGGCTGAAGCACATGAGACGGATGAGACATATACTTCTTCAACTGGGACACATGAAATACATCATGTACCTTGCCCAGCTCGGCGGGTAAATCAAGTCTATAAGCTACCGGGCCGATCCGCTCCGTCACAACATAAGGACCCACATACTTCGGGCTCAACTTGCCCTTCTGGCCAAAACGAAATACTCCCTTCATGGGGGATACTCTCAAAAATACCTGATCGCCCACGGCGAACTCCAGGTCACGTCGGCGCACATCTGCGTACGACTTCTGTCTATCCTGAGCTGCTTTCATATTAGCCCTGATCTGGCAAACTTCTGCCTGAACTTGCTCAAGATACTCTGGTCCTATAATGACCGTCTCACTCGACTCATCCCAGCACAATGGCGTGCGGCATGGTCTACCGTACAATGCCTGGAAGGGAGACATCTTGATCGATGCATGATAACTGTTGTTGTAGCTAAACTCGATCAGATGTAACTTATCAATCCAGCTGGTCTGAAAGTCAAGTGCACATGCACGTAGCATATCCTCAAGTGTCTGTATAGTGCGCTCACTCTGACCATCGGTCTGTGGGTGAAACGCCGTGCTCAATTTCAGTTCAGTACCAAGTGCCTCTCGTGTAGACTTCCAATATCTGGATAAGAATCTGGTATCTCTGTCAGATACTATCGTCTTTGGTACACCATGATGTCTAACAATCTCTTTATCGAATAATTCTGCCAATCTTGCCACTTTCCAGGTGTCCTTCATCGGAATGAATCGAGACACCTTGGTCAGTCGGTCAACTACCACCCAAATCATATTCAGACCTCCCCTTGTAGGCGGAAGCCCTACTATGAAGTCCATAGATATGTCATGGAACTTCCACTCCGGCACTGGCATTGGCTGCACCATACCACCAGGCCGTCGGTGCTCAAACTTGACCTTCTGACAAGTGAGACACCTCAACACATAGTCATTCACATCCTTCTTCATTCCAGCCCACCAGAAGTATCTTTTCATACCTTTATACATCTTTGAAGCTCCGGGGTGAATCGAAGTAGTAGAACAATGGGATTCACTCAGTATGCGCTCCTTCAGCTCAGCGCTACTCCTCGGTATACACAACCGGCCATTGAGCCTAATCAGGTCATCATCGTGGAGTCTGAAGTCATACTTCTGACCCTCGAATGTGCCATCAATAAGCTTCTGTCTTATCTCCACCATATACTGATCCGTCATCTGAGCACTCCGCACCTCTTCAACCAAGCCAGTATGAGAGACTAGCGAATGGAGAGAGTGTGCTCGGCGACTCAATGCGTCAGCTACCACGTTTGCCTTACCCTCCTTGTACTGTAAATTGATGTCATAATCATTCAGAAACTCAACCCACCTTCTTTGCCTCATGTTCAACTCCTTCTGAGTGAACAAGTACTTTAAACTCTTGTGGTCAGAATAGATCGTCACACTTACCCCATACAAGTGATGTCGCCATATCTTCAGTGCGAAGACAATGGCCCCCAACTCTAAGTCGTGGGTAGGGTAGTTCTCCTCATGCTTCTTCAGCTGTCGGGAGGCGTAAGCCACGACCTTCCCGTGTTGCATCAACACACAACCCATACCCCTGCCTGATGCGTCGCAATAGACCTCAAAACCATCTGGACCGTCTGGTAATGTCAGAACGGTGCAGATGTCAGAGCATCCTTGAGACTCGCGAAAGCTCCTCACAGTCGACTGTCCACTCGAATGGTGCATCCTTTTCATCAAGGAAGTCATCGGCTTCGAGACACTGGAGAAGTCCTTCACAAATCTCCTATAGTAACCTGCCAGACCGAGGAAGCTCCTGATGTCGGTAACTGTCTTCGGCCTAGGCCAGGTGCGCACTGCATCTATCTTTGCCGGATCAACAGCGATCCCGGCCTCAGAAATCACATGTCCAAGGAATGATACTTGGTTCAACCAAAATTCACATTTCGAAAATTTAGCATACAACTGGTTCTTTCTCAATGTTGCAATACATCTCTCAGGTGGCTTTCATGCTCACCTCTCGATTTCGAATACACAAGTATGTCATCGATGAAGACTACCACTGATTTGTCCAACTGATCTTGGAACAAACGGTTCATTAAGTCCATGAACTTTGCTGGTGCATTTGACAAGCCAAACGGCATAACGTGAACTCATAATGCCCATACCTAGTTCTGAAAGCTGTCTTTCGATATCACTGTCACGGATGGCAATCTGGTGATCTTGGAGAATACTGATGCTCCCCTAAGCTGATCAAATAGATCGTCGATGCGTGGTAAAGGGTAACGGTTGTTCACCGTAACAGCATTCAGCTCCCGATAATCAATACATAGGCGGAGGCTACCGTCCTTCTTCTTCACGAAGAGAACCGGCGCTCCCCATGGTGACACACTAGGGCGGATAAAGCCCTTGTCGAGTAGGTCTCTCAGCTGCTCCTTGAGCTCTGTCATCTCTGCTGGAGCCATACGGTAAGGTGCTTTCGCAATGGGTCCGGTGCCCGGAACTAGATCAATCTCAAACTCAACCTCTCGTGCTGGCGGCATGCCCGGCAGTTCCTTAGGAAATACATCAGGAAACTCCGACACTACCGGCACATCTGGGCTAAACTCAGGGTCTCTCTCTATGTCCTGACATAGCAGAGGTATACATCACTCCCTCGTCGTAACTCGTGATACATAGCCATGGCGGTGATGATCTGAGTCGAAGGCTCCCTGGGCCTCTGGCGGTAAGATATGGTAACCCCAGATGGACTCCGAAGAAGCAGTCGATGCTCGGCACACAGAATTCTGCCCTTGTGCCGCTCCAACCAGTTCATCCCGACAATCACATCAAAGCCTAGTCCGTCGAACTCTATCAAGTCGATCGGAAACTCTTCACCCCTGATTTGACAATAGCACCTCGGTAGTAGCGGGTACATCGGATCCGCTCTTTCGACGGGAGAGTAACCACGAAGTCTGGCATCTCTTCACCGTCTAACCCCAGCCTCTTCGCAAATGATAGCGAAATGAATGTGTGTGAGGCTCCAGAGTCGAACAAGATCGATGCATCCACGCCATTCACTGGAAAGGTACCGGTGAGGATTGTGCCGCTCTTGCCGGCTTCTGCTTTATTGCAGACACTTAGTATACCTCCCGTTCCGAGTGCACAGCCTAATTCATTGGCAAACTAATAAGTATTGGGTAACAACACGGTTGATATGATTCAAACAACTCCACTTTATTCATTAACATACTCTTTTTACAACATTCATTGGCTTATACTATCGCCATGATTCACACTTACAACATCCTTAATACATACTGTTTATCACATAATTATACAAGGCTTAAAACTGTCTGAAGGTCAGATTCAAACGTCCGGGTTTCATGTGTGTGGCATTGATCACTGCCGACGGTGCGGTATTCAGTTTGATCTTCCTGATGCCATGGTATAGCATCCTTGATTGCCCACCCATGATTAATACATCTCCCGATTTTAGCAGTAGCTTCTTTGCGAGGTCAGCACGCTTCTGCTCGCCATACACAAACACTGCGGTATCACCAATGGACCAAGACACCACGGGTACTCCCTTACTTAGAGACTCGGGTGACTCGTCCTTGTCTTGGTGTATACCTAACCGTCCACCTTTCTGGTAGAAGTTTACAATGCATAAATCTGCTTTTACACTTGGAATTGAATCCGCTTCAACTTGTTGAGCAATTCCCACGGCGTGGTTAACGACCGCATGGAACTCCTCTGGTATACTTGCTACTGTTGCTCCATCTTCAGCTCGACTTCTTGATATGACTTGGTGTAAGGGTTCCAGTCCTTACCCATGCACATCATCTTCAATTGCATCCTTGCTCCGTTCGGGTATTCGGGTGTGTAAAACCCTCCTGGTTTTGCTCCAAGTTCGTCGCATCGTCTGATGATATGGATCTGTGCCTCCGGTGTCAGGTATCCATTTAGAAGTATCATACCTGGCTGGATGACCTGACATTGCTCCAATGGAAAGTCGGTGATGTTGATGGTGGTTTCTCCAGGGTTCGGTGTGGGTGGGATTGGATAACATATATTGAAAGTTCCTTTAAGTTTAGAGTACTCTAATTAGGTAAATCTCACACTATACTTTATTTATTACTCACATGGTTGTTTATTTAAACTCACTCACACACATGCATGAAATGCGGTATGCAGACACTTATTTCAGTTAACAATTTAGGCGGTACCTGGTCTAGAAGAGGGCCCTGGCGCCTCAGACCGGTCCACCACATTCAGGGTGGCCTTGTTGGACCCCGACCCCTTCCCCTTCTGGGACTCCGTGTACCTCTGATCTGGGGGTGGCTGGTTCGCCGTCTTCTGGCCATCGGTGGTCGCAGTGGCCTTACCCTTCCATTGCCCCTTGGGCCTGAAGTTCCTACTGTTCGGGTTCTGCCAGCATTCATGGTCGCGGTGACCCATCTTCTTACAGTACCGGCACTGAACATCATTACCCTTGCAGTCCTTGCCGGGGTGGTCGCCGTTGCACCACTTGCAGTAATAGTGGCGCTCCGGTCCAGAGCCCGTGCTAGCTGCTATCACAATACACCATTAATACTTGTTTCACAACTTATTAACATATACTCTAACTTATCACACAGGATTAGACAATTACCCTTAGGTGGGTAAGAACGTAGGGGCTTGGCCGCATACGCATAGGTGAGCTGCAGAGGCTCATCAGCAGTGGTGGTCTGGGTCTGGCCCTTGCCACCCTGTTGCTGTCCTTTCTGGGACTGGGGGTATGATTTCTTCTTCTTCCCTCCCCACTGCCCTTGCGTGCCTTGGCCCTCGTTCTGAGCCTTGCGCTTAAGCGCACTCTCCTCGTCCCTCAGACGGACGGTGATCTCCACGATAGCAGCGGCATGATAGCACTCCTATATTTAGGGTGTCAGTTATGCCCCGCCAAATAAACTCACAACACATTAACACATTGTACACACTTATTCACATTACACTGTAATTCCTTTACCTGCAAGGTGGTATATCCAGTAGGCCCCATGCCGTAGCGTAGGCGATAGTTCAGTCCGTTGTAGAAACGGTTCACAAGGATCCGGTCTGAGTAACCCAGATCCGGTAGCAGGTGGATAAGTCCGATGAAGGCTGAGTAGTACTCATCTACCGTCATCTTATCCCCTTGTCTCAGGTTGTCCAACTCCAGGCGCTTGGCCTCTTGCACATGTATAGGGTAGTATTTGGCTCGCAGAAGCCGTGTACTCCCTCCACTGAAACGTCGGATCAGCAACTCTACCCTCGCGCACAAGCTTCCACCAGTTTTGTGCCGAGCCTTTCAAGTAGTAAGCAGCAAGTCGTACCTTGACCTGCTCAGGTGGTGCTAGGGTTTCGAAGGCGGTCTCCATCTCGGAGATGTATGCCTCGAGCTTACGGGGATCGGTCTCCCCACTGAATGAGGGCGGCCTCAGATCAGCCAACGCCTTGACCCAATTGGTCTCTCGTGGCGGTGGTGGTGGTGGCTGAACTCCGGGCTGTTGCCCTTGCTGATAGCAGCAACTAATCGGGTACCAACTGGGCTACGGCGGCTGCAACTGCCTCAGCCATGTCTGTGCCGTAGTATCATCCCCTGGTCACCCAACTCCAGTACCGCGCCCGCGGCCTCTACCTCGTGGTCTACCTGCCATCTGTATTCATATGAACATCTCATTAGCATTATGCTTGCACACTTATCGGTCCAACGATTGTAACGCTTCCCGATAATAAGGTATCTCCACACTTAGTTAGTGGTCAACCTTTCCAAATATATTCACTTAGGTATCTGTAGTTAGGTTTCCTAACTCGGTATATCCCTAAGCTCGGTATTCTAGTCATCAGAGCGATACTTCGCTCTGATACCACTTTTTGTAACACCCCTACTACGCACATAACTATACTTGGAATCGCAGCGGAAAATAAACAACTAAACGGTAACTAAACGATTGGTGCTACAATGCCGTCAACCACCCTCGTGGCTAACAAGGCTGAATAAATACAAATGTACCGGTCTGATGATCAGACTCCCGAGCATAGAACTAACAACCATATATATACATCAACATAATACCGAGTGTTTACAAAATCCTTCACTGTATACCATCACTGTAATCCACCATAACAAGTATATAATACGCCACGGGAGCACAGGCGCATCCCGGGCAAACATCCAAAAGTACTCCAAAAGTAAACTACTCTCTAGGATCTAGAGCCACTCTGCCTCTTCGATCCTCATCCTGCAATAAAAATTGGAGCCCCCGAGGGGGTCAGCACCTTTGCTGGTATGGCTAACGCGCAGCCCATCGGCTACCGGGATACGCGCAACCAATTGTCATGATGACATGATATTTATTTTAAACACACAACATACATATATAACATAACACAGGTATTGTACACATCATACACATCACAACATACAATTCCTTTTAGGAAGAGAACCAACACAGTTAGTCCCCATTGAGAGCCTAGAGAATGTTGCCACGCTCATACTTAGCTCGTTACATAACTCGTTACCGTCCGGTTAGATTGAACGGTTAACTTAACACAAGGTGCCTCGGATATAGTGATCCAAGCACACCGAAACAAAACACATAGTATGCCCCTGTGGCCCGACGTGAGTCAGTAAAATAGCCTTGGTTAAGCTAAAGGGAAGGTTAGAAACCAAATTGGAAACTTAACCATAACATACAGAGAGAATCGAACCGGTTATGACATCGACTCCCATACTCACACGCGTGGCCGGAACAGACCGGACTCCTCACTTCCCCCGTTAGCCCTTGTTAGTAGTTCATCATTGAACACAACACACAATTCACAATCATAGGTCAAGTCTTGTTAGACCCACACAGGGAAGAGAGAGTCACACTTAACAACATAATAATATTTAACAACTGTAAACTCTTTACATGGTTTAATCTTACAAAGTCGTAAACACACAGAAAACAAACAACACACAAGCCGGTGTAAACCGGTAGGCAACAGACTGCAAGAAAACCATACCTCGGTCCTTGCCTCGACTGGTTTCCTCCTTGGAAGAACCCTATACACATTAGTAACGTCGGTTAATTAACGCACTAGTCCATTGTTAACATTATCTACTCAACACACTAGTTTACTTTTACTTTACACTTGTTACAACTTTTCATCCTTTTTAATTGCCTTTAAAACTCACCTAACATGTCTTGCTTAACCTCATAATATCTTTACTAACCAACTACTATTTTTAGGTAACAATTCCCATCTTAAAACAATAATTTTTGGTCCATATAGTGCCCTGTCCGAACTTGTGTCCGAGCTTCCAAGTTCGGACACCAGCCGTGATTTTAGACAGAAAACAGACACATGTCCGAACTTGTGTCCGGACTTCGGAAGTTCGGACATGAGTCGAGGAAAATTTAGACAGAAACCCTCGCGTCCGAACATGTGTCCGGACTTCCCAAGTTCGGACACTGTTCGAGGATAATTCCCTAAGAAATAACAGGTGCGTCCGAACTTCCAAGTTCGGACGGTAGTTCGGACACTACCTAAAATCCAGAAAACTGTAAGCGTAACAGGGCATGTCCGAGCTTCCAAGTTCGGACGGAAGTTCGGACGTGCCATTATACTCATTTCTACAACCTTAAACACTTAACCAAATTTCTCCAAAGCCTCCAACACTTATAGTGTCTTCTCCTTAAGTTTCTAAGTGGCATTCCTTGCCTATCCAATCATTATTCCTAGATATTTCTTCCACACAACATCATTACTTTAACATTGTTTCTTACAAACTAAAACTCCTTAAGTCATTCTTGAAATCCCTTTTTCCTAAGCTTACACTTGCTCCTTATTTACCAAAGTTAGCCTAAGCCTTCATCTAAGTCCAAAATGACTTTGGTACATACTAAAACCTCAAGATCATGCCTAAGTCCTTATTACACTCTAGAACACTTCCTAGTTCATCAAAATTCCTTTACAACATCTTGAACTCCTTATGCATTTTCTAAATTTCGACATAGTTTCTCCTAGCATTTTGTTACACCTTAGCACATTATTTTCATCATTAAACATCCTAGAACACTAAGAACACCAAGAACACTTTCTTACACAACTTCACCAAATTCACACTACATCACAATATAGTGCATAACTTAAATTGCATGGCACTTAGGCCCTTAAAATGCATGGCTCTTAGGCCCTTAAAGTGCTTAAATCATAAACACTGAATTTCCACAATATATATGCCTTTAACCTGCGATTACATACAACAAGACATATGTTATTTTACTAGTCTCCTTGAGAACATTTACTAGGTCATTTACCATGTGCTCTTTAGGTAGTTTTAATAAGCAATTATAGCTCATTTCTCCTAAGGCATTAAACAACATTAAGTTAGTAGATTTACCTCTTTTTCCACCACACTTCCTTCTTGTTTCTTTACAAAACCGTATGGTACTTTGATTCTTTGACAAGTTCTAAACAATATACAAACAATAATGAGTATTCAAGCTATAAGCTTCATCTCATTGTAAACCCTAATTTGACATTGTTTCAAAAACATTAATGTAGTTGTTTTACCTTGATCTTTGAAGGGAGTTTGAATATATAACAAGGGAGGACTCCACCTAGTCCATGAAGAGTTGAAATGAAGCTAGTACAAAGTCACACAAAGAGCTATATCAATGTGTATTTTCGGACATGACAAAACAAGGAGGAAACTTGATTTTTGTTTGAGATTCCTTACCTAGAAGCAAAGGAGAGTAATAATATGTAAAATCAAGCTCAAGCTCCTTCAATGGTGGAACACCTTGGCACCGAAATGGAGCTCTTGGAGTTTTGAGAAGATAGGAATGAAGAGCTTGATGAGAGGAAGAGATTGGTGGTCTTTGTTTTTATTTGGACAAGTGAGCTAGGTTTAACAAGTGGTCAAAGTTGGAGCTTCCATGGTGATAGTGGTATTACCGAGAGAGAACAAGGAAGAAGGAAGAAGAGGGTGTTTGCAAACCGTGGGAATGAAGGAAAGAAATGAGAATGAAGATAGAACTTGCTTTTAGGAGATATTTATGTTTATAAAGTAAAAAGTAAGTTTACTTAGTTTTCTTTACTTACTTATAATATTAACTAGAGAGTGGTGAGTCACACACTTATAAAAACCGGCCCCCTTTATTAGTATGAGGGTGTTTTAGTCTTTGTTTGTCAATTTAATTACTTAATACAACATATGTTATAAACTAGCTTATAAAAAGTACTATTCACCTAAACAAGGCACTTAGAAGTGAAATTTTTGATTTCCCACTAATATAGCCACCCAAATGTGATACTATATAGTACACATAATATTTAAGAGTAATGATGGACATTTAGCCATTCAAAACTCATTTACAAGACAATTTTTCAAAAACGTGCTTTAAGACTTCTTAAAGCACATTTTGTGTTTTAACTTGTTTTCAAGCTTGGTTTTCTTTGGTAATTGGTTTAATAAGTTCATTAGTATATAAATGAGGTCTTGGTAAGCTCATTAGGTCTTACTCAAGTTTATCCCAAGTTTAGAGCACATTTTAGCTCTTATTGACTTTAAAGCACATTTGTGTTTCCTTTTGTTTAAATTTGTTTAGTAAGGTTTCTAAGACTCTTTTTAGTCTTGTTACACCCTATTTAGGTGTTTAAACAACATAACTAGGTTTGGGGTATTTCATCTACTGAACTCTTCTGGTCCGTCTTTGGGATTCTGGAAGACTGCTCGCGCTCGGGCTCCTGGTTGGTTGCTCGCTCGTCTTCGGGTTCTTGACCGGCTGCTCGCTCATCTTCGGCTCTTGACCGGCTGCTTGTTCATTTTAAGGCTCTAGCAGCGGAGCGGTACTGTGATCAAGCAAAACGGGTTGGTGTTCTTCTGATTTTCAACAGTTTGAACTCGAATCAGTGTTGCTGACCTTCATGTCGCTTGACTCGGGTTGGTACACCTCTGATTTTGTATTTAAATGGTTGGTGTTAGTCTTCATGTCGCTCGGTTAGCTCCACGGGTTGGTGCGCCTCTGGCCTTCAGCTCGATCCGCGTAGTCGATCTTCATGCTGCTTCACTTGCTCCGACTAGAGGAATGGGGGATGTTTTTGAGAAAGGAAAGATGAATGATCGAACACAAATTTTATGTGAAAATCCACCACTTTTGTGAAAACACGAAATGACTAGTACGCTCCACGGTAATGACCGCTGCTCTTGAAGGTGGGCAGAACTTCAAAAATAGCGGGTCACGACATGGGGACTAAATCATTTATTTTGAAATACTTTGTGAAAATCCACTTTGAAAACTGTTTTCGAAAACCATTAAGAAATAATGTTGGTGAAGAATGTTGTTTGAAATTCGTTTGTAGAAAGTAGGTTTTTCGAAATCTATTTCTGAAATCGTTTTGGAAATAACAAGGTTTTAAAGGATGAAGTGACGGGTTTTAAAACCCCAATGTTTGGGAGCAAAACTAAGGTGAGACTTTAAATTGAACGAGCTTGTAAAACCTTTTAAAAGATATGTGAAAGAGAATTCCGAACTTTCTAAAACAGACTGGTTGAAAAAGTGGTTGCACACATGTATAGCATAAAGTAAATCGTGGCTATATTTGATGTGGAGCTGTAAGTGTTAATGTTGGGATCACTTTCCAGGTCAATTATGATTCCGTTTCACCGGGGGAACCATCGTCCTTCACTGTTCATCTCTCGGGTTTTTTTCTCTGTTATGCCTTTGCGGGGCACGTTATCAAGAAGTCCGGAGTGCTTAAGTTCAAAAGGTCAGGACACCGAGATGATAAGGAAACATACGCCACGGCCAGTGATGATCCGACAACACCCCACTTTTCGGGAAACTCAGAGAAGTACTGCATGGGAACGGGTCTCTCGTCACCTGCACGGTGAGGTGTTCTAAGTCCAAATTATTCACTGACTACGTTGTGCCATCTATGGTATCCGGTAAATCGGATCCTCTATGGACGGTAGCGTGACATCGGGCTTTAGAGACACCCGTGGTACAGAGGAACAAAGGAGAACTGAGCCATGCAATCTTCAAGGTAAGGAAACAGGGCGTCAGACAGGCGGCTACAAGGGGGTGACTTCCATAAACCCTCTTAGACACCGGACCAGGTAGCTGGACACTGAAGGCTCAGAGTTCACTATATGCTGGCTTTGACTCGGATAATGGAGGATATTTTTGGATCAAGAGCTCAAGGTGTGGGTCGGAGACCGTATCGCCTCGTGGGTTTGTTCACTGAGAGAGTGACCTAGCTCATGGGGAATCAACCGTGGACCGGTCGGGATCCCGTGACATCGTGGGTAAACGGGTGACACAGAGGAATCATGTCCTAAGCTACCCACCCATGCACCCCACATCACAAAATAAATATGAAGCAGTAAATACCAAATGAAGTTAGCACCAACCTATGTACTAAGTGTTTTATCTTGAGATTAGTGATTCCACATTGGTTATTTATTAACCTAAAGGGAAGTTAGCTTCATTCAGTCCTAAGTGTCTCTTTCTAATCGTGAGCTAATGATTAACCCATTGTTGTCATGTTTGTGAGGATCTAATAAGTCCTATCTTCCTCGTCAGATACACACTCAATTTGGAGTAGAATAATCCTAAAGGCTTTGAAAAGAATCTCTTGAAGGTTTGAAAGAGGTGGGAAGTCCCGACAATTTTGAATGGAGTTCAGTCTTCCTTGAGTTTGAGAAAAACCTACTCAAGTTTTCCCCAGCAGAGTCGCCATTCTGTGGAGGTGATTTTTTCGTTATGAGGGGGTCTATGCAAATATGGTCTGACTGAAAAGTCAAGTTCCTAGAAATATGGCCATTCTGTGGAGGGTGGAAACCCGTTATTCTGGCATCCCTCAAATACCTACTACATCGTCCGTCTTTCCCAGTGAAATACCCCAAATCTAAATAATATTATTAAATCATTATTTATTGGAATATAATCCAAACATAAATCAGTTCACGTACGCATGCAACCCATGCATGAAAACGTTACGTAAAATAGTCGTTTCTCCATAAACGCTAAACGCCTTAGAAGATAGGTCAAACATGACCTTGTATGACCCTCTAATATCAACTAAATGGTATACAATTATTATAATGAATACAAAAATATTCCCTAAGCTTAAATTCGTCAAAAACGCAAACGCTCGGGAGTGCTCACGCCCGCGTCCTTAAAGCACGAAAAGTTCCGGAGGAGTGCCGAGGTGGCACGAACTCCTATAAATCATTCTTGAGTTTCCTAACATCATTATTAACCATAATAAAGATAACCCACGAGTGGTTTCTCAAAATTCAGCAAAACCAAGGAGGTTTCTTAGCGCTCCTTTTTGGCCCGAGTGTCCCGATGGCCCGTAAATTATGTCACGGGTTGATATAACCCATATAACTCATGTAACATCTTAGTATATGTTAGTTACTATAATAAGTGTTTACAAACACTTGAAACTCATAAGAAAATTGGTTTCCCAAAATTTCCTTAGAGCACAAAAACACACCTTCGGGTGTCACGAAAATGCGTTTTTACGCAATACCTTGTAGTTTTTTGACATGCCACGAATTGGTAATCTTAAAAAGGGTTAAAATGACCTTCTAATCAGTTGGTGTGACTAGTCAACAAGGTGCTCTATAGGGGCCGATTTAAGGGCAAAAACTAGTATAAAATTTGCCTTAAAAGTTTATAAAAGGCTTTAGAACATAATGACTCATCATCCCATGTGCTATAAATACTTAATGGCAAAGAAATTTGTGACTCATTTGACCAGAGAGCTGTCGAAATTATGCTAGAGAACATGGCCATGTTGGCTAGACAAAAACAAATGCTAAAAGCAAAAAGTAGATTCCTTTTCTTTTTGCCTTTTGATTTCTTAAGCAAGTAACCTTCCTTGCTTGTTTCCTTGGCTCTTCTTGGCCGGTTTTTGAGCTCCATTCAGTCCCTAAATTCGTGACTCTACATGAGGAAGAAGACAACACAAACTTAGAAAAATCAAAAGAAGATACCTTACCTAAATTTCCTTGTCTTCTAGTTCACATTATTTCTTCCACATGCTCTTGCCTTGTCACACCCCTCATGGCTGGTTTTTAGGCTGGAAAAGAGATCATTTATTGAGCCAATCAACCATGAATTAAACTAAGGAAAAGAATTGTCAAATGACATTAAAAATTTGACAAAACAAAATCAATTTCCAAATGCCTTCTTTCATTTACGTGAGTGAGCTTCACTTTCTTCCTTGCCCTCTTCTTGCACGGTTTGGTAAGCTCCCTCCTCTCTCTTCTAGCTTCATCTTCTTCCTTTGAAGCTCTTAAGTCCATTAATGGAGTTTTAACTTCTACCTTCATCTTAAGGTAATTTCCTAGCATTTCTTGGCAAGTCTTGAAGCAAAACTCTTCCTAGCATATCAAGGTGGGTTCGGCCACATTTAGTTCTCCAAGGGGATTGTCCAAACCAACATTAAACCAAGGAGCATCTCAAGGTTATCTTAAGGTAGGTTTTAAAGCTTGGAAATCCTTAAAACACATTTTTGTGTGTAACCAAGTTCTACCTCTTCTAAGTCTCTTTTCTTCTTCATTTTGATGAAGGAAAACTTGTTCTTCATCTACCTTAGGAGTGGCGAATTTATAAGGAGAAAAGTCTAAGGTAAAGTCTTGTAAAACTACTTCCAAATCTACTTAAGATCTTTATTCAAGATCTAACTCCTAAACACCTTCACCTCTTGCATAAAACCGAAGAGGAGCATCAAGTTTACCTAGGAGAAAGCTTGGAGATTCAAGAAGAAGTTCAAGCACTTAACCACCTTTGTTAAGAAGTAAGTTTACTAAGTAAATCTTTATGTTATAAGCATTGTTAAGCTTCTAAAAATTGTACAAAAATTATGTACACCTCCTAGGTTAATTAATACCGAAACTACTTGGTTTTATATGCCAAAAATATAATCTATAACATATATAGAAAATTTTACCTTAAGACACATTTTGTGTCACAAAATTTATTTATGTTACAAATTAATTAAGGCCGAAATGTCTTGGGCAAAAATGCTTATTTTTGAGCTAAGAATAAATATAAGACATTACAATAATTTATACATGAGTTATATGACTCATATGAATTTATGTACATTTATTATGACATATAAATCCACTTTTATACTATATGGTCACTAAATAAATATGGCCGAATTACCTAAGTGTTAAATAGGTATTAATGACCTACTTAGGTATATAAACTTATATCATAAAGTTTTGTGAGTTAAAAATATTTTATTAGAGCTTAAATGGCTAATTAATTAAGTTATGTGGCTTAAGTATAATTTTTACAAAGTTTAGTGGGTTTAGTATAAAAACCGAGAGCTAAAGGGGTACTTAGTGTAATTATGAAATAATATAAGGTTAGGAATTAAGTTTATGAATTTTAGATAATTTAAACATGTGTTTAAGTAACACTTTATAAAGTTTTGGGCTATTATGTAATTTATAAAAGTTGCTATGAAAGTTTAGAATATATTAGTGGGTGAATTCATAATTAAGAGAATTATTAGATTCACTTTTGAAATTTTAAGGAATTAAATATTTAGACTATAGTTATAAGTTAATAAGAACCTATTATAAAGTTTTGGGATGAAAATGTAATTAATGGAAAGTTCAAGACCAAAGCCGAATTCTTTTGGGGTTAGTTTGGTAATTTAAGAATTTATAATATATATTCGGCATTTATGGAGAATTAAAATTAAAACTATAGTTTACATGACATTGTGAAAAAGTTATAAGATTTGTGGTTAGATTGTAATTATAAGAAATAAATTATTAAAGCCGAGAATTTAAGGGGCTAAGTTGTAATTTTTGAGAGTTATAATATTAAAAGCTATATACCAAAATTAGGGATGGCTTTGCAATTTAGTTAAATAAGAAGTTAAAACTCTATAATATAAAGAGATTAGAATTTAAGAGTAAAGTTTATGAATTAATGTGGTTGTTTTGTAAATAACCGAAATACAAGTTTAAGAATTTAGGTTTAAATAAATATAGGTCCTATATGGATATTTGGAGGATTTAGAAGAAGAATTTTGATTAAAGGAATTATGGAATTGGAACTATGGCTTACATGGTTATAAGGAATTAAAATAAACAATAATATTATTTATGGTTAAAAGGAGAATAATAAACTATAAGAATTTTATGTCTATGTATGACATATAAACATAGTTAAGAGATTATAAGTTGTTATGTCACCTAGACAAATAAAATAAACAACAAATGCAATAAACACATGTAACACCCCAACTCAATCCAAATGTGGTCTCGCAACTTAACAGTATATATATACACATGTCACAGCGGAATCTTTACATCCAGGACCTTGCCACGGTCTGACTACGAATATACCGAACATTAGTCTAACAACCTTAACCATTTACATAACCTTCTTACAACCCCCTCACATCCTATACATCTTACTAACTCAGATTGCCATACGAGTGTACATGCACAACTCGTAGGCCATACTAACCCTTAACAGCTGTATCCTCTTCTTACTCTCGCGACGGCCGCCTCCTGATGTTCACCTGTGTAGTAAAAAGAAGCCCCCGAGGGGGTCAGCACGAATGCTGGTACTATCCTCTCATGGCCCCCAAGCTAACGTGGCTACGACGACTAATTGTCGATAGCATGGAGGTTGATTAGATGCACAACATAATAGAAAGTGCAGTAAAACAACAACTCAGATATGAACAATCAAAGTTCACACAATGAACGACTTAAATGCGTTCCCTTAATTAGAGAGTTAGTTATTTAACTCCTTAAGTAATGTTCTCTCTTAATCTTAGTCCATCCTTATCTTACCTCAATCCGATTCTTATCTTAATCTTAGAAAACCCATCCTTTAATCAGGAGTGGATGTAGCTTATCTTAATCTTAATATTACAAACCATCCTTCAAACAGGAATGATTGTAACTTAACTTAATCTTAATCTTAATCTCAATCTTAATCTCTAATACAAACCTTTCCTGGAAGGGATTGGTCGTATCTAATTCGAACCTGGGATTTAGGTGATCCCACCGCACCATCTTATCTCAGTCTTAGAATACAAACCATTCTTTAAGTAGAAATGGTTGTAACTTATCTCAAACCTTATCTCAATCTTATCTCAATTAAGTCAACCGTTCTTTTATTAGAATGGTTGTACCTTAATCCATTGTTTATCTGTCGGGTCGTAGCCCTAACCAATGAGTTATCAGCTCCATTGGTTTACAAAACAATATTTATTAGAATTAGTTGGGCATTTAGGTAGATCCCACTAACCATCTCAGTATGCCTCCCTCCTAAACAAGAAGTCCGAGGAGGTCGAGTCTATTTGTCGACTCTAGGCGACGAGTCCGAGGACAAGTCATCTTTGGAAGACGGTATTTGATAAGGATACCGACTTCCCCCAATACACATGTGCCGGTACCATTCCGGATTCCTCACTCAAGTTCAGTTAGTAATAGTCTCAAGACCATGTTTGTTGGTTAACCTCTTTCGGTTCATATCGTCCCTCATTAGGGGGTGTTCCTTAGTCTCACTCAATCCCTTACTAAGCATTGGTTAGTAAGTTCTCACAGTATGTCGTGTTAGTTTTCAAACATCACACAACAATACATCATATATATAATATGTTCCGGTTGCATGCTTTATCTTGTTTAGTGAGCACAAAAACAAATAGCACACAAGCCGAGGGACACCTCGTTAGCAAGCAGGTCACAAGAAGAAACAACTGTACCGTTCACCGTTGGTCGTTCGGCTGCTTACTCTCTTCCGGAGTCCAAACTCCCAAGTCCTAAAACATTCATTCAGTTTTAGGTTGTTAATCACTTAACTTAATATGACTTACTTAGCTGTTTAACTTACTTAATTCCTTAATGATCCCCACCTAACACCTCTTAGGTCTTACACTTAATCTTACAACTTCACTTTTATCATCAAAACTTATACTTAAACTTAACTTAACTCCTTAAGTTCTTAGGGCCCCAATCATTACTACCCTTCCAAGGGCATACCTCATTACCCATTGCCATTCTTAGAATTCAAAATTTCTTTTTTTTTTCCTAAGTGTTAAGGGTCGACCGACCCACCGACCGACCCACCCCTGGGTCGGTCCATTACAGAAACTCTCCCGTCTCTTGAAACTCATTCGACCGACCCAAAGCTAAACCGACCGACCCAAAACCCTCTGGGTCGGTCCTCTGCCGAGACATTTTCCTTCATTAAATCTTGCCCGACCGACCCACCGACCGACCCATCCTTATGGGTCGGTCTATTACCGAAACATTTCTACTGGGTTAACAAGGTCCGACCGACCCAGAACTGGGTCGACCCTGGGTCGGTCCACTACAGATTCTTCTATTAAATTGCTCTTCCAATTCCAAACTCTTCCAAGTGTCCTAATAGGCCAACACCATCTTGGCACCTTAAACCCACCTTATAACCTCTTTAAATACCTTAAATCATCCACCAAAGTCCACCTTAGTCATTATGCATTTTCCTTGTAATAATGCCACTCTTGTAATGCTTTCCTCTAGGTTTCTAGGTGGTGGTTCATACTTAATGTAACCACTATGCCAATGTTTTCCTCACCACTATAACATCATCTCCCAAGCATCTCTCACTATCTAAAACTCTTTCAAGCATTTACTAAAGTTCCTTCACAAGCTTAAGCTTCCAACCACACAACACTTATTTCCTTCCTAGTTGTTTACCAACATTTTCCTAAGTTCTAAATACTCAAATACATTCTCTTGATTCTTAAATCTTCCATGGTGATACCTAAGTCATTATAATACCTTAACTTCACCCTTTTTCATCAAGACAACCTATAGAACATTTCCTAGTACTTCCTTTGTCATTAAACTCCCTTAGAACATATCTTAATCACCTAAGCATCATACCTTCTCCTTAAACTTATGCTCACGTCTTATATTCCTCATCTCATGATTTTGGTGTGCTCAAAACACTCACCCATCTAAACTCTAACTTCCTCGTAGACCATTCTAGGTCATTCTCATTCTCAAGAACTCCTTAGTTAACTCATTCACTCAAATTCTTCCTAATGACTCCTAGTAAATCCTAGGTCATATTAATTCACCACCTTCACCAAAACATTATTTTCTACTCAAATTTTGCCATAGCCTCTAGTATATTCTCATGCCCAAATGCATTGTTTCTCACAATAACCTCACACACACCAAGTCCTTTCTCATTTCCTCATCCAAATCAACTCATTCTTAATAACTCAATATAGTGCAATAATCTTAAATTGCATAGCACTAAGGCTCTTAAATGACATGGCTCTTAGGCCCTTAAATGACTTAAACTTAAACACTGAATTTCCACATGTATAAGCTTTCAACCTGCAAATACACTCATCAATCTCATAGTAGTTATAATGCTATTAAAATCCACCTTAAACTTATATTACTAACCCATTCTCATTAGCTTAATCACAAGTTCAAAGCTTGTTTAAGTTCTTTTTCCTTAGGTTATAACCCAATACACAATGTAAGCTCTAAGCCACATTGGTTTTATCTAAAACTCATTCCTTAATCTTAAACCACCATTAGGTAAGCATTTTACCTTGTTTCCTCAAGCTTAACTCAATCTCCTCCTTAGACCTTCTTCTTGAATGAATATCGGCCACCACTCAAACTTCTCTTGCCATGTTCTAATCAATAACCAATGACTCATATGAGCACAAAACATACACTAACCTTAAGGAGTAACCCTAGGTTAAAAATGTGTTCTAAGGTATTAAACTGAATGTTTACCTTGGATTCTCAAGCAAGCTTGGATATGAATTAAGTAGGACCTCCTAGCCCTTGGAGAATAGAATCAGCTAGAACAATGGATAAAAATGAATCCCCATGAGAAGGAATTTTCGGTAATGTGTAGAAATGGGAAACATGGTTTTTCTTACATTTTCCTACCTTAAGAGAATGGAGAAGCTAATGAGCTCTTCAAACTTGATTTTCCCCCATCAATGGAGTTTTCTCATGGCACCAAAATGGAGCTTTGAAAGATTTGAAAAGATAGGAAGATAGGTTTGGCCTAACTAAGAGAAATCTACACTTAGTTTTTGATTTGGAGCAAAGATGAATACTTGGTGAGCATTTGAAGGTGGAGACCCATGGAAGAAGCTCTCTCGGTTTGGAGCAAGGAAGGAGAAAGAAAAATCGTGGAAGGAAGGAGAAATGAAGAGAGAGAGGAAGAAGGTGGCTAATATGTGATATTTGCTTAATAAAGCAAATAGTAACTTTTACTTACTCTTCTTTTCCTTTCTTATTTGTCTACTTATGGTGACTCATGTGGTGACTCCCACTTAAAAACCGGCCACCCCATTAATTAGGCTAACATGGTCTTGTTGACCAATTAATTGACTTATATTGATTAAAACTTAAACTAGTCTCTAAATAGTTACTATTCACTAATCAAGGCACATAATCGGGAAATTTTTGATTTCCCATTGATTTAGACCTCCTAATGTGATACTATTAGTACACATGTTGATTAAAGAGTAATGATGGACATTTAGCCACTCAAAACTCAATTCTAAGACTTTCTCAAAATGTGCTTTAGACTTCTTAAAGCACATTTTTGGTTTTAACTTGTTTTCAAGCTTGGTTTTCTTTGCTAATTGATTTAAAATGACCATTAGAATATTACTAAGGTCTTACCATGATATTTGGGTACTCACCCAAGTCTCTCCAAGCTTAGAGCAGTTTTTGCCCTGATTGCCTTTAAGGCACTTTCTTATGTTTTCCTTGGTTTAAATTGTCCACCAATCTTTCTAAGGCATCTTTAGCCTTAATACATCATGATTTGATGTTTACTTAGCATACTTAGGTTTGGGGTATTTCAACACATATATGTGCATTAAAGGATTTATAAAAAATCAAAAGGGATAACAAATAAGTTATACATTAAATCATGAGGTGATTAAAAGAAATAAACCTCACATGAAATAACAATATGAAATTTGTTAAAAGATCCAATAGAATTATTATATAAGGGTAACATAAATTAACCCTCTCAGTTAATCCTATTCTAGGACTTGTTTGACCAGACGTTGACCGGGAATTTACAAGTACAGTCTACGGTGAACGGTATGGGATTCTTGCAACCTGTTTTCTAACGGATTACACCGGCTTGTGTGCTATCTGTTGTTTGAAATAACGACCAAGATAATTAATGTAAACTGTTGTTTTACTCTTGCACACTGTGGTATTATTTTATGTGCGTGAATGTTGCTGACTACATCGTGTATGTCCCACGCATACAAACACTACTATACCAGTGGATTAAATACCTGCGTTTTCAGTATACCGAGGACTTGTACTCAAGTCTCTCACTAACTTCAGTTTATAACAAACGTCATTATCCTAAACGTGATAATTGACAATACACATTGTGTTCTTGTTTAACGTCTTTATATGACACTTAACAAATATATACTTCGAGAATGAGGAGCCCAGTTGGATCTGGCCATGCATGCTACGGGAGTTGTACCTGTCTCAGGTCGTCTCCTACTACGTCGCGACGGAACTTTCAGTTGGGAGGAAGACTTTATTCCTTCCGGGATTCAAATGCCCTTCAGTTCGAGGAAGACTTTATTCCTCTAGTGGGTTCTTATTTCCCACGCCATTCAGTTCAGGGTTTAACTACGTTATCTCCTGGGGTTTTTATACCCAACCTTTCTTTATAACGAGGTCACTATACCTCCACTATTTCAGATATTCAGTTATAACGGTCAGTCCCATTGTGTGGACCGACTATCAGTAAAGAAATTCAGTTCAGCTAACTCGACCTTCTGTGTCTTGTTCTATGTGACATTATTGTCCTTGTATGGATACTTGTTATTATCAGACTATGCTTGTTTACAGCTTTATAAAAATGAACTGCATGTGTTCGACAAAGTAGTTGGTGTGGCCCGGTAGACGATGGGCTGCACGTTTTCCATACCAGCATTGTTTGCTGAGCCCCTTTGGGGGCACCCCCATTTTTCAGGTACCTGAAGTTGAGGAGATCACCACACTGAGTGTAGGTGGGGTAGACCAAGCTTTGGGAGTCTACTATTAGTTAATTGTTTTATTTCAGTATTGTACTTTTGAGTTTGATTCCTAGTATCTCGGGTTGTATCTGTATTCCAGACCGTGACATTTGAGGATTGTATTTGGACTTAGCCTTGTTGGACACAAGGGTGGCCAACGGCATTGTAATACCGCCCGGTTGTTATATTTATTTCCGCTGCAGTTGTATTTTATTTGGGAGTGATCGCCGTTCAGTTTATTGGATTTCGGGTTGGGGTATTACACCCAGAAAGCATAAAGGGGAGTGCAAGTGTGCACTACCCCGCTCTCAATGGGCTCCACGCGGACTTATGCCTCTATAAGGCGGATTTGACTAGAGTCGCCACCTAGTTTGACCTAAGGAACTAGGAAGGAAAGATGAGGGTTCTAAGAACCGTTAATTGACTCTGAGATTGTTGCCTATGGATAGGAGTTATCTGGTCAGATCAGAGATTCTATTATGGGTTCGCACTGGGTTACACCCCTCAGAAGTGGCAACAACCACGACTTCAGATTGGTGCCCGACGAAACCTCGGTCTCCAATTGTCGGGATTGCCTTCTTTCAAAACCTTATTAGAGAGATTCAGTTAAAGCCGAAGGATAGGATTAGGACGGGAAGAGAGAGAGTGGATGAGGTGAGCTTTTTTTGTCAAGCTAGCGCCAAGAAGAGGAATTAGTGATGTCGGATGAGTATAGAATGAAGAATTGGGAAAAGTCCGAGGTGGAATGAATAGACAAGACTTGAAGTCTGATGGTTTGAGTTTGTGGGAGCCGAAGAAGGTTTGAGTGTTTTGAGAGATACGAGAGTCACCTTAGATGGGGAAAAAGGGTTTTTTTTGTTTGAAATGGGGTCGCACCCTGTGTGGGTTGCCTACGTACTCAACTCCCTGCTGAGATCAGACCTTACGTAGTTCACGGATTTTGGGGTTTTGGAAGTTTTGAAGGGTTTGAAGTTTTGGGTGTGAGAGATTAGTCTGTGAGACGCTCGGGTCTATGAGACGGTTGGGATGGGATGGGATGTCAAGGCCTGTGAGACACTCGGGTCTGTGAGACGCTTGAATCTTAAAATGGTGGAGAAATTGAGATGTTCGAGTCTGTGAGGCGCTTGGGCCTGTGAGACGTTAGAAGTTTGAGAGAAGCTAGAATTCGCAAGATGATTTGAATTTAAGGTGAATTGGAGTTTGAATGATGACTTGAGTATGTGAGGCAATTGGAATTTGGGAGAGATCCTGGGTTTTTTGGGTTCGAGGTTTGAAAAGAGTTGAGGTTTTGGGATATTTCGGGATTTGAAATGAGATGATGATGGGTTGAGTTGTTTGGAGGAATGATTGTCAAAATCGTCTCCCTTAAAGTTTAAAACCGAAAAGTCATTTTTGTTGTAAAAGGGTGGATAATCCTGAGGGATTACCCTATGTACCCCCTCGAACACGACACTTAATTAATGGTAAGTGTCGAGGCTCGAAAGATGGGGCAATGAATTTATGTCGAAAAATAGGATTTAGAGAGAAACACCATGAATGAGATGTTCTCGGTCAGACCCTAATAACGTCTCTAACTCCCGGGTTTTAAAACGTTAAAACCGAAAACCTTGAAATCGAGCGGAAGGGAGTTAGACGATTCTAAAATCCCGGCTGCAACTAGGACAGTTACATCCCTAGCACCCCGCCTTGTAAAAATCTAGGCTGCAATTAGGGGAGGTTTGTCACCCTAATGCCCCGCCTAAAGAGATCCAGACTGCGACAAGGGATGTTACGACCCCAGTGCCCCGCCTCGGATTTTTATTCGGAGGAGAAACAAGTAATGTCACACTAGGAAGAAACGTTCTTTGAAGGTGTTAGACATCCTATGTTCCCCGAAAACAATTTATTTTGGGTTTGAAAACTAAGTTAGGAAATTTGTGAAGTTGTTCGGAATTCTCGATGAAGAAACACTGATTTTGAGAAATGATTTTAGGAGAAAACTTTCTGTATATGTGAGAAGAACTTTCGGCGTTTGAGAAGAGTTTTCTGTGATGTGAGAAGAGTTTTTCCTTTAAAATTCCACAAAATGGTTTCTTTTGAAAACTTGATGAAGTTTGAATAAAATGATTGTTGAAATCTGAGGAGAGAGATTTTTGAGTTTGAAACTTGAATAGGATTTACAAGTTGAGTTTGAATTGGATGAATTGAATTCGAGTTGAATGGAATTGGACTGAATTGAAATGAGTTGGGTTTGAATTGGGTTGATTTTAATTCGGGTTGGGGTTGAAAAATGAATCGGGTCAAAGTTAGACCGGGTCAAAGTTGGATTAGGTCAAAGTTGAGATTGGTCAAAGTCAAAGTTCAGATTGGTCAAAGTTGGACCAAGTCAAAGTTGGGTCAAGGTCAAAGTTGGACCAGGTCAAAAATTGGGTCAAGGTCAAAGTGGGGTCAATCAAAGTTGGACCGAGTCAAAGTCAAAGGTCAACTTTCTGGTCAAAGGTCAACATCCTGGTCAAAGTCAAAGGTCAACATTCTGGTCAAAGGTCAACATCCTGGTCAAAGGTCAACATTCTGGTCAAAGTTTTGGGTCAAACTTGGGTTCGGTCAATGTTGGGAGTTGGTCAAGGTTTAGAGTTGGTCAAATCAATTTGACTTTGGTAGGCTTGATTGGGTATTGGGCTTGATTGGGTATTGGGTTTGATTTGGGCTTTGGGCTGATTTGGGCTTTGGGCCGATTTGGACTTTGGGCCAATTTGGGCTTTGGAGTGGGGTTGGGCCTTGAAGTGGGGTTGGGCTTGAAGTGAGTTTGGGCCTTGAAATGAGGTTGGGCCTTGAAGTGGGCTTGAACCTTGAAGTGGATTTGATTTTTGAGCCTTGGAAATTGGGCCACATTTGGGCCTTATTGATTTGGGCTAAAATGGATTTTTGATTGGGCCGAGTGGGCATTTGAATTTGAATGTTGGGCTTGACTTGATTTTTGGGCCCAATCTAGACCTCGGGCTTTTTTTTTTGGATGTTGGACTTTATTTGGGTTGAAGGTGAAATAAAACTTCAAGTTGAATTTGGATTTGAATTTATTCTTTGTGTGTTTTTTTTTTGGTAAAGTTTTTTAATGAAATTAGGGATGGTTTGGGATAGGCTTTAGGAGTTTGGAAGGTATTATTCCCCACCAAGCAAATAGAAATGAGCTAGTTGTGGGGTACCCTCAAAGGCTTAAAAGAATTCTCAAAGTTTTGGAAGGTATTATTCCCCACAAAGCAAATCAGAAATAAGCCAGTTGTGGGGTACCTTCCAAGACTTTGAACATTAAAAAAAAAAATGGGTGACCTAAAGGGCTTTCTAGGCGAACAGTTCTATCAAAACAAAAAGAACAATAGATAATAAATCTTACATTATAAACAACAAAGCAATAAACCACCAAGCAATGAAGCGAATCTTCCAAACTTCAAGCATTGAAAACACTAACAAGTCTCAAATTGATTACGAAAAATCATGTGAAAAGGTTAAAACAGATAAAAGCAAGATAATGTCAAAATCCACATCAGTGTGCAAAGGGGACGATTAATATTACAAATAGTTCAGTTCCATATCAAATAACCATCCGCACAGGGCACATATCTAGCTAGGCACATGAACAAGTTATCGAGTTGTAATCAGGAATAACCGACCAGTCGGGTTTCTAAACCCATGAGAGAACAGGCCCGAGGCGCAATAGATACAGTATTCTCATGGTCCAAAGTCGAAGCGTAGGTCCAGCCCGCACAACACAGATCATCCCCACATGTCCAATATATGTACCTCGGTCAAATTCATGAAACACAAATGGGTGAATGAGTATAACGCGTAATGAGCAATCAAAGATCGGACATAGCTCGAAATGTATCCCGGCTCAAGATTTCAACAATTCAAGATCAATAACCGAGAGCACCTCGAATGACCGAAACCGACAGATAGGATGCCAAACTAGAACTTAAACAGACAGTTCCTGCCTCATGTAGAAATCCAACGCGAAGTAGATTGATGTGGGTCAGCAAAGCGTGTAGCGAATTATGTCCAGAAGCCACATATTACAGTAAAGTAATCAACAAACAAAATAAATCCAGATTATTTCGACAATCACCAAAGCCAAACCGTAGAAATTCGTCAACGATTAGGTTCCCGAATCCAGTTCAAAGCCAGCAACAAGTACCAAAAGTTAAATTCAGGCATGGGACAAGAGGATGAAACATAGACACCAGAAAGAAATTTGTCAGCAACAGGATTACAACCTGAAAGGGATCGACAGATTCCGTCGAAGAAGCTACCAAGTCCGGATGAACTGGACATTACCACTTGGGATTTAGAGAGGCCAAGAACTTCCAACTAGAGCTCAGAGTGATAGAAAGCTCGACATCGTCCTCAGAAGGAGGAATAAATTTAAAAGAAAAACGAAATGCTTGGTATAGTAAAAGAAGAAAATCCAGAAATAACTCCCTGTATGAGTAACCCAGAAACCCACGAACCACGAACCCTCGGTGGGTTTGGGTTTGTACAGAGTTCGTGCGCAGTGTAAAAGAAAGAAACAAAGTAGAACCGGTTGTTCCTTGTTCGCGAGGTAGGTTGTAGAAGTACCGGGGTGGAGAAATGGAGAGGGCCGGGGTAGATTTACTCGTTGTTCACCGGTTTGGTAGTGAAGATAATGAAGAGATTGAGGTGGGAGCTGAGGTTTCATTTCGCCACCTAGGTTGCAGAGTTATCGATCGTGAAGCAGATGCACAAAGAGGTGGAACATGGGTGTTTTTGTTTCGAGATTCGAAAGCAGAGGGGAATTGGAGCCTTCTGGTGGAACCGCACACAAACGAAATGGGTTGGAGACCATATGCTCTTGTAGATTTTTTGTTTCGAAGAAGAAGATTGAGGATGAAGGTGAGTGAGCAAAAGGATGGGAGGCGGATCGAGAGAACCGTTGGGAGGAAGACGGATGAATGTTCGAGACAACAAATTCAAGGTGGCGGCTGTTCTAGAGCTTCAGGCGAGGGAAAGGTGCCAATGGTGGTAATTCTGGGCGAAGAAGACGAGGACGGTGGTGGTTTTAGACAGGGACGGGTTTTTGCATACGGGAAGAAGAGCTTGAGTCGATGAATGTAAGAATTCTCTCGAATGAAAACGGTAGTTGGTGGCTGGATGTTAAACTGTGGCTACAGTAGGGTTTTTTGTTGAAGTTTTATACTGTGAATGGGCTATGAAGCAACATGTTTTGCTAGGGCTTTTTGTCAAGATGGGGTTTGTAAAAAAACGGGGTATTATTTGGAATTGAGAAGAGGAAAGTGGGCTCCATATCAGTTGGGCCTCGTTCGAATCTGTGCGAGCTTGGGTCTTGTCCGGTCACCCCTTGTCGAAAATAAAAAGAACATATTTACTCCTCAGAAGGTTCGAACCTGGGACCTCCGCCACTCCCCCTACATGTTCTAACCAATTGAGCTATGTTGACATTCAATATACACATGAGAGAAATTATACAAAATCCCTAGTCCAGATTGGATAACTCCTCTAAAAATGCTACGATTTTAAAAGAAAGTATACAAGGAAAAAAAAGAGAAGACTAATCTGATGGCATGAAATTATGGAATGTAAATAATAAGATAATTAAATAAAACAAGATGAATGGGTTTAAAACCGGATTATTGTTTGAAAATTCATTTTTTTGAAAATCGTGTTTTTATGAAATGCTTTGAAAAAGGTTATAAAATGACGGCTTCGTTATGGCATGCACGCTAATATGTTTTGAAAAAGAAAGACGACAACCCCTCTTATTATTTCGAAATTTGCTTTATGGGGTGAGAATTTTTGGTGTCTACAGCTCCTTCTCTACTTTTCCGTGATCAGTCAAGGTAAGTTGTAGCAGTTTATCTCCCTTCAATTCTGTAATCTGAGATCCCTTGCCCTAACTATTTTCCCTGCAATCTGATTGGTGAATCAGTAATCCTTCCGACGTTCTTTGTCAATCTTCGCTGCTGTGGGCTGGTTCTGTGTTCGTGACTGTCAGATTCGGGTATGGATTGTGGTTCCGTTTGCGAGGGCAGTTTTCTGAGTTGAGGGTTCAATGTTCTGAATTCGGTTCGCCTCTGCGATTGTGTTTTTCAGTGTGTTGGAACTGCATTGTTGGTCTGCGCTGCTGGAACTGTGTTGGTTTGGACTCTACATCTGAATTAGGTTTCATCTCTGCTGTAATCGAGGTAGGTGGCTTATGGATTCGACTTGTGTGTTCAGCCTTGGGGCGTTTCAAATTCTAGTTACAATGTGTGAATTGTCTCTACGTTGTGTTTGCGAATCAGTCTGTTTGTGTTGTTTTGTTAACTACAAACCCCCAAGGTTGTTTTCTACAAACCTGTAATGTTTTGACATTGTTTTGGTGCCTCTGTTTGTGTGAAAATCGTCTATGTTTTCTGAGTATTTCGGCGCGTCCGAACTTCCGTCCGACCTTGGAAGTTCGGACAACCCTTCTTTGCTTTGTATTTCTGAACTTTTTACAGTGTCCGAACTTCCGTCCGAGCTTTGAAGTTCGGACGGGGTGCGAGGACGAGTCCGACTTACATGTCTCGAGTGGTGTCCGAACTTGTAAGTCCGGATAGAAGTTTGGACACACTCATCCCCTTCTTCTGTTTTAGCTTCAACCTGTGTCCGAACGTCGTTGTTCGGACACATGTTCGGACTCTACGCGTATTTGATTTCCGAAGAACGTCCGAACATCCGTCCGAGCTTTGATGTTCGGACACCTCTGTTTCTGTTTTAAGGTTCGACTTGTGTCCGAACATTGACGTCCGGACACAAGTTCGGACGAGCTTCTGTTTTGACCGTAACTTGCTCATTTGAGCTCCATTTTGACTTCCGTTTGCGGGGTTGGATTCCCCTTCTGATTTCCAAGCTACTTATGTGCTTTCTGGTGCCTTTGGTGCACATGTGCTTATCTATTTTAAGCTTCTGTTTTGGGACCTAGTTATCTCTATGTTTGAACCTTTGGATGGCTGGTCTCGCTGTCTCGTAGCGCGCTATGTAGGATCCTTCTATTCACGGGTGATGTTCCCCGTTCTGTTCACAGGTGTTTCATCTGTTCTGTTTATGAGTGAGGTTTCCTCATTCTGTTCACGAGCTGATTGCTCGTTCTATCTGTATGCTGTGATCAATTAGTGTCCCGCTCTGTTTTTTGATTTTGTTGACTCTGACTCTGTTTAGTCCTTTACTTGATGGACTTCTGCTTCTGTTTTCTAATGTTTATGGACTCCTTGCGACTCCTTCTGATTTGTTAACATTCTTAAAATGTTTTGAGCATGCTGGTTGATGAAGTTGGTCATCTACTTTGCATAGTTGGTTGCTCATTCCCCTACTCTATCTAACATTGCAGATTGATCAGCGAGGGTCACTTGCTCAGCTCTGGAGTTTAGTTGTTTTGTTATTTGAATTCTTTTGAGACATTTGTATTTGACTTTGAGCCTTTGGGCCTCTTTAGATAGCTTCCGCTTTTGATATTCGTTTGGTGGGTTTTGTAATGACTTTTTGGATGTTATGACATCATTTTGATTTTACTTTATTCAAGTATTCGTTTTGGGCCTTGTTTGATTATCTGTTTAAGTTCATTTATTAGAGCCTTGCGTTATTATGTAATAATACGCGGTGTGTAATACCCCTAACTCCTAGGCCAGTGTTTGGGGGTGTTACAATATCATTGTTGCATATTACTTGCGCGCACACAGTAATTTAGTCCCTTCTCGTTTATGGAACTTTGAGGTGGAACATTAAAAACGACATAAACAAAACAAGAAACTGTATAAAGGGAAACTCCTCTCTAACCATAGAGGACTTAAAATGACACCCACTATGGTGTCTATCTATCAATGATAATGATGTGTAAACAACAACTGGAGGATCATATGGATAATCTGGGAAGAAGGATTCTCGGGCCGCGCGGTAGGGACGCTCAGGAGTTGGTATCTGAATCAGATCCTTCGAACGACTATGGTGGAGCACATCCTGGGGTCTAGAGGTGACCCTCTTTCTCGACGCATGACACCGGGAATGGAGGATTGGCGATGGAGAAGACGTTCTCCAATTGGTGGTGATAAGAGAATTCACGAACCATCCTTAAAGAAACAAAGAATGATTAGCACCTACATAATAAAGTCTCGGGATCTAATCTATATCCCCTGACTCGGTGCCAGAGAATAAAGGAAAACTTGTGTAATGAGACCAAGAAAATAAGAAAATTCACAAATGCGATCCTTTAAGAAACAAGGGCTGAATAGCACCTACATAATGAAGTCTCTGGATCTAACCTATATCCCCTGACTCGGTGCAAGAGAAAGAAGGTAAACTTGTGTAATGAGAACAAGAAAACAATACGTAATCTTTTGAATGATCCCATAGTGAGGATCAGCGGTATAATATACCAATGCACACGTCTTATTATTTACATGATTGTTGTTGCTATACTAGCAGCTTGTTGTGCTTGGTTACGTGTTTGATGTTGCTATGTTGCCAGCATGTTACACTTGGTTGTTTGTTGATATTGCTATGCTACCTTTAAGTGTGTATGATATCATGATGTGTTGTGGTGTGCTTTACTACTTTATTATAGCATGTAACCGGACCTAATAATATTCGACCAAGTAGTCATGTAGCCCGACAACATACGGGCTACACATATTCATACTCAGCGTAGTTTGCTGAGTCCTTTACAACCCAATTTTTTACAGGTATTGAGCCGGATGATAACGGAGCGTAGGCGGGATGGCTATCAAGGGGGTAGTCTATCTGGGCATAACTTTTGAGTTTGGAATAGTATGCTTAATGTATAGGTTGTGACTAAACCCGGGTTGTACTTTTTGGTTTATGATTTAGTAATTATGTTGTAGACACTCGGTATTTGAAATTGTATCTTATATTGTATATGAGTTTTGGTTGAGGGCTGTTTCCAGTCATGCAGACCGTAACTTGGTGTTGGTAATGTGGTCTATCAACCACGTGGGTGGTTGGCATCTGTAGCACCCAGATGATGTTGAGAATCCGCTACATAGTTATCTTGTAATATGGCTAGGAGCTTGGTTTGTACTATTGGATGTTTATTCGGGGGTGTTACAGAAAGTGGTATCAGTACGCTCTGATGACTGGAACAGGAATACCGAGTTAGGAATTCTGATATACGGGTTAAGGGTTGTGGGTAGTATGTGAGGCGCGTTAGTTAGGGTTCTTCCCTAGTAACTACTGGATACCTAACAGACACTTACACCCAACCTCCACATCCCTAATTTTCTTTAAATCCAGAGAAAGAACGCCAGAGAGGTAGGAAGCCTCCACTTACTCGGGGAAACCCGATCTGGCATCTACTTAATGTTATACAATCAACCCGTGAAGAAATGACTATACTATACAATAGACGTTACCAAAGGGATAATATCCATAGAGGGGCCAATTTTAGAGGCAACTTGGGTCGACATGCTTAGCAGTCGATAGAACCCTACCTCACAAGCGAAGAGGACCGAAATACCCTAAAATTTATGAAATAAATAAAGCTTATATAAGCAATTAACTAAGCCAAGGATGGGATTGAGATAAATTCTTCGATTCGTACACTTGAGAGGGTAATTTTAGAAAACCTCTCGTAAAACAACGAAATAAGAGGATATAGTCGAGACGAAATTACACCATAAAATTGGTACAACCTGTAATGTTTAATGAAGCATGACACAGTTCTACACACTAAAGTATAATACTACGGAATTCAATAAATTCCTTGCTTTTTCTCACGTTTCTCTGCATCACCTGAGAAACACAACGCCTCAACTGGCGATCGGTATGCATCACCACCACCTCCTTTCTTCTTTTTTCAATTATTCTTTCCCATTTCTCAATCTCAAACAATTGGAACCGGTGACCATAACTGAGTTTCCCTTCTGCTTCTACAACCGGCGAACGAGGAACATACATATCAATGTCTCCTTCGACCTTCTTGTTAGAATTGCTTTATTCCTTAAGAGCCCAGCAATCGTCCCACGAGGGACAAATGTTGCTTATCATTCTTCTACTCTACAACAATATAATATTGCACCAATAAAATGGGCAACAA
The DNA here is from genome assembly GCA_023374045.1 of Limonium bicolor. Lineage (NCBI taxonomy): Eukaryota > Viridiplantae > Streptophyta > Magnoliopsida > Caryophyllales > Plumbaginaceae > Limonium > Limonium bicolor. The sequence continues at coordinate 258,747,141 of CM041782.1, read as the reverse complement.
GCTTTACAATATGAATCTACGAACCAAAGGCTGGAAGTATGTACAATATCTAGCCGTTACTTTAGCATGAGACGTATATCCTCATTTAACCACCATCACCCTACACGACCCATATCACCATTTGTATATGATCATCCAGTTACATGACTACCGTGATATCGTCATGAAGCTCAAATCCTCTATCGTGATACCTTATGTTCTTCATTGTTTCTTGCAAAATAATTCTTCTTAACTATGGGTTGCCGTTCCCCGAGATCAAAAACACATTGTTATACAGATCACAAACATACCCCTCAAACAGTATGAGTGACCATTATTCTAAGGCATTGGTTGCCCACACGGACACAACTCTAACGTGTAAGAAACTGGCAGTGAGTTGGCCAATATATTTCAAACCAATACCGAGCATCATGATTGCAGAGATCAAATTTAAGATGATGCTTACAATATAAAAAAATTAAGTTTCAGTCATAGATGAACACATCCCAAAAGGGGGAATTGTTGGAATACCAGCCAGCAATGTCACAGATAGTTGTAGAATCATATATGGAATACCAGCTCTATAAAAGACAAACCCTATAAAGCATCTGTTCGGCCTGCATTGTGACTATGCAGAAAAAGGGTACGAAGCCGCACTAATGAATACAATGAACACTCTAATGCCAATGAAGGGTATACTCACAAGGTATAAATACCAAAGAGCACCTAGAGCCATATTCGGATGAGGTTTAACTGAGTAATCAAGACATGCATAAAACTTGCCCCGACAGGCTTATAGGTAATAGACTTACAATTCATTTCATTTATAAGGCTAACAACAGTCCAATGCAAGACCTTTCAATGAGCTATTGGTTTAAGCTTTACTATAACCTCAGTTAAGATTGTCACAATGGTTCTGAATAATAACCTCACTCAACTGAAACAAATAAACAACTACCATGATGACAAAGAAGTCTATTCCGGAAACACCAGGCTTAGGTGACAGTTAGCAAGTGTCTAAACTTCTTAAATCCACACCAAAGTTTAGCGGAAATACCTCCAAACACAGACCTGCGGCAACCTTCTCAAGCAAAGTTCCCAAATATAAAATACTTATTTCATACATTCTAAAACCAGAATACCAGCTGCTCCGGTGCACAGTATTATTGTAATCATAAACAACACCTCACAAATTTGACCTCCCTTGTAAATATCCATATGGCAATGTATGATGCCGCTATTATGGTATAATCTGGCTAAACACACTACATCCGAAGGACAAATGTTCTAAATGGGTTCTGGAGAGCGGTCTCATTAATTCAGGGAAGCTATGATAATCATAATTATAATCAAAAGACTAGAGAGGAACTCCTGGCAAGATTTATAACGTAGCAAATATAACCTAGACAAATGTAGAGTCGGGGACTAAATCGAGGAACTCTGAATAAGATTTAGCAAATAATACATAAACAAATGTATATACATATATAAATCAAGAAAGACCCCGATATCTGTAGAACTTGAGGAGTTAAATAAAATGCAATTAAAGAATGTCATGACTAGATATGCAACCATGCCTAACTCGAGTTAACAATACAACTCAACGACCAAAAATAAATAATGAGACCTCAATAGTAATAACCATGGATTAAGCACCATGAGTTTGATGGAACCCGCAAGGGAAAGTTAAACAACTTCATATAGGAAGGAACACACAAGGAATAACGGTGAGCAAGTAACAGAAGGGTTACAAGACCTAGAAAGGATTAAGATGGGAATCGGAATAAACAAATTAAATCAAATGAAGAACATAAGGTAGACCGAAGTGGGCCATTTCAAGAATTAAAATTTGTAATATTAAGGCAGACCGAAGTGGGCATAAACGGTCAAACAAGATAAAATCAGCCAAATTAATTAGGAATTCAGACTCAGAATAGTTCCCATTTCACCAAATTCTTGTAGTAGGTTCAAGCCCAGATTAGGAGTGCATTAAAATTCGAATACCTATGAATAATTAGGTAATGAAATTTGGAAATGATAAACAAGATTAATGGACTAAATTGACGAATTAACCGATGGGTCAAGATAATTAAGAAATCATCTGGTAGATTCCGTACTAATTAGTAAATGTTGAGGATAATAGTTGGGATACAAGAATTTGGAAGTATACCGTCGTATACCCAATTGACTAACACTAGAATTTATGAGACCACATGTACGAGTAAATAAACATGTATATGTACATACGGTACGAAAATTAAAATGAAAGGAACTTGAGAGATCAGAAGGGTATAAAGGTATGTAATCAGGTATCATAAACCTATGGGACAATCATATGTGGATATGTATAAACCAAGAGGATTATTGTAATATAAAGATGACCCTGAAACTTATAACACATGAGTATGTATATACTATATATACATGAAGGAATAAATATATACATACGTACACACCTAGACGTATTGAAATACCCCAAACCTTTATATGTTGTTTAAATATTAAATCATGGTATATTATGGCTAAAAAGTGCCTTAGAATCATTGGTGAACAATTTAACCATAGAAACCACTATAAAATACCATAAAGACAACTAGAGCCAAGATGTGCTCTAAGCTTGGGATGATCTTGGTTAAGACTTGATAAGCTTACAAAGACCTTATTTACATGTTAATGAACATGTTAAATCAATTACTAATGAAAACCAAGCTTGGAAACAAGTTAAAACATAAAATGTGCTTTAAGGAGCCTTAAAGCATATTTTTGAAAAATTGTCTTGTAAATGAGTTTTGAATGGCTAAATGACCATCATTACTCTTTAATTAACATGTGTGCTACTTAGTATCACATTAGGAAGTCTAAATCAATGGGAAATCAAAAATTTCACAATTATGTGTCTTAGTTAGTGAATAGTAACCAAATTGTACTAGTTTATAACATAAGTCAACATAAGTGATTTATTGAAATACCCCAAACCTTAGTGTGTTGTTTAAACATTAAAATATGGTATATTAAGACTAAAAAGAGTCTTATAAACATTAGTAAACAATTTAAACCATAGAAAACACAAATAAATGCCTTAAAGTCAATTAGGGCTAAAATATGCTCTAAGCTTGGGATAAGCTTGGTTAAGACCTAATGAGCTTACCAAGACCTTATTTATATACTAATGAAAATATTAAACCAATTACCAAAGAAAACCAAGCTTGAAAACAAGTTAAAACACAAAATGTGCTTTAAGGAGTCTTAAAGCACGTTTTTGAAAAATTGTCTTGTAAATGAGTTTTGAGTGGCTAAATGTCCATCATTTCTCTTTAATTAACATGTGTACTACTTAGTATCACATTAGGAAGTCTAAATCAATAGGAAATCAAAAATTTCACAAATATGTGCCTTGTTTTTGTGAATAGTAACCAAGTTAACCAAGTTTATAATATATGTCAATATAAGTGTGACAATTGGTCAACAAAGACTAAAATACCCCTTAGTATATTATTGGGGCCGGTTTTCTTGGTGACTCACCACTCTTAAACAAAAAAATAAGCTAAGTAAAGTAATAAAGCAAATCACTATTTACTTTTACTTTAAATATCAAAAACTAGCTACTTATCTTCATTCTCTTCTTTCCCTCTTCATTTCCCACGTCTCCAACCTATCCTCTACCTCCTTCTTGCTCTCCATTCACGGTTTTGCAATAGTACCAACACCAACACCAACTTCCATTGTCATTATCTCCTAGCTCACTTTGCCAAATCAAAAACAAAGATCACCATTCTCTTTGTCTTGCCAAGCTCTTCTTTCCTATCTTCTCAAAATTCCAAGAGCTCCATTTCGGTGCCAAGAGGAATCTCCATGGGAGGAGCTTGAGCTCATCTTTTCACATATTATTGTTCTCCTTTGCTTCTAGGTAAGGAAACTCAAAGAAAAATAACATTTCCTTCATGTTTGTATGTTGTCCGAAAAACACCATTAATGGTGCCCTTTACCTTGCATGTTTTAGCTTCATTTGAATCTTCCAAGGGCTTGTTGGAGTCCTCTATTGCTACATATCCAAACTCTCTTTCATATCCAAGGTAAAACAATCATCTAAATGTTCTAAGACAATTTATGTACCTAGGGTTTACAATGAGATGAAGCATAAAGCTTGTATACTCATTTCATTATGTGTATATTGTTTAGAAGTTAACAAGAAATCAAACACCCTTACCGATTTTTAAACAAGGAAACAAGAAAGAAGTTTGTGAGGAAAAGAGGTAAATATGCTAACCTAATGTAGCTTACAATGTCTTAGGAGAAATGAGCTTATATTGCTTATTAAAACTACTTAAGGAGCCAATGGTAAATGACTTAGAAAAATGCTTTCAAGGGCTTAGTAAAAGGCATATGTATTGTTGGGTGTATTTGAAGGTCAAAGGCAAATATATTGTGGAAATTCAGTGTTTAAGGTTTATGCATCTTAAGGGCCTAAGAGCCATGCTATTTAAGGGCCTAAGTGCCAAGCAATTTAAATTATGCACTATATTGTGATGTAGTGTTAAATGAGTGAAGTTTTGTGTATAAGAATGTTCTTGATGGATTCTAGTGTTCTTGATTGTTTAGTGGTGAAAACAATGTGTTTTGGCTTAGTAATGTTCTAGGAGAGTTCATGTCAAAATTTAGGTAATGTACAAGAAGTTCTAAGTGTTTAAACAAGATTTGATGAACTAGGAAGTGTTAGAAATGTTTAAGTGTTCTACTAGGGAAAGAAATATGCACTAAGGTATTCTAGGAAACAAAAAGGACTTAGACATCAACTAGAAGTTTTGGTTAGAAAGAAAAGATGCTTGGGAGATGATGTTGTAGTGGTGAGAAAACATTTGGGAATAGTGGAAGTTATAGGTATGAAACACCACATAGAAACTTAGTGAAAAACATTACAAGTGTAAACCTTTTTATAAGAAATTGTGTAATGCTTGAGGAGGATTTTGATGAATGATTTAAGGAGTTTAATGGAGGTCTTAAGGTGTGTTTGAAGTGCCCAAATAAGGTTAGAACATACTAGGATATATGAGGTGAAGTTTGGAGTTAAATGGGGAATTAATAGCAAAGGTCTGGAGCAGACCGACCTTGGGGACCGGACCTGCAAGGTCGGTCGAGCCCAGTTTACCCTACGAGAAATGGTCTCTGGAATGGACCGACCTTGGGGACCGGACTTGCAAGGTCGGTCGGGCATGGATTTTTAGTACGGTTTGAGTCTCTGGAATAGAGCGACCTTGGGACCGGGCTTACAAGGTCGGTCATGCCTAAATTTTTGTACGTAAGTGAGTCTCGGGAATCGACCGATCTTGCGACCGGACTTGCCAAGATCGGTCGGGCCTGAATTTCCAAAGGGAAGAAACTTTCGGGAATAGACCGAACTTGTGACCGAACTTGCAAGGTCGGTCGGAGTAGAATTTTTGACGGTAATATGTTCTGGAATGGACCGACCTTGTGTAAGGTCGGTCGGTAAGGTCGGTCGGACCAAAACTTGTGAAAAAAAAACAAACAAAGTGTGGCTTAAGTAGTTAACCCTAGGGGGTATAATGTAGGTAATCAAGGATAAGTTTGGGCATTAAAACATGTCATATAACCATGTTAAAACACTTAGTAAATTTGAAGTTAAGTAAGTTACTTAACCGACATTCTTAATTATGTATAGAAGTGGCCTACGGTGAAAATCAGTCGAAGCAAGGACCAAGGTATGGTTTTCTTGCAGTCTGTTGCCTACCAGTTTACACCGGCTTGTGTGTTGTTTGTTTTTCTGTGTGTTTATGACCTTGTAAGACTTAAGTCATGTAATGAGTTTACCGTTGTTAAATATTATTGTATCGTTAAGTATGACTCTCTCTTCCCTTGTGTGGGTCTAACAAGACTTAACCAATTGCTTGTGATTTGTTTATTGAGTTCAATGTTAAACTTCTAACAAGTGCTAACGGGGGAAGTGAGGAGTCCGGTCTGTTCCGGCCACGCGGGTAAGTATGGGAGTCAATGTCATAACCGGTTCAATTCCCTTTGTATGTTATGGTTGTTTTCCAATTTGGTTTCCAACCTTCCCTTTAGCTTAACCAAGGCTATTTTACTGACTCACGTCGGGCCACAGGGGCTAACTATGTTTTGTTCGGTGTGCTTGGATCACTATATCCGAGGCACCTTGTGTTAAGTTAATCGTTCAATCTAACAGGACGGTAACGAGTTATGTAACGAGCTTAGCATGAGGTTGGCAACATTCTCTAGGCTCTCTATGGGAACTAATTGTGTTGGTTCGTTTCCTAAAAGGATTCGTTCTTGTATGTTATGTGGGATGCTGTTATGCATATTCTTGCTATGATATATATGTTGTATGTTTAAAATGAATGCCATGTCATCATGACAATTAGTTGCGCGTATCCCGGTAGCCGATGGACTGCACGTTAACCATACCAGCCAAGGGTTGCTGACTCCCTCGGGGGCTCCATATTTCTTTTACTGCAGGATGAGGATCGAGGAAGCGGAATGGCTATAGATCCTAGGTTGCAGGAATACTTTTGGTTATTTTGGAGGTTGAGCCCGGGATGCGCCTGTGCTCCCGTGGCGATATATTTTTGGTGCCGTTGTAGTACAGTGACGGTCGTTGACAGTTCATAGTGACAGTTTGTGATGTACAGTTTACAGTTATGGATGTAGTTACAAACTCGGTATTATGTTTATGTATTAAGAGTTATTAGTTCTATAATCGGGAGTCTGATCATTAGACCGGTACGCTTGTATTTATTCTGCCTTGTTGACCACGTGGGTGGTTAACGGCGCTGTAGCACCGAACCGTTTAGTTGTTAATTCCACTGTGATTTCGATTATTGTTAAGTGCGTAGTAGGGGTGTTACAAAAAGTGGTATCAGAGCGAAGTATCGCTCTGATGGCTAGAATACCGAGCTTAGGAATAAACCGAGTTAGGAAGCCTAACCATAGTTACCTAAGTGAACAGTTATGAGAAGGTTAACCATTAACTAAGTGTGGAAATACCTTATTGTCGGGAAGATGTTACAACCGTTGGACCGATAAGTGTGCAAGCACAGTGCTAATAAAGGTTCATGTGAATTCAGATGTCAGGTAGACCACGAGGTCGAGGCCGCGGACGCGGTACTGGTGATACCGGGAACCAGGGAGAGAACCCTACGGCACAGGTCATGGCCGACGCTGTTGCGGCCGCCGTAGCCCAGATGGTCCCACAGTTGGTAGCTGCGATGCAGCAGCAGCAAGGCGGTGTGGGTCAACAAGGGCCACAACCGCAACCACAGCCGCGCGAGACCAACTGGGTCAAGGCGTTGGCGGATTTGAGACCCCCGTCATTCATGGGGAGACCGACCCTAGTAAGCTGGAGGCGTACATCTCCGAGATGGAGACCGCTTTCGAGACCTTGGATGTTCCTACTGGTGCCAAGGTTCGACTAGCCGCTTACTTTGAAGGGATCGGCTCAGAGTTGGTGGAAGCTGGTAAGGGAGGGTAGAGTTGGTGATCCTACCTTCCAGTGGAGGGAGTACACGGCCCTGCTGCGAGCCAAGTACTACCCGTCCATGTGCAAGAGGCCAAGCGCCTAGAGCTCGACAAGTTGAGGCAAGGGGATAAGATGACGGTTGATGAGTACTACACCGCTTTCATCGGACTTATCCATCTGCTACCTGATCTGGGTTACTCAGACCGGATCTTAGTGAACCGTTTCTATAACGGATTGAGCTACCGCCTACGCTACGGTATGGGGCCAAGCGGGTATACTACTCTGCAGGTAATAAACTACAGTATGAAGTGAATAAGTGTGTGCAGTGTGTTAATGTAATTGTGAGTTTGAATTGCGGGGCATAACTAACACCCTAAATATAGGAGTGCTATCATGCCGCTGCAATTGTTGAGATCACCGTCCGTTGAGGGACGAGGAGAGTGCGCTTAAGCGCAAGGCCATGAGCGAGGGCCAAGGCACGCAAGGGAACGGGGGAGGAAAGAAGAAGAAGCCATACCCCCAGTCCCAGAAAGGACAGACAGGGTGGCAAGGGCCAGGCCCAGACCATCACTGCTGAGGATCCTCTACAGCTCACCTATGCATATGCGGCCAAGCCCTTACGTTCTTACCCACCCAAGGGTAATTAATAAAACTTGAATACCGAATTCTAGTGTGTGTTGCTATTTTGTGAAGTATGTACTGAATGTGTGATGTGTTAGCAGCTAGCACGGGCTCTGGACCGGAGAGCCACTATTACTGTAAGTGGTGTAACGGAGACCACCCCGGCAAGGACTGCAAGGGTAATGATGTGCAGTCGATACTGCAAAAAGATGGGGCACCGCGACTACGAGTGCTGGCAGAACCCAATAGTAGGAACAACAGGCCTAAGGGGCAGTGGAAGGGTAAGGCCACCGTGACCACCGATGGCCCAAAGACGGCGAATCAGCCACCCCCAGATCAGAGGTACACAGATTCCCAGAAGGGAAGGGGTCGGGATCCGGCAAGGCCGCCCTGAATGTGGTCGACCGGTCTGAGGCGCCAGGGCCCTCTACTAGACCAGGTACCGCCTAAACTGTTGAATGAAATAAGTGATTGCGTACCGCATTTCATGCATGTGTGTTAATGAGTCCAAGTGTACTACCATGTGAGTAAAGAATTAAAGTATAATGTGGGAACACCTAATTAGGTAAATTGAAAACTTAGGAGCCTTCAATATTTGCTATCCAATCCCACTCACACCAAACCCTGAAGAAACCACCATCAGCATCACCGACTTTCCAATGGAGCAATGTCAGGTCATCCAACCAGGTATGATACTCTTAAATGGATACCTGACACCGGAAGCACAAATCCACATTATCCGACGATGCGACGAACTGGGAGCAGCCCGGAGGTTTCTACACACCCGAATACCTGAGCGGATCAAGAATGAAATTGAAGATGATGTGCATGGGTAAGGACTGGAACTCTTACACCAAGACATATCAAGAAGTGCGAGCTGAAGATGGAGCAATCGTACCAAGTATACCTGAGGAGTTCCTTGCGGTCGTAATCACGCCGTGGGAATTGCTCAGCAAGTTGAATCAGATTCAATTCCAAGTGTTAAAGTGGATTTATGTATTGTGAACTTCTACCAGAAAGGTGGACGGTTAGGGTTACACCAAGATAAGGACGAGTCACCCGAGTCTCTGAGTAAGGGAGTACCCGTGGTGTCTTGGTCCATTGGTGATACCACAGTGTTTGTGTACGGCGAGCAGAAGCGTGCTGATCTCGCAAAGAAGCTAGTGTTGAAATCAGGAGATGTGTTAATCATGGGTGGGCAGTCAAGGATGCTATATCATGGCGTCAAGAAGATCAAACTGAATACCGCACCATCGGCAGTGATCAATGCCACACACATGAAACTCGGACGTTTGAATTTGACCTTCAGACAGTTTTAAAGCCTTGTATAATCACGTAATGTGTTAAACCAGTGTATGTTAAGGATGTTGTATGTGTTAGTTATGTCAGAGATGTAAACCACCTTGTGGTGTAAAGAGAATGTTAATGAAAAGTGGAGTTGTTTGAAGCATGTCAACCGTGTTATCACCAATACTTATTAGTTTGCCAATGAATTAGGTTGTGCACTCGGAACGGGAGGTATACTGAGTGTCTGCAATGAGGCAGAAGCCGGCAAGAGCGGCACAATCCTCACCGGTACCTTTCCAGTCAATGGTGTGGACGCTTCGATCTTGTTCGACTGGAGCCTCACATACATTTATTTCGCTATCTTTTGCGAAGAGGCTGGGGTTAGACGGTGATGAGATGCCAGATTTTCTAGTCACTCTCCCGTCGAAAGAGGGGATCAGGTGTACCCGCTACCACCGAGATGTTGTTGTTCGAATCAGAGGTGAAGAGTTCCCAATCGACTTGATAGAGTTCGAGGGACTTGGTTTTGTTGTGATTGTCGGGATGAACTGGTTGGAGCGGTACAAGGGCAGAATCCTGTGTGACGAGCATCGTCTGCTTCTTCGGAGTCCGTCTGGGGTTACTATATCTTACCGCTAGAGGCCCAGGGAGCCTTCGACTCAGATCATCACCGCCATAGCTATGTATCGTGAACTATGACGAGGAAATATGTATACCTCTGCTATGTCCAGGACATAGAGAGAGACCCAGAGTTTAGCCCAGATGTGCCAGTAGTGTCGGAGTTTCCTGATGTATTTCCTAAGGAACTGCCGGGCATGCCGCCAGCACGGGAAGTTGAGTTTGAGATTGATTTGGTTCCGGGCACCGGACCAATTGCGAAGGCGCCCTATCGTATGGCTCCAGCAGAGATGACAGAGCTCAAGGAGCAGCTGAGAGACCTACTCGACAAGGGGTTTATCCGCCCTAGCATTTCACCATGAGGAGCGCCGGTCCTCTTCGTGAAGAAGAAGGACGGTAGCCTCCGCCTGTTTATTGACTATCAAGAGCTGAATGCAGTTACGGTGAAGAACCGTTACCCTTTACCACGCATCGACGACTTATTTGATCAGTTGAAAGGAGCATCAGTATTCTCCAAGATAGATCTACGATCCGGATACCATCAGATTGCCATCCGTGAGAGTGACATTGAGAAGACCGCATTCAGAACAAGATATGGACACTATGAGTTTACGGTTATGCCGTTTGGTTTATCCAATGCACCAGCCAAGTTCATGGACTTAATGAACCGCTTGTTCCAAGATCAGTTGGACAAGTCAGTGGTAGTCTTCATCGACGATATACTTGTGTATTCGAAATCCAAGGGTGAGCACGAAATCCACCTGAGAAGTGTGTTGCAAACATTGAGAAAGAATCAGTTGTATGCTAAATTTTCAAAGTGTGAATTTTGGTTGAACCAAGTATCTTTTCTTGGACATGTGATTTCTGAGGCCGGGATCGCTGTTGATCCGGCAAAGATTGATGCAGTGCGCACCTGGCCTAGGCCGAAGACAGTTACCGACATCCGGAGCTTCCTCGGTCTGGCAGATTATTATAGGAGGTTTGTGAAGGACTTCTCCAGTGTCTCGAAGCCGATGACTTCCTTGATGAAGAAGGATGCTCCATTCGAGTGGACAGATGACTGCGAGAGTTCTTTTCAGAGTCTCAAGGATGCTCTAACATCTGCACCAGTCCTGACTTTACTAGACGGTCCAGATGGTTTTGAGGTCTGTTGCGACGCATCAGGCAGAGGTATGGGTTGTGTGTTGATGCAACACGGGAAGGTCGTAGCATACGCCTCCCAACAGCTGAGAAGCATGAAGAGAACTACCCTACCAATGACTTAGAATTGGGTGCCATTGTCTTCGCATTAAAGATATGGCGACATCATTTGTATGGGGTAAGCGTGACAATCTATTCCGACCACAAGAGTTTAAAGTACTTGTTCACTCAGAAGGAGTTGAACATGAGACAAAGAAGGTGGGTCGAGTTTCTAAACGACTACGACATCAATCTGCAGTATAAAAAGGGTAAGGTGAATGTGGTAGCTGACACATTGAGTCGCCGAGCACACTCTCTCCATTCGCTAGTCTCTCATACTAGCTTGGTTGAAGAGGTGCGGAGTGCTCAGATGTCGGATCAGTACATGTTGGAGATCAGGCAGAAGCTTATTGATGGCACATTCGAGGGTCAGAAGTACGACTTCAGACTCCACGATGATGACCTGATTAGGCTTAATGGCCAACTGTGTATTCCGAGGAGTAGCGCTGAGCTGAAGGAGCGCATACTGAGTGAATCCCATTGTTCTACGACTTCGATTCACCCCGGAGCATCAAAAATGTATAAGGGTATGAAACGTTATTTTTGGTGGACTGGAATGAAAAAGGATGTGAACGATTATGTGTTGAGGTGTCTCACTTGTCAGAAGGTCAAGTTTGAGCACCGACGGCCTGGTGGTATGGTACAGCCAATGCCAGTGCCTGAGTGGAAGTTCCATGACATTTCTATGGACTTCGTAGTAGGGCTTCCGCCTACAAGGGGAGGTCTGAATATGATTTGGGTTGTTGTTGACCGACTGACCAAGGTGGCCCGATTCATTCCGATGAAGGACACCTGGAAAGTGGCAAGACGTGCAGAGCTCTTTGATAGAGAGATTGTTCGGCACCATGGGGTACCGAAGACTATCGTGTCTGATAGGGATACCAGATTCCTCTCGAGGTACTGGAAATCCACACGGGAAGCGCTTGGTACCGAGCTGAAGCTAAGTACAGCGTTCCACCCACAGACAGATGGTCAGAGTGAGCACACTATCCAGAAACTTGAGGATATGTTACGTGCATGTGCACTTGACTTTCAGACCAGCTGGATTGACAAGTTAAATCTGATCGAGTTTAGCTACAACAACAGTTACCATGCTTCGATCAAGATGTCTCCCTTCCAGGCATTATACGGTAGACCATGCCGCACGCCATTATGCTGGGATGAGTCGAGTGAGATGGTCATTATAGGACCAGAGTATCTGGAACAAGTTCAAGCAGAAGTATGACAGATCCGGGCTAACATGAAGTCAGCTCAGGATAGGCAGAAATCATACGCCGATGTGCGCAGACGTGACCTGGAGTTCGCCGTGGGCGATCAGGTATTTCTTAGAGTATCCCCCATGAAGGGAGTGTTTCGTTTTGGCCAGAAAGGCAAGTTGAGCCCGAAATATGTGGGGCCATATGTTGTGACGGAGCGGATCGGCCCGGTAGCTTACAGACTTGATTTACCCACCGAGCTGGGCAAGGTACATGATGTATTTCATGTGTCCCAGTTGAAGAAATATATGTCTCATCCGTCTCATGTACTTCAGCCTGAAAGGTTAACCTTAGAGCTGACCATGCGATCAGTGGAGACTCCGGTACGGATTCTGGATACTAAGACTCGAGACACTCGTCATAAGTCTGTGAGACTGGTGAAGGTTCTCTGGTCTAACCAGGACGTTGAGGAGGCCACTTGGGAGCTGGTAGATAAGATGAAGGCGAAGTACCTGTCGTTGTTTACTTCTTAGTATTTATATGTATAGGGTACGGGGCGTACCCCTATTTTAAGGGGGGTAGAGCCGTTTCGGTTATGTGTGTATGACATGTATTTGGATACATTGTCTATGTGTTATGTTACAGACCGTTGAGTCTGAATGATGTTATGTTGTTTGGACCTTGTGTCCGGTGCTATGTAAGTATATTGTTAATGTTGTTATGGAGGCATTGTTGTATAAGTATTCCCATGTTTTAATATCTAAGATATGTGGGAAGTATGAACTTTGGGGACAAAGTTCTTTTAAGAGGGGTAGATTGAAATACCCCAAACCTTAGTGTGTTGTTTAAACATAAAAATATGGTATATTAAGACTAAAAAGAGTCTTAGAAACATTAGTAAACAATTTAAACCATAGAAAACACAAATAAATGCCTTAAAGTCAATTAGGGCTAAAATGTTCTCTAAGCTTGGGATAAGCTTGGTTAAGACCTAATGAGCTTACCAAGACCTTATTTATATACTAATGAACATATTAAACCAATTACCAAAGAAAACCAAGCTTGAAACCAAGTTAAAACACAAAATGTGCTTTAAGGAGTCTTAAAGCACATTTTTGAAAAATTGTCTTGTAAATGAGTTTTGAGTGGCTAAATGTCCATCATTTCTCTTTAATTAACTTGTGTACTACTTAGTATCACATTAGGAAATCTAAATCAATAGGAAATCAATAATTTCACAACTATGTGCCTTGTTTTTGTGAATAGTAACCAAATTAACCAAGTTTATAACATATGTCAATATAAGTGTGACAATTGGTCAACAAAGACTAAAATACCCCTTATTATATTATGGGGGCCGGTTTTCTTGGTGACTCACCACTCTTAAACAAAAAAATAAGCTAAGTAAAGTAATAAAGCAAATCACTATTTACTTTTACATTAAATATCAAAAACTAGCTACTTATCTTCATTCTCTTCTTTCCCTCTTCATTTCCCACGTCTCCAACCTCTCTTCTACCTCCTTCTTGCTCTCCATTCACGGTTTTGCAATAGTACCAACACCAACTTCCATTGTCATTATCTCCTAGCTCACTTTGCCAAATCAAAAACAAAGACCACCATTCTCTTTGTCTTGCCAAGCTCTTCATTCCTATCTTCTCAAAATTCCAAGAGCTCCATTTCGGTGCCAAGAGGAATCTCCATGGGAGGAGCTTGAGCTCATCTTTTCACATATTATTGTTCTCCTTTGCTTCTAGGTAAGGAAACTCAAAGAAAAATAACATTTCCTTCATGTTTGTATGTTGTCCGAAAAACACCATTAACGGTGCCCTTTACCTTGCTTGTTTTAGCTTCATTTGAATCTTCCAAGGGCTTGGTGGAGTCCTCTATTGCTACATATCCAAACTCTCTTTCATATCCAAGGTAAAACAATCATCTAATTGTTCTAAGACAATTTATGTACCTAGGGTTTACAATGAGATGAAGCATAAAGCTTGTATACTCATTTCATTATGTGTATATTGTTTAGAAGTTGACAAGAAATCAAACACCCTTACCGATTTTCAAACAAGGAAACAAGAAAGAAGTTTGTGAGGAAAAGAGGTAAATATGCTAACCTAATGTAGCTTACAATGTCTTAGGAGAAATGAGCTTATATTGCTTATTAAAACTACTTAAGGAGCCAATGGTAAGAAATTGTGTAATCCTTTTTATAAGAAATTGTGTAATGCTTGAGGAGGATTTTGATGAATGATTTAAGGAGTTTAATGGAGGTCTTAAGGTGTGTTTGAAGTGCCCAAATAAGGTTAGAACATACTAGGATATATGTGGTGAAGTTTGGAGTTAAATGGGCAATTAATAGCAAGGGTCTGGAGCAGACCGACCTTGGGGACCGGACCTGCAAGGTCGGTCGAGCCCAGTTTACCCAGCGAGAAATGGTCTCTGGAATGAACCAACCTTGGGGACCGGACTTGCAAGGTCGGTCGGGCATGGATATTTAGTACGGTTTGAGTCTCTGGAATAGACCGACCTTGGGACCGGGCTTACAAGGTCGGTCATGCCTAAATTTTTATACGTAAGTGAGTCTCGGGAATCGACCGATCTTGCGACCGGACTTGCCAAGATCGGTCGGGCCTGAATTTCCAATGGAAAGAAACTTTCGGGAATAGACCGAACTTGTGACTGAACTTGCAAGGTCGGTCGGAGTAGAATTTTTGACGATAATATGTTCTGGAATGGACCGACCTTGTGTAAGGTCGGTCGGTAAGGTCGGTCGGACCAAAACTTGTAAAAAAAAAACAAACAAAGTGTGGCTTAAGTTGTTAACCCAAGGGGGTATAATGTAGGTAATCAAGGATAAGTTTGGGCATTAAAACATGTCATATAACCATGTTAAAACACTTAGTAAATTTGAAGTTAAGTAAGTTACTTAACCGACATTCTTAATTATGTATAGGAGTGGCCTACGGTGAAAATCAATCGAAGCAAGGACCAAGGTATGGTTTTCTTGCAGTCTGTTGCCTACCGGTTTACACCGGCTTGTGTGTTGTTTGTTTTTCTGTGTGTTTATGACCTTGTAAGACTTAAGTCATGTAATGAGTTTACCGTTGTTAAATATTATTGTATCGTTAAGTATGACTCTCCCTTCCCTTGTGTGGGTCTAACAAGACTTAACCAATTGCTTGTGATTTGTTTATTGAGTTCAATGTTGAACTTCTAACAAGTGCTAACGGGGGAAGTGAGGAGTCCGGTCTGTTCCGGCCACGCGTGTGAGTATGGGAGTCGATGTCATAACTGGTTCGATTCTCTTTGTATGTTATGGTTGTTTTCCAATTTGGTTTCCAACCTTCCCTTTAGCTTAACCAAGGCTATTTTACTGACTCACATCAGGCCATAGGGGCATACTATGTTTTGTTCGGTGTGCTTGGATCACTATATCCGAGGCACCTTGTGTTAAGTTGATCGTTCAATCTAACAGGACAGTAACGAGTTATGTAACGAGCTTAGCATGAGGTTGGCAACATTCTCTAGGCTCTCCATGGGAACTAATTGTGTTGGTTCGTATCCTAAAAGGATTCGTTCTTATATGTTATGTGTGATGTTGTTATGCAATATTCTTGCTATGATATATATATGTTGTATGTTTAAAATGAATGCCATGTCATCATGACAATTAGTTGCGCGTATCCCGGTAGCCGATGGGCTGCGCGTTAACCATACCAACCAAGGGTTGCTGACCCCCTCGGGGGCTCCATATTTCTTTTACTGTAGGATGAGGATCGAGGAAGCGGAATGGCTATAGATCCTAGGTCGCAGGAATACTTTTGGTTATTTCTGGAGGTTGAGCCCGGGATGCGCCTGTGCTCCCGTGGCGATATATTTTTGGTGCTTTTATAGTATAGTGACGGTTGTTGACAGTTCATAGTGACAGTTTGTGATGTACAGTTTACAGTTATGGATGTAGTTACAAACTCGGTATTATGTTTATGTATTAAGAGTTATTAGTTCTATGCTCGGGAGTCTGATCATCAGACCGGTACGCTTGTATTTATTCTGCCTTGTTGACCACGTGGGTGGTTAACGGCGTTGTAGCACCGAACCGTTTAGTTATTGTTTAGTTGTTAATTCCGCTGTGATTTCGATTATTGTGAAGTGCGTAGTAGGGGTGTTACAATTATTGGTCAACAAAGTCATATAATTAGCCTAAAAATAAGAGGGGGCCGATTTTATAAGGGGTGAGTCATCCCCCCTTGTTAGTTTATTAAGGAAGGAAAAGTATAAAGTAAGTTTACTATTTACTTTACATAAATATCTTAAACTAGCTAGTTTTCTTCTCATTCTCTTCATTCTCTTTGTTCCCACCGTCTCCAACTTCTCTTCTACCTTCCTCCATCGGTTTTGCTACAGCACTACACACACCACCATCTTCCATTGCCATTTTCTTTTAGCTTCATATACCAAATCAAATTCTAAGACCACCATTCTTCTAATCTCATCAAGCTCTTCAACCTTGTCTTCTCAAATCTTCAAGACCACCATTTCGGTGCCATGGGGATCCACCATTGAAGGAGCTTGAGCTTATATTTTTATGCCTTGTTGATCACCTTGGCTTCAAGGTAAGGAAAAACCAAGAAAAACAACATTTCCTCTCATTTTTATCTTGACCGAAAACTACCTCTTCATGGTGTTTTCTTTTGCTTTGTTTTAGCCTCATTCCAATCTTCAAAGGGCTTGGTGGAGTCCTCTCTTGCTACTTATTCAAACTCTCTTCCACTTCCAAGGTAAAACAATTATCTTAATATTTTAAGATAATATATAACTTAGGGTTTATAATGAGTTTAAGCATGATGCTTGAATGCTCATTGCCTTGCTTGTATATTGATTAGAAGGTTCACAAGCAATCAAGGGTCTTGTCGATTTTTAATCAAAAAGAGCAAGGGAAATACAAGTGTGGAAGTTGTGAAGGAAAAGAGGTAAATGAACTATCTCAATGTAGTTTAATGTCTTAAGAAAAATGAGCTTATATTGCTTATTAAAACTACCCAAGGAGCCAATGACAAATGAGCTAGAAAACTATTCCCAAGGAGATTATTAAAAGACATATGTGATGTTGGGTGTATTTGCAGGTCAAAGGCAATATATATGTGGAAATTCAGTGTTTATAGTTTATGCAATTTAAGGGCCTAAGTGCCAAGCAATTTAAATTATGCACTATATTGTGATGTAGTGTAGTTTAAGGCTTAGTTGTGTGTAAAGAACATTTTTTGTGTGAATAAATGTTCTTAAGTGTTAAAGGTGGAAAACTATGTGCTTTGGTGTAACAATGTGCTAGTAGAACCCATGTCAAAATTTGGTTAATGTTCAAGAAGTTTAAGGTGTTTTAGATGAGGTTGATGAACTAGGGAGTGTTAGGGATGACTAAGTGTTTTACTAGAGAAAGAAATGGTGTTAAGGTGTTCATGAGTGTTAGGATGGCTTAGGCATTATCTGAAGGATTTAGGAATTTAATGAGTGTTTTGGGATGCACCAAAGACATGTAGGAATTATGTTTAGGACTTACGTAAATATTGGTAAACAAGGAGAAAAACAATGTCTTGTAAGAAGGAGGTATAAACTTGTGGAGAAATTTGGAGGTGTGGCATAAAGGAGTTTTGGTTAGTGAGAAAAGATGCTTGGGAGATAATGTTATAGTGGTGAGAAAACATTTTGGCATAGTGGTTATTATAGGTATGAAACACCACTTAGAAACCTAGTGGAAAACATTACAAGTGTTAGCATTTTTACAAGAATATGTGTAATGGCTAAAGTGGATTTTGGTGAGTGATTTAAGAAGTTTGGTGGATGGCTAAAGGTGTGTTTGAAGTGCCCAAATGAGGTTAGAACATACTAGGGTATATAAGGTGAAGTTTGGAGTCAAATGGGCAATTAAAAACAAAGGTCTGGAGCAGACCGACCATGGGGGCCGGACTTGCAAGGTCGGTCGAGCCCAGTTTACCCAGCCAGAAAACTTTCTGGAATGGACCGACCTTGGGGACCGGGCTTGCAAGGTCGGTCGGGCTTGAATTTGAAGTACGGATTAAGTCTCTGGAATAGACCGACCATGTGGATCGAACTTGCAAGGTCGGTCGAGGTAGAATTTTCTGACGGTAATATGTTCTGGAATGGACCAACCTTGGGACCGATCTTAGCAAGGTCGGTTGTAGTGTAAATTTTCAAACTCGGAAGTCACTGGAATGGACCGACCTTGGGTAAGGTCGGTCGGTAAGGTCGGTCGACCTAAAAATTTATAAAAAAAAAAAAACAAACAAATGTGGCCTAAGTAGTAAACCCTAGGGGGTATATTGAAGGTAATCAAGGGTAAGTTTAAGCAATAAAACATGTCATATAATCATGTAAGATGCTTAGTAAACCGGAAGTTAAATAATTTAATTAACCGACATTATTAATCATGTTTAGGAACTACGTTTGGCGGGACTCGTACGCAGCAAGGACCAAGGTATGGTTTTCTTGCAGTCTGTTGCCTACCGGTTTACACCGGCTTGTGTGTTGTTTGTTTTTCTGTGTGTTTATGACTTTGTAAGATTAAACCATGAAACGAGTTTACAGTCGTTGTGGTTGTTGTATTGTGTGCGTACAGGTACCGGTAACCTCGAATGTGTACTGATTATTAGATAACCAATAATAGGAAGCGTAAGAGAACGGTATCCGGTAATAACGTCTCAACCTAAGGAACTTTCTAACCACGGCTATGCATCTCTGAAATATATCTCATTTCCCTTGTATGTCTAACTGGACTTATACACTTATTTGTGATTAATTGTGTTAAGTTCCCAATGTGGGACTTCTAACAAGTGTTAACTTGGGAGTGAGGAATCCGATCATTCCGGTCACGCGTGTATGTACGGGGGTAGACATCAGATTCGGCTCTCTCCTTATGTTAAGGTTGTTTTCCTTTTTGGATTTCGACCACCCACTAGCTTAGCCAAAGCTTACCTACCTGACTTCCAATCGGGCTAGGGGGAAATTATGTGTTCGGTGTGTCGGATCACTATATCCGTCATGCCTATGTGTTAGGTTGCTCGTTCGACTAACGGAACGATAACAATTTTATGTAACAAGCTTAATATGAGGGTGAAACCATTGTTCTAGGCTAATAGTGTTGACTAACCAACTTGGTTCGCTTTCTAAAGTGAATTGTTCTCACTATGTATATGTTGTTGTGCTATGCAATACTTCTTGCTATGCTATATATGTTGTATGTTAAAAAAATCAATGCCATGTTATCATGACAAATAGTTACGCGTATCCCGGTAGCCGATGGGTTGCGCGTTAACCATACCAGCCAAGGGTTGCTGACCCCCTTTGGGGGCTCCATATTTATTTGCAGGATGAGGATCGAAGAGGCGGAGTGGCTCTAGATTCTTAGGAGTTATGGAATACTTTTGGTATATTTTGGATGTTGGGCCCGGGATGCACCTGTGCTCCCATGGCGTTATATTTTGGTTCCGTTGTTATTACAGTGGCGGTATATTGATAGTGACAGTTACAGTGATGGTTTGTAATTAAATACTCGGTATTGTTGGTTATGTATTTATGGTTATTAGTTCTATGCTCAGGAGTCTGATCATCAGACCGGTACAATTGTATGTATTCTACCTAGTTAGCCACGTGGGTGGCTAACGACGTGTAACACCAACCCGTTTAGTTATTGTTTTAGTTGTTTAATCCACTGCGATTTCGGTTATTTGTTAAGTGCATAAGTAGGGGTGTTACAAAAAGGGGTATCAGAGCGAAGTATCGCTTTGATGACGAGAATACCGAGCTTAGGAACATACCGAGTTAGGAAACATAACCATAGATACCTAAGTGAGCAGTTGTGGGAAGGTTAACCACTAACTAAGTGTGGAAATGCCTTGTTGTCGGGAAGATGTTACAACCGTTGGACCGATAAGTTTGTAAGCATAATGCTAATAAATGTTCGTGTGAATTCAGATGTTAGGTAGACCACGTGGTAGAGGCCGCGGGCATGGCATTGGTGATACCAGGAACCAGGGAGAGAATACTATGGCACAAGTCATGGCCGAGGCTGTAGCGGCCGCCGTAGCCCAGATGGTCCCGCAGTTAGTAGCTGTGATGCAGCAAGGGCAACCGCCCAAAGTTCAGCCACCACCGCCACCGCCACGAGAGACCAACTGGGTCAAGGCGTTGGCTGACTTGAGACCCCCGTCGTTTAATGGGGAGACCGACCCTAGTAAGCTGGATGCGTATATCTCTGAGTTGGAGACCGCCTACGAGACCTTGGATGTGCCTGCGAGAGCCAAGGTCCGTCTTGTCGCTTACTATCTGAAGGGTTCGGCACAGAGTTGGTGGAGGCTTGTGAGAGAGGACAAGATGGCTGATCCTCAGTTTGGTTGGAGGGAGTATACGGCTTAGCTGCGAGCCAAGTACTACCCTGTACATGTGCAAGAGGCCAAGCGCCTAGAGCTGGATAGCCTGAGGCAGGGCGATAAGATGTCGGTTGACGACTACTACACCGCTTTCACCGGTCTTATCCACCTGTTACCGGACCTGGGATACTCGAACCGGGTGTTGGTAAACCGTTTCTACAACGGTCTCAGCCACCGTCTTCGCTATGGGATGGGGCCAGCTGAATATACTACCTTGCAGGTAATTAGAATACAGTGTGATGTGAATAAGTGTATACCATAAGTTAATATTAATGTGAGTTTGTGAGTTTGTTTGCGGGGCGTGACTGACATCCTAAATTCAGGAGTGCTATCATGCCGCTACTAAGGTTGAGATCACCGTCCGTCTGAGGGACGAGGAGAATGCGCACAAGCGCAAGGTCTCGAGCGAGGGCCAAGGCACGCAAGGGTAGGGGGGAGGAAAGAAAAAGAAACCTTATCCCCAGACCCAGAAAGGCCAGCAACAGGGTGGCAAGGGCCAAGTCCAGACCACCACCGCTGAGGAACCGCTGAAGCTCACTTATGCCTATGCGGCTAAGCCCTTACACTCTCACCCGCCCAAGGGTAACTAATTAATTCCGTATACCGAATTCAAGTGTGTATTGTTGTAATGTGAAGTGTGTACTGAATGTGTATTGTGTTAGCAGCCAGCACGGGCTCTGGACCGGAGCACCACTACTACTCTAAGTGGTGTAACGGAGACCACCCCGACAAGGACTGCAAGGGAGAAGATGTGCAGTGTCGCTATTGCAAGAAAATGGGGCACCGTGACTTCGAGTGCTACCAGAACCCCAACGGCAGAAATTACAGGCCTAAGGGGCAATGGAAGGGTAAGGCTGTCGCGACCACCGAGGGCCTGAAGGCAACTCACCAGCCATCCTCAGCTCAGGGGAACACTGACTCCTAGAAGGGGAAAGGGTCGGGATCCGGCAAGGCCTCCTTGCATGTGGTGGACCGGTCTGAGGCACCAAGATCCTCTTCTAGACCAGGTACCACTTAAACCGTTGAGTGAAATAAGTGATTGCATACCGCATTTCATGCATATGTGTTAGTGAGTATAAATGTACAACCATATAAATAATGAGTTAAAGTATAATGTGGAAGTCACCTAAAATAGATAATTCTAAACCTTAATTAGGAACCTTCAATATTTGTTATCCAATCCCGCCCACACCGAACCCCAAAGAGACAACCATCAACATCACCGAATACCCAATGGAGCAATGTCAGGTTATCCAGCCAGGTATGGTACTCTTAAGCGGATACCTGACACCGGAAGCACAAATCCACCTCATCCGGCGGTGCAACGAGCAAGGAGCAGCACCTGGAGGTTTCTACACACCAAAGTACCCGAGCGGATCAAAAATGAAGTTGAAGATGATGTGCATGTGTAAGGACTGGAACCCTTACACCAAAACATATCAAGATGTGCGAGCGGAAGACGGAGCAACAGTACCGAGGATACTGGAGGAGTTCCTTGCGGTCGTTAACCACGTCGTGGGAATTGCTTAGCGAGTTGAATCGGATCCAATCCCGAGTGTTAAAGCAGATTTATGTATTGTGAACTTCTATCAAAAAGGTGGACGGTTGGGTTTACACCAAGATAAGGACGAAACACCCGAGTCTCTTAGTAAGGGAGTGCCCGTGGTGTCTTGGTCCATTGGTGATACCGCAGTGTTTGTGTATGGCGAGTAGAAGCTTGCTGATCTCGCAAAGAAGTTAGTGTTGAAGTCAGGAGATGTGTTAATCATGGGTGGGCAATCAAGGATGTTATATCACGGTATCAAGAAGATCAAACTGAATACCGCACCTTCGACAGTGATCAATGCCACACATATGAAACCCGGACGTTTGAATCTGACCTTCAGACAGTTTTAAAGCCTTGTGTAATTATGTAATGTGTTAAGCCAGTGTATGTTAAGGATGTTATATGTGTTAGTGATATCAGCAATGTAAACCAACTAATGGTATAAAGAGTATGTTAATGAATAAAGAGAAGTGTTTTGGAGAATGTCGACCGTGTTGTTACTGTGTACTTATGAAGTTTGTGAACTGTATTAGGCTGTGCACTCGGAACGGGAGGTATACTGGGTGTTTGTAATGAGGCAGAAGCCGGCAAAAGCGGCACTATCCTCACCGGTACCTTTCCAGTTAATGGCGTGGACGCTTCGATCTTGTTTGACTCTAGAGCCTCACACACGTTTGTTTCGCTTTTGTTTGCGAAAAGGTTGGGGTTAGACGGTGAAGAGATGCATGACTTTCTAGTTACTCTCCCGTCGAAAGAGCGGACCAAGTGTACCCGCTGGCACCGAGATGCTGTTGTGCGAATTAAGGATGAAGAGTTCCCCATCGACATGGTAGAGTTCAAGGGACTTGGATTCAATGTGATTGTCGGGATTAACTTGTTGGAGTGGTACAAGGGCAGAATCCTATGTGCCGAGCATCGCCTGCTTCTTCAGAGTCCGTCTGGGTTA
This sequence comes from Limonium bicolor, assembly GCA_023374045.1. Classification (NCBI taxonomy): domain Eukaryota; kingdom Viridiplantae; phylum Streptophyta; class Magnoliopsida; order Caryophyllales; family Plumbaginaceae; genus Limonium; species Limonium bicolor. The sequence goes on along the minus strand of CM041782.1, from coordinate 258,723,773 downwards.
CTATATCATACCGCTAGAGGCCCAGGGAGCCTTCGACTCAGATCATCACCGCCATGGCCATGTACCGTGAGTTGCGACGTAAGAGTGATGTGTACCTCTACTATGTTCAGGACATAGAGAGAGATCCAGAGTTTAGCCCAGATGTGCCGGTAGTGTTGGAGTTTCCTAATGTATTTCCTAAGGAACTGCCGGGCATGCCGCCAGCACGGGAAGTGGAGTTTGAGATTGAATTGGTGCCGGGAACCGGACCAATAGCGAAGGCGCCCTATCGTATGGCTCCAACCAAGATGACAGAGCTCAAAGAGCAGTTGAGAGACCTACTAGATAAGGGATTTATACGCCCGAGCGTTTCACCATGGGGAGCGCCGGTCCTCTTTGTGAAGAAGAAGGACGGTAGTCTCCGCCTCTGCATCGACTACAGAGAGCTGAATGCAGTTACGGTGAAGAACCGTTATCCTTTACCATGCATCAACGACTTATTTGATTAGTTGAAAGGAGGATCAGTATTCTCCAAGATCAACTTACGATCCGGTTACCATCAGATAGTTATTCGAGAGGGTGACATTGAGAAGACCGCTTTCAGAACCAGATACGGTCACTATGAGTTTACGGTTATGCCGTTTGGTTTATCCAATGCACCAGCCAAGTTTATGGACTTAATGAACCGCTTGTTCCAAGATCAGTTGGACAAGTCAGTGGTAGTCTTCATCGACGATATACTTGTATATTCGAAATCGAAGGGTGAGCACGAAAGCCACCTGAGGAATGTGTTGCAAACATTGAGAAAGAATCAGTTATATGCTAAATTTTCTAAGTGTGAGTTCTAGTTGAACCAAGTTTCCTTCCTTGGTCATGTGATTTCTGAGGCCGGGATCGTTGTGGATCCGGCAAAGATAGATACAGTGCTCACCTGGCCTAGGCCGAAGACAGTTACCGACATCCAGAGCTTCCTCGGACTGGCAGGATATTATAGGAGATTTGTGAAGGACTTCTCCAGTGTCTCGAAGCCGATGACCTCCTTAATGGAAAAGGATGCACCATTCGAGTGGACAGACGACTGCGAGAGTTCTTTTCAGAGTCTCGAGGATGCTCGTACCTCTGCACTAGTTCTGACCATACCAGACGGTTCAGATGGATTCGAGGTCTATTGTGACGCATCAAGAAGAGGTATGGGATGTGTGTTGATGCAACACGGGAAGGTCGTAGCATACGCCTCCCGACAGCTAAAGAAGGACGAAGAGAACTACCCTACCCATGACTTAGAACTGGGTGCCATCATCTTCGCCTTGAAGATATGGCGACATTATTTGTATGGGGTAAGCGTGACAATATATTCGGATCATAAAAGTTTGAAGTACTTGTTCACTCAGAAAGAGTTAAACATGAGGCAAAGAAGGTGGGTCGAGTTTCTGAATGACTATGACATCACCCTGCAGTACAAAGAGGGTAAGGCAAATGTGGTAGCTAACGCACTGAGTCGCCGAGCACACACTCTCCATTTGCTAGTCTCTTACTCTAGCTTGGTTGAAGAGGTGCGGAGTGCTCAGATGTCGGATCAGTATATGTTGGAGATCCGGTAGAAGCTTATTGATGGCACATTCGAGGGTCAGAAGTACGACTTCCGACTCCACGATGATGACCTGATAAGGCTTAATGGCCGACTGTGTATTCCAAGGAGTAGCGCTGAGCTGAAGGGGCGCATACTGAGTGAATCCCATTGTTCTACAACTTCGATTCACCCCGGAGCTTCAAAGATGTACAAAGGTATGAAAAGATATTTTTGGTGGGATGGAATGAAGAAAGATGTGAATGATTATGTGTTAAGGTGTCTCACTTGCCAGGAGGTCAAGTTTGAGCACCGACGGCCTGGTGGTATGGTGCAACCAATGCCAGTGCCTGAGTGGAAGTTCCATGACATTTCCATGGACTTCGTAGTAGGGCTTCCGCCTACGAGGGGAGGTCTGAATATGATTTGGGTTGTTGTTGACCGATTGACCAAGGTGGCCCGATTCATTCCGATGAAGGACACTTGGAAGGTGGCGAAGCTAGCAGAGCTCTTTGACCGAGAGATTGTAAGACATCACGGGGTACTGAAAACGAGTGTGTCTAACAGGGATACCAGATTCCTCTCCAGGTACTGGAGAACTACACGGGTAGCGCTTGGTACCGAACTGAAGTTGAGTACATCGTTCCACCCACAGACAGATGGTCAGAGTGAGCGTACCATCCAGACGCTAGAGGATATGTTACGTGCATGTGCACTTGACTTTCAGACCAGCTCGATTGATAAGTTACATCTATTTGAGTTTAGCTACAACAACAGTTACCATGCTTTGATCAAGATGTCTCCCTTCCAGGCTTTGTACGGTAGACCATGCCGCACGCCATTATGCGGGGATGAGTCGAGTGAGACGGTCATTATAGGACCTGAGTATTTAGAGCAAGTACAAGCAGAAGTACGCCAGATCCGGGCTAACATGAAAGCAGCTCAGGATAGGCAGAAATCATACGCCGATGTGCGCAGACGTGACCTGGAGTTTGTCGTGGGCGACCAGGTATTTCTTAGAGTATCCCCTATGAAGGGTGTGTGTCGTTTTGGCCAGAAAGGCAAGTTGAGCCTGAAATATGTGGGGTCTTATGTTGTGACGGAGCGGATAGGCCCGGCAGCTTACATGCTTGATTTACCTGCTGAGCTGGGCAAGGTACATGATGTATTTCATGTGTCCCAGTTAAAGAAATATATGCCTCATCCATCTCATGTACTTCAGCCTGAAAGGCTAACCTTAGAGCCGACCATGCGAACAGTGGAGACTCCCGTACGGATTCTGGACACTAAGACTCGAGACACTCGCCATAAGTCTGTGAGACTGGTGAAGGTTCTCTGGTCTAACCAGGACGTCGAGGAGGCCACCTGGGAGCTGGAAGATAAGATGAGGGCAAAGTACCCGTTGTTGTTTACTTCTTAGTATTTGCATGTATAGGGTACGGGGCGTACCCCTATTTTAAGGGGGGTAGAGCCGTTTCCGTTTCAGTTATGTATGTACGACATGTATTGAAATACATTGTCTATGTTATGTTGTTATGTTAGAGACCGTTGTGTCTGAATAATGTTATGTTGTTAGGACCTTGAGTCTGATGTTATGTAAAGTACGTTTGTTATGAAAGTGTTGTTTTATAAGTATACCCGTATTCTAATATTAGGAATGCGAGGGATGTGTGAACTTTTGGGACAAAGTTCTTTTAAGGGGGGTAGATTGAAATACCCCAAACCTTTATATGTTTTTTAAATATTAAATCATGGTATATTATGGCTAAAAAGTGCCTTAGAATCATTGGTGAACAATTTAACCATAGAAACCACTATAAAATACCATAAAGACAACTAGAGCAAAGATGTGCTCTAAGCTTGGGATGATCTTGGTTAAGACTTGATAAGCTTACCAAGACCTTATTTACATGTTAATTAACATGTTAAATAAATTACTAATGAAAAACCAAGCTTGAAAACAAGTTAAAACACAAAATGTGCTTTAAGGAGCCTTAAAGCATATTTTTGAAAAATTGTCTTGTAAATGAGTTTTGAATGGCTAAATGACCATCATTACTCTTTAATTAACATGTGTACTACTTAGTATCACATTAGAAAGTCTAAATCAATGGGAAATCAAAAATTTACCAATTATGTGCCTTAGTTAGTGAATAGTAACCAAATTGTACTAGTTTATAACATAAGTCAACATAAGTGATTTATTGGTCAACAAAGTCATATAATATGCCTAAAAATAAGAGGGGGCCGATTTTATAAGGGGTGAGTCATCCCCTCCGTGTTAGTTTATTAAGGAAGGAAAAGTATAAAGCAAGTTTACTATTTACTTTACATAAATATCTTAAACTAGCTAGTTTTCTTCTCATTCTCTTCATTCTCTTTTTTCCCACCGTCTCCAACCTCTCTTCTACCTTCCTCCATCGGTTTTACTACAGCACCACACACACCACCATCTTCCATTGCCATTTTCTTTTAGCTTCATTGTAACACCCCATCCAACAATAACACACTTACAATAAACTGCAGCGGAAAACAACCTCATCACAATGCTTATCTCGTTGGTGTTACACGCCGTTAGCCACCCACGTGGCTAACAAGGCTAATACATACACATTGTACCGGTCTGATGGGCTAAATTCCCGAGCGACTACACCTTACTATCCCTTTCCATTAACACAACAACAACATACACCTTCCAACTATACCGAGTATTTATAACTAGTGCCGATAACAATTTCGGTCTTACTACACCTACTGTATATATACAACATAAACGATTACCCATGTACAATGACTACCCCGTCCTACTCTTGAACGGCTTCCAGCTCCTTGTACCTGAAATAGGAAAAGAAGAGAAAGGGTGGCCCCCAAGGGGCTCAGCACCTTTGCTGGTATGGTAATCCCGCAGCCCACATGCTACCGGGCCACGCACAACTAATTGTCGTCTTAGCATGCGGTTGATTATTTTTAAATCATGCATGCAACTGTAAACACACAACACATAATCATTTCGCCTCAACGGGCTCAACAAACGGATAATATATCCTTACTTAATAAATCACTCAAGGTATTCAATATCCCTAAAGTGTTCCTCCTCTAATGGAGCTATTCCTTAACAGACGACACTTACCCTTAAATCGGGTTATCCTTAAACGCCTCTTTTCTCAAACTGGGATTCATATCCATGATCCACACACTCCACATTTTACAACATATAACATACACTACATAACATCACACAACAACACTTTGCACGTTTCAACGTGCACAACATAACACCGCAATAGATATTGCTTCACAACAAAAATACATAACATAACGGGAATGGTTCTCTTAGGAACCGACCCAAACATTGTTTATACACTGGTGAGCCTAGAGAATGTTGCCAGTCTTATGATAAGCTCGTTATACAATAACAACAACACTCATTACCGTCCTAATAGTCGGACGAGTAACTTAAGTTAAGGCGGTTCGGGTTTGGAGGCCCGAACACACCACACAAACACATGTTCCCCCTAAACCGATCATAAGTCAGAATAGCTAAGCTTTGGAGTAAGCTATGGGAGATCATAACCCGTGAGGGAAACAACCATAACAAAGAGAAGGGTAAGGCTAAGAAGGATACCCTCTCCCAAACAACGCGCGACCGGCCAAACCGGATTCCTCACCACTGTTAGTACATACTTACTATTAAATATTAGTTAGAACCCCACTGTGGAGTTTGTCACCACTACACACCATACAGTATTACAACTGGGCTAAACACACAAGGGAGATCCCTACATTCACATACACATATCACACAATTAACACACGCATAGCCGTGGTTAGTACGTCCCATGGTTCGGGTCGTTTAATCCGAATACCGAACTCTCATGTGATCCTAGACTCAGTTAACTAAGGTTAACACTTCCGAGGTTAAATGGTATCGGAGTTGAACACGCCACATAAATGAATTACTGTAAAGTCATTACATGTTTTATCTTACAACGTGGCAAACATACAGAAAAACACATTGGCATACAAGCCGGTGTAATCCGGTAGGACACAGGTTGCAAGAAAACCATACCTGTCACCGGAGTCCACTTTATCACGCCCACTTATGTTCCTCGAGCAATTCTCGAACAACTGATAACATTACATGTACTTTTATTAACATCGGGGTAGCATGATTATTTAATGTCTAATGCTTATAACTTTTCCCCGTTAACTTAGTTACATAACTTTACATTTTAACTTGTTTTACTTTTACATTTTGCTACAATTTTTCCCTCACCAAATTATCATTATAACTTACTTAACATGTCCTTAACAATCTTATAACATCATTACTTAACAATCCCCTCTTATATCATTTTATAACCTTAACATTTAAATCATCTTACTTAACTTAATCTCTCAAGTCCATATATATTTATCTTTCTAACCATCAATACTCTCTTAATGGCATACCACTAATACCACTTAACATTCTTAAAATTAATTTTTTTTTTGTTATTTTAAGGTCCGACCGACCCACCGACCGACCCACCCCCTGGGTAGGTCGGCTGCAGAGAACATCCAACTTCACAGTTTCAGCCCGACCGACCCAGACTGGGGTCGGTCCCCTGGGTAGGTCGGCTGCAGAAACTTCCCATACATTGTCAAACTTTCTCCAAATTTTTCCTCAAGCCTCCTAATGTGTTCTAACATCATTTGGCACATCAAACACACCTTTAGCCATGTACTAAACTCTTTAAATCACACACCAAAACCATCTTATCATTCACAAATTCCTTACAAAATTCCTAGCACTTGGAATGTTTTCTCCTTAAGATTTCTAGGTGGTATTTCACCTACAATGACCACTATACCAAGGTGTTTCCTCTACACCTTAACATCATATCTCAAACTTCTTTTCTTACTAACTAAATCTCCTTTTCACATCTTGCCTAAACATCACTTCTTCCTTGTACATCAACATTCCTAAACCTTAAACAAACTTCTCCAAGACTTGAATACATTCTCAAAAACACACATTGAATTCCTAGAACTTCCAAGATAATACCTAAATCCTTGCATCACTCTAAATCACCTTAATACATGTTTTCTTCCCTAGTAAAACATTTGTTCACCTTTAACACTTCCTAGTTCACCAAAACTCATTTAAAACACCTAGAACTCCTTATACATTTTCCAAATTTTGCCATAGCTTCTCTTGTATATCCTCACATCCAAACACTTAGGTTTTTACCTTATTTCATTCAAGAACACCTAAAATCCATCAAGAACTTCCTCACACACAAAACTTCACCAAATTTACACTACATCACAATATAGTGCATAAACTTAAATTGCTTGGCACTTAGGCCCTTAAATAGCATAAACCATAAACACTGAATTTCCACATTTAAATGCCTTCAACCTGCGAATACACACAACAATGCTCCCATGTCCTTTTAGTCCACCTTGTGGATAGTTTCCTAGCTCATTTTCCCATTGGCTATTTAGGTTATTTATTAAGAAAATATAGCTCAATTCCCTAGTACAATAAACCACATTAAGAGAGGTTATTTACCTCTTTGTTTTTCCAAGTTTTCTCACTTGTTTTCTCTTGTTTTTCTTGATTGAAAATCGGCAAGGAGCTTTTATCACTTGTCAACCTTCTAACCAATATACATATAAGGGTAACGAGCATTAAGTTTAATACTCAAACTCATAATTAAACCCTAGGTTTACATATGTGTCTTAAAACACCAAAATTTGATGATTACCTTTGGAATTCGGAAGAGAGCTTGGTTAAGTAGCAAGATAGGACTCCTCCTAGTCCTTTGAAGTTTGAATTAAGTATGAAGAGAGCAAGAAAAAGCACCATGTGAGGTGAATTTTCGGACACATACAAAAATGAGAGGAAACTTAGATTTTCTTTGGTTTTTGTTACCTTGAAACAAAGGAGAATGACAATATGAAAGAAGATGAGCTTTTCCCCCTTCAATGGAGATTCTTCATGGCACCAAAATGGAGTCTTGAAGATTGAAAAGTAGAAGTGAAGAGCTTGGTCTAACTAAGACAAATATGGTCTTAGAATTTGATTTGGAGCATAATGCAATTTGGTGAGCAATTGAAGTTGGAGAAGAGAGGTGCTGCACCATGAACGGTTGTGTTGGGAGAATGGAGGAAGATCACGGTGGGAAGGCAAGGAAATGAAGAGGAGAGGTGAGAGGTTTCACTTTTGCACGATATTTAAGCTTAAAAGCAAATAGTAACTTTACTTTATTTCTTTTTCTTTTCTTTAGTTGGATGACTAGGTTGGTGACTCCCCGCCTTAAAAACCATGGCCCCTTCAATATATAAATATATATGGCCTTTGTTGACCAAGTAAACAAACTTATGTTGACTTATAACTTAAACTAGCACTATTTGAGCACTATTCACAAACAAGGCACATATTGTGAAATTTTTTATTTCCATGATTTAGACTTCCTAATGTGATAATAAGTAGTACACATATTAATTAAAGAGTAATGATGGACATTAGCCATTCAAAACTCATTTACAAGACAATTTTCCAAAACGTGCTTTAAGACTCCTTAAAGCACTTTTGTGTTTTAACTTGTTTCAAGCTTGTTTCTTTGGTAATTGATTTAATATGTTCATTAACTATTTATAAGGTATAGGTATGACCATTAGGTCTTATACAAATTTATTCCAAGCTTAGAGCACATTTTTGCTATATTGACTTTAAGGTATTTCTTGTGTTCGTTTGGGTTTAACTGTCTACCAAAGTTCCTAAGGATTAATTAGCCTATTAAATCATAATTGAATAGTATTAAGTATTGGTAGGCTCTTTGGTCCTAACCAAGTTCACTCCAAGCTTAGAGCATGTTTTTGCTCAAGCTGTGTCTTAGTGCTTTATTGCATTTTACTATGGTTTAAATTATTCACTGATGTTTCTAAGGTACTTTTAACCTTTACATACCATAGTTTAAATGTTTAACAACATATCAAGGTTGGGGTTTTCAATCTACCCCCTTAAAAGAACTTCGCCCTCGAAGTTTACACTTCCCACACTTTTAGTTTAGAACGCAGGAATCACTTGGAAATAAACTTCCATAACCAAACATACTTTACATCACAACCTCGGACTTAATGGTCCGGGTAACATATTCACATCCATACATAACATAACATATTCACATGATAACCTCGGACTCAATGGTCGGGTATCTTAACAACATTTACACATACATAACAACCCTTAGACTCTCTGGTCCTAGGTAAATAACAACATTTAGACACATAGGTCTTGATAACATAACAGCCTTTAGACACATAGGTCTATGTAACACAACAACATTTAGACTCATAGGTCTTAATGACATAGACTTTTGGGAATCAGGGTCAAAATAATATTATTACACATACCACACAACATTCTTAGCATGTATAGCAATCAAAAATATCTTTGATATACACTGTGATCCCGCAGAAACGGTCGCGATGGACACCTTCCGTCCCCGTGCCTTTGGGAGATCAAAACAATCACTTAAATTTAAAGTTTATCTTGTGAGGTTAAGTAAGAAGACTTTAATTATGTAAGTATCTATCAACGTCTTATAAATACCAATTGAAAATCCTTTTGAAAACACACACAACCAAGTCCAACTTAAGCTCTTTGCTTCTTTCTTAGCGTGGTTATTTGTTACCACTTATAGGGAGTTTCAAGAGTCATCCAACCCTGATGTGATCAGCATCAGTGTTGAACTATCTTCACCCCAATTTGTGTCGGCTTCCCTGATCACATGCAAATCAAGTTCCACCTCCACTTCATTTTCAAGCATCAATTAAACACTCATTTCCAATTTTCTATCTTTTAAAATCACTCTAATCATGATCATACATCTCAAGAGATAGAACTTCGTCTATCAGTTATTTCCATTCACTTAATGTTGTTACCTAGGGAATCTCATCTCACTAGGTTCTATGTCGGTATCATGCCCTTTCATGAATCACTATGTAGTATATATAACACATATATTTTATCAAAATACAACACACGTTTCACATTTATACACTGTCGGGTTTGTTCCCCGGGAGTTTCTCTACTCCCCACAATTGTATTATCACACACCACTGAAACAAATAAACACACTTATCACAATGGTATCGCATCTTTTGTGCGCAATTACCAACAATTAAACCATGAATGAATGCGTATGTTAACTAACACACACACCAATCATCAAAACAAATTATTTTGTGCTATGCACAACATAAATCACGTACACTTGTACGGTAATACACACTAAGTGGTTTTGCGCTTACCCCCCTTAAAAGGGATTACGCCCACGTAATCAATCACTAAACATTGGCTTAAAATGTTCTGCCGTCGTGAAGTGTTTTAACTTCCACGCGGTCTATTACACAATGGATCTGATTAGAGGATCTTAACCATATTGGCGTTTAGTTCCTAAACAAGAATTCTATTGGAGTTTGTTTAAACTCTTAGTTGGTTTCGATTCTGGCCTGTTAGCTTCTAGGCGTTAATAATTAGCCATTCACTCTTGTTCACATGTACATTCAACACTTGAATCACTGGCTCACTAGTTTCTCTGTGAAACTCTATAACTGTAGAGTAATTGCCCCATTTGTTATTCTTACTGTATGTACACCCCAATTGTCACCTTCATCTTGGTAACAATGGTTTCTCAACCGACGCGTGGTATCTCTTACCGTTAGCAAATTCGGTGAGTTATAAACTTTCTATCCACTTCCATAACAATTTACTGTGTATACAGCTATGTATTTCACAATGATTGACTTGTTCCCTTCCGACTTAATGTCGGTTGAGATTGAGCTACTACCTAGTGTGTAGTGCTCTCTCAGCTATTTCAACATTTGGGGTATATCCATACCGATATTTGACAGTTAGTGATACTGTAGTCACTTACTGTTAATCATGCCTCCACATTTGGTCTTGTACAAGTACTTTCTATAGGTGCGGCCTTGCATTTCCTATGCATCGGCCATTATAACATTATTCCTCCATAATTAACATGTTTCCAATTCCTAGCTATCCCACTCGATCATTACTTGATAGGTAAAACATGTAGACTTTTTAGGGTTTAATCACCTTATTAATTATAGCATTTTTAGTAATGTTTCTCACTTATCTAGGGTTTTTCCTATAAATATGTTATTGTATTTACTGATATATTTTATGTGTTAAATTGTAGGAAAAATACCTAAAACATACATATGTTTATAAGGTATTTAAGTTGATCACGTGAGGAAGAAAAATGCATGCATGAAATGCATGCAACCGCCCAAAGATGGGGCGGTCCACACTAAGATGAAGCAACCAAGAGAGAACCGCCCAAAAATGGGGCGGTTAAGGTGGAGAGAACCGCCCAAAAATGGGGCGGTTAAGACAAGGGGAACCGCCCAAAAATGGGGCGGTTAAGCAATGAAGAACCGCCCAAAAATGAGGCGGTCAAATAGGCGGTCAAGGCTAGGGTTTGCATGGTACCGCCCATGCACGTGCGGTACTGAAGAAATAAAACCGCCTGTTTTTCATGCGGTCATGATTTAATACCAGTTATCTTCACCGACTCGCTCTGCAACTTGGGACGGCGCCTACTGAATTTACTGACGCGTTGTTCCTGTCCCCTGCAATCAGTGAACCTGCAATCAACGAACACAATCAGTGAAGCTGATGAGCTGCCTCTGTTCTTTTTCCTCTATAAATACGAGCTTCATTCTTCCTTACCAATTGTCCTTCCAGAGGTTCTGTCCGTGGTTCCTCTGGAGTTCCAATTCATAAATTCATTCCATCTCCGTATCACTTCACCTTCACTCACCCGTTCATCTTCATCTCTAATCTCCCGCTTCTTCATTTTATTTATTTTACATTCCACCAAAATTCACCTCTAGCCCGTACACAAAATAGCAGAGTGAGACGGAGTGATTACGATGATTTCTGTTACTCTTGTCTCTGTCTATCTATTTAATATGTTAGGCTAGTTTATGTACGCTTTGGGAATAATTATTATTTTCTGTATTAATTATGCAATGTTTTACTGGTTTTAATTTAATGAAGTTTGTTACGCTTAAAGCTCTTCTCTCACCTTTTTAATAGATCTCGCGAATTTATTAAATGCTTGCTAAGTCTATTTTGATCAGACCAGGTGATAAATAGATAGGTTGATTAAACCGTAAATCTGGAGAAAGCTCTATTATGATTTAATGGGTTAGTATTTTCAGATGCAATTATATTTCCTCGAATTTAACGTCCGTTTACATAAGAGTGCTCGAAGCCTGATTGACCGGGCATTTCTGGTAAACGAGTTCTTATGAGGCTATGACTTAGTCCTTAAGATATTTAAAAAGGAATTTGCCAGACAATTATAATTAAACCAGTAGGAATAGCATGAAAGAGCAGATAATATTAATCTGAACCAGAGTCCCGTTTAGTTTATCTGTTAATTTAGTTTATTTTATCTTTTCTTTTATTTATAAAAACAAGTCAATTAATCCCCCCTTTTAGTGACACGCTTAGGTACTATAATATGTACATTAGTCCCGCGGTTCGATATCCGGTCGCTTACATTTTCACTATACTACCACGACCGGGATTTTGTTTGCAGCCCGATGTTTATTTGAGTTTTAATTTCTTTTCTTCTATTATTATGTTAATTATACCCATATAACCACTCAGATCTTAAACAGTCTGCAAAATGGCGCCGTTGCCGGGGACTAGATTTATTCTAGTTCCTAAGCCCCGGATTATTCACCTGTTTAATTATAAAATATTCTATTTTAATTTTGTAATATTTGTTCGTAAATATTTAATTCACTTAATTAATTAATTATAATATATTGTAATATTATGTCCATAATAATTGTTAATCATTCACTTTGTTAATATTAATTATTCTACTATAATTTATTTAATAATATACTGATAATCTAACCTCGGACATTTAATTTCGGACAACTGACTTGGACAATTGGACATCTAACTACTAACTCTAAAATGTTACTAACATTTAATTTCCATTGTCTCTAACATTTTATTTCCATTGTCTCTAACATTTAATTTCCATTGTCTCTAACATTAATTTCCATTGTCTCTAACATATTATTTTATGTAATTAATCACTAACTTATAATTTATATAATCTAACTACTAATTATTATTTTATGTGTACTAATGTTTATTTGTTTATTTCTTATTCGTTTTTACATTTTAATCAAAAAAAAAAAAAATAAAGAACCGCCTAATTATAGGCGGTCTACAACAAGAAGAACCGCCTATATTCAGGCGGTACAGGTAGAGAAAAACCGCCCCATATTTAGGCGGTACAGACACGAGCAGAACCGCCCATATTCAGGCGGTACAATACAACAGAACCGCCCCAAAATCAGGCGGTTGTCACACTACTGAACCGCCCCAAAACGAAGCGGTTGCGCTTCAGAAATGAAAAAATAATTTTGCGAAACGCCGCGTTTCACTCAGTCTGTTCTTCCCCAAATCAATTCGAGTTCGAGCTCAGCCCCGAGAGAAGAAGAACAAGCCGCAATTCGCCCTCAACTTCAATTCATCCCAACTTCCTCAATTCTTCACCAAATTTAACAAGGTTGGTACCAAAACGCTCGTTTTTAAATTCCTAACGTTTCTATAGCTTCGAAATTGTAAATGGTGAACTATATAGGGAGAAATTAGGACTAGAAGTTTCGAATCCCTAAATGCCCAAATTCGAAATTTTCGAATTTTAATTGCTGATTTGTCTTGGATTTGCCCTATAATTGTTATAATCTACTTGCATAAGGTTAGAACTTTACACATTACACTTATTTTGGGTGTTTTTGTTGAAATTAAAAATTGTTTGTGCTAATTACGAAAATTTATTGATAAAACTAGCAATTTTTAGTTTAATTTAGCCTTGAAAATTAAAAGAAAATATAGATTTTAATTATAGGTTACCATTTATAGATTTGATAGGTTTCGGTACCAAAACCTTGAATCTGACTGGAATTTTTGTGGAGAATTGTAGAAATTTAGGGGAAACTCTGTCGAATTTTCGACAGAATTAACTATTTTTTATTTTATTTTTGTTTGTGTTTTATTTTATGTTTTTCTAGTTTTCTATTTTTGCTATAATTATTAAAATGTTTATGTCTAATATTAATGCCTTGCTAATAATATTAATTTTTATGTTATTTTTAATACTAATATTCATGTTGCTATTAATATTAGTTTTTATGTTGATTTTTGTTTATTAATATTTGTTAGGTTTTAATGTTGTTGTGGTTTGTTTTTCTTGTTTTTATTATTTATTTAATTTTTGTTAATTTTAATTTTGTTGTTATTTATTTATTTTTCGTATTGTTAATTTGTTATATTTTTGTTGATTAATATGTTGCTATTATTTGTTTGAATTTTTATTATTTGCTGTGTTTTAGTTGGTTATTATTAATTGCTATTATGTTAATTTTTAATTACTCTGAAAATCCAAAAAAATATATATTAGTATGCCTCGTTCACGTGGTGGTGACCCCGGTGCGTCATCTTCATCTGCACCTTGTCTCCGGGATGACGGGTTTGTCTCAGCTGAGGCTCGTGCCTGGTTCGATCTACACAAGGAATTCGTGATAGAGAGGAGGTTTGCACCGGAGTTACTAGAGGCTGCAGGGGTGGACACCCTGTTTGAGAGATTAGGACTTTCGATGGTCCTAAGGCTAGGGCAGGGAGTCTTCTGTCCGGACATAGTGAGGGAATTCTATGCTAATGCTCAGGCGGGCAACCTGAGCATCACCAGTTATGTTCGCACACATCCCGTGGAGGTCACACCTTCGACCTTCGCGTCTCTCCTAGAGATCCCCGAGGGATCTAATTTTATACGAGGATTCTCAGAGGAGTACTTGATGGGGACGAAGGCTAGATGGCTACAGATCGTAGGTCGGAGGACCCGACACCGAGGGGAGGAGACTAAGGAAGTCCTCCCTTTCGCGAGCTTTCCCACGATGATTCAGAGGCTCCTCCTGGAGATCTTTAGTCATCAGATTCGCCCATCTGCGGCGCATGATGCTGCTGATGAGGATTGTGCTCTATTAGACTACTTCCTCGGTCCTTATCCTCCCGCCCAGCGCATCTCATTCAGCCACATCATGTTTGGCCAGCTTCATAAGGTGGTCTCCTTCCTGAGGTCGAAGAAGAAGAAGATCACGCCCATTTTCCTTACATCCTCGGCCTCCACATTCTCGGTACTGTCCCATTCTCACCTGAGTTCAAGCTGACCTTAGAGCTCCGATCAGGGAAGCGCCCAGTCACACTGCGGACTGTGCAGAGCTGGGGCTTTACACGCTCAGATGACGGTACTTGGGTCAGGAGTGGCGCTGCTCGATCTTCCACTGCTTCTTCCACAGCAGCAGAGCCCTCTACAGGAGCTACACGTTCTACTGATGCCGACCCACCGTCCGCTGACACTGCTCAGGGAGAGGAGCCTCACGTGCCCACTACTGATGTGATGCAGGCTCCAGCATCTCTACCTTACCCTACCGATCTACAGGCTCAGTTCCAGATCTTCCAGCAGAGGTTTGAGAGCTTTGAGCAGAGAGTGATACAGCGCTTTGAGCGGAGTGATGAGATGCATGCACAGACGGCGCAGCAGAATGCGCAGACCACTGAGCTCCTAGCGCGTCTCCTCGCTCAGTCAGGCCAGGGATCTGCACAGCCTCCACCACCACCACCACAGTGATTTTAGTTTATTTTATTTCTATTTTATTATATTTTATTTTGTTATGTTATGTACTAACATTTTGTAGATTTTACCATTTATACCTTCAAACTTCTGGAAGGTAACAGTTCGGTTTGATTTATGTTATTGTTTTTTGTAGTACTTCATTATTTTTGTTTGAAATTTTATGCCTAATTATTTATGTTTATCATATTTTTAGTTTCTTTTGGTGCCACTTGAGTTCTGCTGGCTATATTTGATTTTCTTTTCAGAATAAATATTCGAACATATAGCTGAACTCGCCTAAGAGAGCAAACTCAGTTGCTCTATGAATTTTACTATCTTCGGTTGAACACGTGCGCAAACTTAAGTGTGAGGAACGTCTCACCCCTACCAAAGCTTTAAGTGTGAGGAAGGACACCTTCCTCAATCTACGATCCAAGGGGAGTTTCAGTTCTTCATTTATTATATTATTGTTCAATCTATATCAATTTAATCCTTATTTGGCTTGTCATATTTTGAAAGGTCATTTTCTTGAATTTAATTCTGAACAATGAGGACATTGTTCCTCTTAAGTGTGAGGAAGGAGAAACCTTTCCCTGAAAATATGACAGCTCTGTTCGATAATGCCACACTCACTTATTGCTTCTCTAAACTGCCTAAATTTTAAAAATTTTTGTTATAAATGAGATAAAATAATTGTAGAAGTGTATGAAATTATGTCAAGTGACAACTGAAAGATGGTTTTTTTTAGGAGTTTGTATAAAATTATTTTCCTTCAAAAAATACTCTATTTCCACTCAAATATGATAGGTCTGCTAGTTGTAAAAACAATTTAGTTTAGCTTGGGATTATGGAATATGTGGTAAGTTAAGGAAGGAAAAGGATAAAGACAAGGTACTCCACTGTTTATGAATTTTTCTAAACCAAAACAGGCCTCGTCTATCTGGTTATTAAGTTCTTTGAGGTGCTTTATCACCTATCTACCTAAGGTCTCGTGACCTGGGATAGAAGACCCAACACCGTTACAAGGATAGAGAGAAAAGTCTGGGGTACAGAAAAAATAATGCAATTCAAAAAAAATGGATGTTATGCTTATACAATTTTTGCATTCAAAAAAAAATGATGATAATAAATTGCAATAAATATTTATGAACATGAGTACGTGGTGTTGAAAGGTATTGTGGAATAAGGCATTACTTCACACCCCTTGTCATCCGGGTTAGAGAATTGAATTGGTTGAAGATCCCAGGTTAATCTAACTTGTTTTCTGCAGTCTAGTTTATCTATGCTTTTATTAAATTGTTTCTTTCACTGTTTATAAAAACCTACTTCTGAGAGTAGAATTTTTCTTTATAATTGTCACTTGTCTAAATTCCCTTCTACACTTATTTAATCTTGTTTTATTATTGGCTTAGAGATAATTATATTCCTTATTTGCTTGAGGACAAGCAAAAGTCAAGTGTGAGGAAGTTTGATAAGTGTAAAACATGTAGACTTTTTAGGGTTTAATCACCTTATTAATTATAGCATTTTTAGTAATGTTTCTCACTTATCTAGGGTTTTTCCTATAAATATGTTATTGTATTTACTGATATATTTTATGTGTCAAATTGTAGGAAAAATACCTAAAACATACATATGTTTATAAGGTATTTAATTGATCACGTGAGGAAGAAAAATGCATGCATGAAATGCATGCAACCGCCCAAAGATGGGGCGGTCCACACTAAATGAAGCAACCAAGAGAGAACCGCCCAAAAATGGGGCGGTTAAGGTGGAGAGAACCGCCCAAAAATGGGGCGGTTAAGACAAGGGGAACCGCCCAAAAATGGGGCGGTTAAGCAATGAAGAACCGCCCAAAAATGAGGCGGTCAAATAGGCGGTCAAGGCTAGGGTTTGCATGGTACCGCCCATGCACGTGCGGTACTGAAGAAATAAAACCGCCTGTTTTTCATGCGGTCATGATTTAATACCAGTTATCTTCGCCGACTCGCTCTGCAACTTGGGACGGCGCCTACCTGAATTTACTGACGCGTTGTTCCTGTCCCCTGCAATCAGTGAACCTGCAATCAACGAACACAATCAGTGAAGCTGATGAGCTGCCTCTGTTCTTTTTCCTCTATAAATACGAGCTTCATTCTTCCTTACTAATTGTCCTTCCAGAGGTTCTGTCCGTGGTTCCTCTGGAGTTCCAATTCATAAATTCATTCCATCTCCGTATCACTTCACCTTCACTCACCCGTTCATCTTCATCTCTAATCTCCCGCTTCTTCATTTTATTTATTTTACATTCCACCAAAATTCACCTCTAGCCCGTACACAAAATAGCAGAGTGAGACGGAGTGATTACGATGATTTCTGTTACTCTTGTCTCTGTCTATCTATTTAATATGTTAGGCTAGTTTATGTACGCTTTGGGAATAATTATTATTTTCTGTATAATTATGCAATGTTTTTACTGGTTTAATTTAATGAAGTTTGTTACGCTTAAAGCTCTTCTCTCACCTTTTTAATAGATCTCGCGAATTTATTAAACTGCTTGCTAAGTCTATTTTGATCAGACCAGGTGATAAATAGATAGGTTGATTAAACCGTAAATCTGGAGAAAGCTCTATTATGATTTAATGGGTTAGTATTTTCAGATGCAATTATATTTCCTCGAATTTAACGTCCGTTTACATAAGAGTGCTCGAAGCCTGATTGACCGGGCATTTCTGGTAAACGATTTTATGAGGCTATGACTTAGTCCTTAAGATATTTTAAAAAAGGAATTTTGCCAGACAATTATAATTAAACCAGTAGGAATAGCATGAAAGAGCAGATAATATTAATCTGAACCAGAGTCCCGTTTAGTTTATCTGTTAATTTAGTTTATTTTATCTTTCTTTTATTTATTAAACAAGTCAATTAATCCCCCCTTTTAGTGACACGCTTAGGTACTATAATATGTACATTAGTCCCGCGGTTCGATATCCGGTCGCTTACATTTTCACTATACTACCACGACCGGGATTTTGTTTGCAGCCCGATGTTTATTTGAGTTTTAATTTCTTTTCTTCTATTATTTTATGTTAATTATACCCATATAACCACTCAGATCTTAAACATTCTGCATTACTGCGCAAGTGCAATACCAAACACTCAGTCATACAGAGTGCAGAGGCGTAAACTCTTGACAGTAAATCCCTTATGCGATTCGCCATGGAATTCACACTGAGTTCCTCATCACATAGTACCTACCACTGGCCTATTGCCCAGTCTGTTTACTATCACTTATCTTGCATCTCCACTGAGTTTAACTCATAACTGGTCTTATCTGCCACATTATTATTTAACAACACTTATACAACGGTCGCTTGCTGCGCACCGTGCTTCTTGTATAACACTAACTTACATGGTATTTATTGTCACATTAACTTCCACACATATACTTACATCATTCGTATTATGGTTCATCACTCATTTGGATGACTACTGAATGCTCCTTGAGCATCGATCATTCGAGTCATAAGCTGGCATTACTCAGCTCGGTGTTTCACTTTATACACACATGTTACTAAGCTAACTGCCCTTTTTCAATAACAATATGGTCAATCCTTAACATATTTCTTGGGCTTGATACACATAACTACCGCTCCTGCGGTCTCACAATATCGAGAGGTATCCCCACTCTTAATGCAGTGGTTCGTTTACCACTCTATTCACTTATACAACATAAACTTCTACAATCAATTGAATTTATATAACATATCTTGCTTATGGCTTATGATCCTTGTTTGCCTTGAGCTGGGCTCATTGTAGGCTGTCCACACATATGTACTTCTCTGTACAACATTACATGGTTTGGATATTATATTGAGCTCCATGACAAGGTCGTTACATCACGTTTCCTTTCATGGGATGCCCCTCAGGTTTGTCAGTCCGATCCTGACAACTTATGTCTAAACTGGGTGTTAGTTTCAACCCTCGTGTTACTTTCTCGTTATCTTGTTCAATAGTTGATGCAAACACCCTTCAAGGATCGCTCCTGGGTGTTGCTAAGTTATGCCTTTACATCTAGTTCACACTTATTGGTACATTCAGTTAGCCACGCCGTTTGCGTTTTTAACTGGCTTATTATCTCCTTCTGTGAAGATCAACCTTTCCTGGTAGTGTGGGTACTCATTCTGGGAGTTTCATCCCGTTCTTTGCACATTAATGTGTCCACATTAGGCATCTGCTTAGCCATGGACAGGCTGGGGTCACGTTCCAGCTAACATGTTTATCCCTAAGGATCCTTAAGACATATGTGATGTCTTTACATAACAGTTTGTGCCCTTCGCACTTCCTAACTCTTAAACATTTCCTTGAGAAGCATTCACTAATCCTTTTTGTCTCGTTAACTTAACTGAGTTCCTTAACTTCAACCATTCCTTGTAATCTCTAGCTCTTGTTTGATTTATACTGCTGACCGTAGACAGAGTCGACTACTTCCCGTGTTTCGGACTCCACTCGTATACATATGGGGTACCATACTGATACATTACTACTTACCCAACTAACCCATAAGTAGGTCTGTCAGGCCCACAAGCTCCTATCGGAGTGCGGTCGTCCCACAATTCAGTTGGTACACTCGTAGTGTCCGTCACACGCCTAGGTGAAGTATTCTGTTGTCAACTCCCTTATATTGTCCCCTGACAATATGCGTCCCGTGCTTCCCGTACTTAATCGAAGGAAAGTTTATCCACTGTTGTATCTTATCATCTGCCCTTGGTTTTACTGGTTTGGTTTAAAAGAAGGTTGGAAAGAAGTGTTGGTTTGAAAGAAAATTTGGTTTTGAAAAGAAAAGGGTTTGAATAAATCTGGGTTGAAAGAAGAATTTTCATGGTTTCACAACATCTTCTTACCTTAACCAAGTCTAGCTTCTTGCTGACTGGTGTACTTCTAATTACAAAGGTTAGGCTGTTAAGCCCTTCCATGGTCATAATGATCACACTTAACTTCGTGGCACTTTACCAAGTACTTGTAGTGGTTATAAATTTCCCGAACAGCCCTGTTATAGCAGCACTTGCTATAGCAAGTGCGCCATGCTAACTGGCTATCGGTTAAGCACATAGTTTGCGGTATTGTTTTTACCCGCACTGTCATCAGTGGCCTTGTTGGCCCTCACTGATCTTACTATCTTGATAATAACTCCTCTAGGTGACTTCTCACTATCTTCACATGATTATCATTAACTAGGGTGTTTCCCATTCTGGGAGACACCCTCTTTTCCTTAGTATTGTATTCACTTTGTAGCCCGTTCCACGTATTTGGGCACTACGTTGTAGTTCCCTTGTCGGTTGGTATACCGTTGGTGTATTATTTATCAACTGTGGTTCCGTAGACACTCGTCTCGGGTTTTATTAATCCATTTCTTGCCTGTTGCACGGTTGGTGCGTTGCAAGCTGGTTATCCTCGACTGCTCGGCATGTCGACCCAGGTTGCTGGAAATTCTATCTTCTATACACAAGATTCTTCATTCTTCGCTATTAAATGCGGTTAACATTGTTCAGATGGAGACCGTCTCCGGGATTCCCAGTTTTCGGGATCTACCGTGTGACAGGTTCTCCGTACCTTTAGAGGTACTTAATAACAGCCAGATCGGGTATTCCCGAGTAAGAGAGGACTTCCATCTCTCTGGCGTTCTTTCCCAAGTTATCAAACAGGGATTGTGGAGGGTGGGATGGATATTGTAGGTTTCCAGTAGTCACTGGTAGTTCTAACTAGCGTATCTCTCACGCTATCACTCAACCCTTAACCCAAAGTACTTAAATCCTAACTCGGTACTTCCTAAGCTCGGTAATTCAGTCATCAGAGCGATTCTTCGCTCTGATACCACTTTTTGTAACACCCATCCAACAATAACACACTTACAATAAACTGCAGCGGAAAACAACCTCATCACATTGCTTATCTCGTTGGTGTTACACGCCGTTAGCCACCCACGGGCTAACAAGGCTAATACATACACATTGTACCGGTCTGATGGGCTAAATTCCCGAGCGACTACACCTTACTATCCCTTTCCATTAACACAACAACAACATACACCTTCCAACTATACCGAGTATTTATAACTAGTGCCGATAACAATTTCGGTCTTACTACACCTACTGTATATATACAACATAAACGATTACCCATGTACATGACTACCCCGTCCTACTCTCGAACGGCTTCCAGCTCCTTGTACCTGAAATAGGAAAAGAAGAGAAAGGGTGGCCCCCAAGGGGCTCAGCACCTTTGCTGGTATGGTAATCCCGCAGCCCACATGCTACCGGGCCACGCACAACTAATTGTCGTCTTAGCATGCGGTTGATTATTTTTAAATCATGCATGCAACTGTAAACACACAACACATAATCATTTCGCCTCAACGGGCTCAACAAACGGATAATATATCCTTACTTAATAAATCACTCAAGGTATTCAATATCCTAGAGTGTTCCTCCTCTAATGGAGCTACTTCCTTAACAGACGACACTTACCCATAAATCGGGTTATCCTTAAACGCTCTTTTCTCAAACTGGGATTCATACCATGATCCACACACTCCACATTTTACAACATATAACATACACTACAACATCACACAACAACACTTTGCACGTTTCAACGTGCACAACATAACACCGCAATAGATATTGCTTCACAACAAAAATACATAACATAACGGGAATGGTTCTCTTAGCAACCGACCCAAACATTGTTTATACACTGGTGAGCCTAGAGAATGTTGCCAGTCTCATGATAAGCTCGTTATACAATAACAACAACACTCATTACCGTCCTAATAGTCGGAGGAGAACTTAAGTTAGGCGGTTCGGGTTTGGAGGCCCGAACACACCACACAAACACATGTTCCCCCTAAACCGATCATAAGTCAGAATAGCTAAGCTTTGGAGTAAGCTATGGGAGATCATAACCCGTGAGGGAAACAACCATAACAAAGAGAAGGGTAAGGCTAAGAAGGATACCCTCTCCCAAACAACGCGCGACCGGCCAAACCGGATTCCTCACCACTGTTAGTACATACTTACTATTAAATATTAGTTAGAACCCCACTGTGGAGTTTGTCACCACTACACACCATACAGTATTACAACTGGGTTAAACACACAAGGGAGATCCCTACATTCACATACACATATCACACAATTAACACAGCATAGCGTGGTTAGTACGTCCCATGTTCGGGTCGTTTAATCCGAATACCGAACTCTCATGTGATCCTAGACTCAGTTAACTAAGGTTAACACTTCCGAGGTTAAATGGTATCGTGAGTTGAACACGCCACATAATGAATTACTGTAAACTCATTACATGTTTTGTCTTACAACGTGGCAAACATACAGAAAAACACATTGGCATACAAGCCGGTGTAATCCGGTAGGACACAGGTTGCAGAAAACCATACCTGTCATCGGAGTCCACTTTATCACGCCCACTTATGTTCCTCGAGCAATTCTCGAACAATTGATAACATTACATGTACTTTTATTAACATCGGGGTAGCATGATTATTTAATGTCTAATGCTTATAACTTTTCCCCGTTAACTTAGTTACATAACTTTACATTTTAACTTGTTTTACTTTTACATTTTGCTACAATTTTTCCCTCACCAAATATCATTATAACTTACTTAACATGTCCTAACAATCTTATAACATCATTACTTAACAATCCCCTCATTACATATCATTTTATAACCTTAACATTTAAATCATCTTACTTAACTTAATCTCTCAAGTCCATATATATTTATCTTTCTAACATCAATACTCTCTTAATGGCATACCACTAATACCACTTAACATTCTTAAAATTAATTTTTTTTTTTGTTATTTTAAAGTCCGACCGACCCACCGACCGACCCACCCCCTGGGTAGGTCGGCTGCAGAGAACATCCAACTTCACAGTTTCAGCCCGACCGACCCAGACTGGGGTCGGTCCCCTGGGTAGGTCGGCTGCAGAAACTTCCATACATTGTCAAACTTTCTCCAAATTTTTCCTCAAGCCTCCTAATGTGTTCTAACATCATTTGGCACATCAAACACACCTTTAGCCATGTACTAAACTCTTTAAATCACACACCAAAACCATCTTATCATTCACAAATTCCTTACAAAATTCCTAGCACTTGGAATGTTTTCTCCTTAAGATTTCTAGGTGGTATTTCACCTACAATGACCACTATACCAAGGTGTTTCCTCTACACCTTAACATCATATCTCAAACTTCTTTTCTTACTAACTAAATCTCCTTTTCACATCTTGCCTAAACATCACTTCTTCCTTGTACATCAACATTCCTAAACCTTAAACAAACTTCTCCAAGACTTGAATACATTCTCAAAACACACATTGAATTCCTAGAACTTCCAAGATAATACCTAAATCCTTGCATCACTAAATCACCTTAATACATGTTTTCTTCCCTAGAAAACATTTGTTCACCTTTAACACTTCCTAGTTCACCAAAACTCATTTAAAACACCTAGAACTGCTTATACATTTCCAAATTTTGCCATAGCTTCTCTTGTATATCCTCACATCCAAACACTTAGGTTTTTACCTTATTTCATTCAAGAACACCTAAAATCCATCAAGAACTTCCTCACACACAAAACTTCACCAAATTTACACTACATCACAATATAGTGCATAAACTTAAATTGCTTGGCACTTAGGCCCTTAAATAGCATAAACCATAAACACTGAATTTCCACATTTAAATGCCTTCAACCTGCGAATACACACAACAATGCTCCCATGTCCTTTTAGTCCACCTTGTGGATAGTTTCCTAGCTCATTTTCCCATTGGCTCTTTAGGTTATTTATTAAGAAAATATAGCTCAATTCCCTAGTACAATAAACCACATTAAGAGAGGTTATTTACCTCTTTGTTTTTCCAAGTTTTCTCACTTGTTTTCTCTTGTTTTTCTTGATTGAAAATCGGCAAGGAGCTTTTATCACTTGTCAACCTTCTAACCAATATACATATAAGGGTAACGAGCATTAAGTTTAATACTCAAACTCATAATTAAACCCTAGGTTTACATATGTGTCTTAAAACACCAAAATTTGATGATTACCTTTGGAATTCGGAAGAGAGCTTGGTTAAGTAGCAAGATAGGACTCCTCCTAGTCCTTTGAAGTTTGAATTAAGCTATGAAGAGAGCAAGAAAAAGCACCATTGTGAGGTGAATTTTGGACACATACAAAAATGAGAGGAAACTTAGATTTTCTTTGGTTTTTGTTACCTTGAAACAAAGGAGAATGACAATATGAAAGAAGATGAGCTTTTCCCCTTCAATGGAGATTCTTCATGGCACCAAAATGGAGTTCTTGAAGATTTGAAAAGATATAAGTGAAGAGAGCTTGGTCTAACTAAGACAAATATGGTCTTAGAATTTGATTTGGAGATTAATGCACATTTGGTGAGCAATTGAAGTTGGAGAAGAGAGGTGCTGCACCATGAACGGTTTTGTTTGGAGAATGGAGGAAGATCACGGTGGGAAGGCAAGGAAATGAAGAGGAGAGGTGAGAGGTTTCACTTTTGCAAGATATTTAAGCTTAAAAGCAAATAGTAACTTTACTTTATTTCTTTTTCTTTTCTTTAGTTGGATGACTAGGTTGGTGACTCCCACCTTAAAAAACCGTGGCCCTTCAATATATAACAATATATGGCCTTTGTTGACCAAGTAAACAACTTATGTTGACTTATACTTAAACTAGCACTATTTGAGCACTATTCGCAAAACAAGGCACATATTTGTGAAATTTTTGATTTCCCATTGATTTAGACTTCCTAATGTGATACTAAGTAGTACACATATTAATTAAAGAGTAATGATGGACATTTAGCCATTCAAAACTCATTTACAAGACAATTTTCCAAAAACGTGCTTTAAGACTCCTTAAAGCACTTTTTGTGTTTTAACTTGTTTCAAGCTTGGTTTCTTTGTAATTGATTTAATATGTTCATTAACATATTTATAAGGTATAGGTATGACCATTAGGTCTTATACAAATTTATTCCAAGCTTAGAGCACATTTTTGCTCATATTGACTTTAAGGTATTTTCTTGTGTTCTGTTTGGTTTAACTGTCTACCAAAGTTTCCTAAGGACTTAATTAGCCTTATTAAATCATAATTGAATATTATTAAGTATTGGTAGGCTCTTTGGGTCCTAACCAAGTTCACTCCAAGCTTAGAGCATGTTTTTGCTCAAGCTGTGTCTTAGTGCTTTATTGCATTTTACTATGGTTTAAATTATTCACTGCTGTTTCTAAGGTACTTTTAACCTTTACATACCATAGTTTAAATGTTTAACAACATATCAAGGTTTGGGGTATTTCATTCATATACCAAATCAAATTCTAAGACCACCATTCTTCTAGTCTCATCAAGCTCTTCAACCTTGCCTTCTCAAATCTTCAACACCACCATTTTGGTGTCATGGGGATCCACCATTGAAGGAGCTTGAGCTTATATTTTTATGCCTTGTTGATCACCTTGGCTTCAAGGTAAGGAAAAACCAAGAAAAATAACATTTCCTCTCATTTTTATCTTGACCGAAAACTACCTCTTCATGGTGTTTTCTTTTGCTTTGTTTTAGCTTTATTCTAATCTTAAAAGGGCTTGGTGGAGTCCCCTCTTGCTACTTATTCAAACTCTCTTCCATTTCCAAGGTAAAACAATTATCTTAATATTTTAAGACAATATATAACTTAGGGTTTATAATGAGTTTAAACATGATGCTTGAATGCTCATTGCCTTGCTTGTATATTGATTAGAAGGTTCACAAGCAATCAAGGGTCTTGCCGATTTTTAATCAAAAAGAGCAAGGGAAATACAAGTGTGGAAGTTGTGAAGGAAAAGAGGTAAATGAACTATCTCAATGTAGTTTAATGTCTTAAGAAAAATGAGCTTATATTGCTTATTAAAACTACCTAAGGAGCCAATGAGAAATGAGCTAGAAAACTATTCCCAAGGAGATTATTAAAAGACATATGTGATGTTGGGTGTATTTGCAGGTCAAAGGCAATATATATGTGGAAATTCAGTGTTTATGGTTTATGCAATTTAAGGGCCTAAGTGCCAAGCAATTTAAATTATGCACTATATTGTGATGTAGTGTAGTTTAAGGCTTAGTTGTGTGTAAAGAACATTTTTTATGTGAATAAATGTTCTTAAGTGTTAAAGGTGGAAAACTATGTGCTTTGGTGTAACAATGTGCTAGTAGAACCCATGTCAAAATTTGGTTAATGTTCAAGAAGTTTAAGGTGTTTTAGATGAGGTTGATGAACCAGGGAGTGTTAGGGATGACTAAGTGTTTTACTAGAGAAAGAAAGGGTGTTGAGGTGTTCATGAGTGTTAGGATGAATTAGGCATTATCTGAAGGATTTAGAAATTTAATGAGTGTTTTGGGATGCACCAAAGACATGGAGGAATTGTGTTTAGGACTTATGTAAATATTGGTAAACAAGGAGAAAAACAATGTCTTGTAAGGAGGAGGTATAAACTTGTGGAGAAATTTGAAGGTGTGGCATAAAGGAGTTTTGGTTAGTGAGAAAAGATGCTTGGGAGATGATGTTATAGTGGTGAGAAAACATTTTGGCATAGTGGTTATTATAGGTATGAAACACCACTTAGAAACCTAGTGAAAAACATTACAAGTGTTAGCATTTTTACAAGAATATGTGTAATGGCTAAAGTGGATTTTGGTGAGTGATTTAAGAAGTTTGGTGGATGGCTAAAGGTGTGTTTGAAGTGCCCAAATGAGGTTAGAACATACTAGGGTATATAAGGTGAAGTATGGAGTCAAATGGGCAATTAAAAACAAAGGTCTAAAGCAGACCGACCTTGGGGACCGGACTTGCAAGGTCGGTCGAGCCCAGTTTACCCAGCCAGAAAACTTTCTGGAATGGACCGACCTTGGGGACCGGACTTGCAAGGTCCGTCGGGCTTGAATTTTTAGTACGAATTAAGTCTCTGGAATAGACCGACCTTGTGGACCGAACTTGCAAGGTCGGTCGAGGTAGAATTTTCTAACGGTAATATGTTCTGGAATGGACCGACCTTGGGACCGATCTTAGCAAGGTCGGTTGTAGTGTAAATTTTCAAACCCGGAAGTCACGGGAATGGACCAACCTTGGGTAAAGTCGGTCAGTAAGGTTGGTCGACCCAAAAATTTATAAAAAAAAAACAAACAAAGTGTGGCCTAAGTAGTTAACCTTAGGGGGTATAATGAAGGTAATCAAGGGTAAGTTTAAGCAATAAAACATGTCATATAATCATGTAAGATGCTTAGTAAACCGGAAGTTAAATAAGTTAATTAACCGACATTATTAATCATGTTTAGGAACTACGTTTAGCGGGACTCGTACGCAGCAAGGACCTAGGTATGGTTTTCTTGCAGTCTGTTGCCTACCGGTTTACACCAGCTTGTGTGTTGTTTGTTTTTCTGTGTGTTTACGACTTTGTAAGATTAAACCATGAAACGAGTTTACAGTCGTTGTTGTTGTTGTATTATGTGTGTACCGGTACCGGTAACCTCGAATGCGTACTGATTATTAGATAACCAACAATAGGAAGCGTAAGAGAACGGTATCCGGTAATAAAGTTCCAACCTAAGGAACGTTCTAACCACGGCTATGCATGAGTTGGTTGTGGTATGCGTCGCTGAAATATATCTCATTTCCCTTGTATGTCTAACTAGACTTATACACTTATTTGTGATTAATTGTTTTAAGTTTCCAATGTGGGACTTCTAACAAGTGTTAACTGGGGAGTGAGGAATCCGGTCATTCCGGTCACGTGTGTATGTACGGGGGTTGACATCTGAATCAGATTTGGCTCTCTCCTTATGTTAAGGTTGTTTTCCTTTTTGGATTTCGACCACCCACTAGCTTAGCCAAAGCTTACCTACCTGACTTCCAATCGGGCTAGGGGGAAATTATGTGTTCGGTGTGTCGGATCACTATATCCGTCATGCCTATGTGTTAAGTTGCTCGTTCGACTAACGGAATGGTAACACGTTTATGTAGCAAGCTTAATATGAGGGTGAAACCATTCTCTAAGCTAATAGTGTTTTCTAACCAACTTGGTTCACTTTCTAAAGTGAAATGTTCTCACTATGTATGTGTTGTTGTGCTATGCAATACTTCTTGCTATGCTATATATGTTGTATGTTAAAAAAATCAATGCCATGTTATCATGACAAATAGTTGCGCGTATCCCGGTAGCCGATGGGCTGCGCGTTAACCATACCAGCCAAGGGTTGCTGACCCCCTTTGGGGGCTCCATATTTATTTGCAGGATGAGGATCGAAGAGGCGGAGTGGCTCTAGATTCTTAGGAGTCGTGGAATACTTTTGGTATATTTTGGATGTTGGGCCCGGGATGCGCCTGTGCTCCGGTGGCGTTATATTTTGGTTCCGTTGTTGTTACAGTGGCAGTATATTGACAGTGACAATTACAGTGATGGTTTGTAATTAAATACTCGGTATTGTTAGTTATGTATTTATTGTTATTAGTTCTATGCTCGGGAGTCTGATCATCAGACCGGTACAATTGTATGTATTCTGCCTAGTTAGCCATGTGGGTGGCTAACGGCATGTAACACCAACCCGTTTAGTTATTGTTTTAGTTGTTTAATCCGCAGCGATTTCGGTTATTTGTTAAGTGCGTAAGTAGGGGTGTTACACGTATATACAGTTAGAGAATTTAAACAATAAATCTAAAGGCTTAAGAATTTTGACACTAGTCCATGAATTAATTGCCAAATGACTAGGAACGAGCGAGATAAGAATTGAAATTGGTTAAATTGATTAGTTGTTTAAATCGGACGTGCAAAGTTGAACTTGACCCTGGCCAGGTCAAGTGACACTGGACACAAAATGGGGTGAAGGGGTAGTCCAACACTTACGCTGATCACGTCGGTGTTGGATGATTCTCGAAACCTCCTTTCAATGCTAGATGATACGAGCGGGTAGAATACATTGATATAAGATTCGAAACTTAGAGGTTACAAATATGTAAAGACTTGAAATGATGTGATGTTACTAACAACCTAAAGGTTACCACATGAAATATATACTATCGCAATCAAATGCAATATGTAACCGGTAGTAGTCAATTACTTTAGTTTCCTAGTGGAACAAAACAATGACACTAGACCGTGTGACTAAGAAGATCCAGTCAGCAAGATGCTGCTTGATACAATCATAATAACAACGATAAGAAAACTAAACATCCTATATTAAATGGTATACAATCGCAAAAACTTGTAACAGGTATAATTCGGTAAACCGGCAGTGTCAAGGCCATAATTCGGCTGAAAAATAAAGGTTACTTAAAGATGAAGAAGGGTCTAATTTGGTTGTACACCTTAAGGGGATAAATATAGGTGGTAATGCTTCCGTACTTAGGGAGAGTAAACTAGCTATCTACATATAATTATGAGCAGCAATATAAACTAAACATGTTGTTGTACCAGCGACACATTGTAACAATGAAGAACAAATCTCTACATCGTTACTACAGAGCATATATGGATATAAACCTAAAGAGCAGCTAGAAAGAACAACTCAGACGCTTAAAAGCGCACTAAAAGAATGAATACCCGACCTCCAAAGAAAACGAATAGACAAATTACAAGCCACGGAGACCGTGTATAAATTAAAATACCCCACGGCAGTCAAGAGGCCTCTACTCCTAAAGGATACAATTAAGCCATCACCACCTTGGAAGGCATAGTAAGGGAAAACTAAACCCGAAGGTTATCAGAGTCACGCAGTGACCTATCTGCCAATACCTTAGACCCAGAGAGGCTAAACCCAAATCCGTTTGTAGATCGGTATGGATACCGATAAGTGTCTTTGATACAGAAACTAAGCCATTAACATGGTCAAGGCCTTTGATGAGATTATACTGCGAGCTACATCGCATAGAAACTAGAATACTCCATGAGAACTAAACACCTAGAACCAAGGTTCAAGGATTATATAATAGGGATTATGTGGGCGTAATCCATTTTTAAGGGGGGTAGGCGTGTTTCGCTTTTGCTGTTTTGTTGCTCGCATGTGGTGTTGTTTTGGATGCTATATGTGTGAACTATGTGTGGATTGGTTTGAATGCATGGTGGTTATGAATGAATGACTAGTTCATCTGATTGCTTATGAGTACAGTAAAGGAATAGTACTTGTACATTACAATACTACTGAGAACTTGGTGAAGCCACAGATGTGGCATGGTGCTTATAAGCACCAATGGTGAAATAGAACTGTGGAATTTACGGGACATGATCCCTTGGTTAGAGAGAACGAATTCAGACTTGATTCTTTCACTATGTGTATTCCTACAACCACATGCTGATGGTTAGTAGGTTTGTGTGTTTTAGATTGTGTGTATGTGAATGGTATGTACGTGTATGTACACTTTGTCGTGAATGAATGTTGTGTGCCTTTTGATTATAGCCGTGCATGGTTTACGCATTACTACTATCTTGGATCACTATGGGAACAGGTGAGAAGCCATTAATTTGGCAAAGTGCTTATGGGTAGTGAGAATTATGGTATATGGGACTTGATTCCTTGGTTAGCGTGAATGAATGCGGGACTTGATCCCAAGAATTAACGAGAAGGAAAAACATCAGTTAGGGAAGAAAGACTTCTGGACGAAGTCTCTTTTATGGGGGGTAAGTTGAAACACCCCTGAACAAATAAACACATAAAATCATAAATGCGTGAAGATTATCCGAGAATAACGTGTCGCATAATTCGGGACATGTGATAATGCATGAACAATTAAATTAAGTACGGACATACATATGTCCGAAAACATGACAACATGACATATTAATACAGTCGCGTACATGTATATATACGTATATGTAAATGCATATACACAACGTTACAATATTACAACGTTGTATATATAACTAGTAACGCGAACTAATAATATAGTCGTATACATATATACATATACCAAAATGACATGTATATTGCATATACAAGTACCAACGTGACTTGTTAAAATAGACGCGTACATATGTGTATAACTGATAACGCGACATAATAACATAGTCGTATATATATACGTATACAAAAATAGACAAGTATATAGATGATACAAAAAAAGAAGAGCGAAGTGCGCTCTTGGGATTTTGCCAATATGGGTTGTCTCAACCCAGGGAGCACAATGCTCCGGTAGCATTGGTATCTCTAGTGAACGTCTTGACCGGTTGAGCTATGCTCATATTCAGTAGTAAATTGTACCTCTACAGATATAGGCTACTACAGTGGCTAAACAAAAAAAACAATAGAGCAATACGCTCCTACTCTGCCCGAATTCTTCAATAACAAACAGACCAAACATCAACCAGCTTTTCCCTTCTTTACATGGTGGCGCCAACTCCTTCACACCAAATCCCCCACGAGCGACTGAAACAGACATATCTCCTCCTCTGTACTAACCTGAAACAGCAACTGCCTTTATCTTCTTTTTATTCCTGCACAAAACAAAATAAACAGGATTAGACTAGAGTAAAGTAACAGCAAACAAGTACCAAGGAGCCTAATTGCTACATTTCCCATACCAATTGGCGCCAACTACTTGTGCTCTATACCGGCCTCAAAAACAAAAAAAAAAACAACAACAGAACCACCCACATGTGCCCGCCCCAACAGGGCACTTTTCCATTCCTTGCGCTAGTATTATTCTTTTTCTCCTTCTATGTGCAATTCGAACCTGCACCAGACCAAACATAAGGCTTATCAGCCTTTTCCTTCTCCATTTACAACCCGGCACAAACTTCTTCGTGAACAGTTCCCAACAACAACAAACGCTCCTTCTCAACGGGACATATATTCCCTGCATCAGTAGCAAGCACTAACTTCCCTATCTCATTTTTTAGACAACCCCAGAACCGACCCTCAAGCTCTACTTCCTTACTCGCAAGCACCAACCAGGAAGAGATACATCCCATCTTCCTTTCCTTTCTGTTGTGGTAACCATCAACAGAGCACACCCAACTGAGCCTCCATCTCCCGGCACCAAAACCGCAAGACCAAGGCTGCATAAAACGAGGTAGCAGTCTCCTTCCTTTGTTTCTATTCGTGGCGGTCTTCCAGTTCATATGTATATCGAGTATCTTCAGCATTGAGGGTAACAGCACCTCCTTTCTCCCATGCATGCGCTTGGCTCATCAACGCAAACAGGACAGAAACATGCTAGCAAAGGTGACTCAACACATCAAGAACCCCCTTGCTTACTACCGGTAGTAAACAGAGGTAAAAAGCACTGAAATGAAAACCCGATAACCTCACCTTCTTACATCCGACTCTTTCCATGGTCACTGAGACAACACCTTCCTATTCCTTAGACTCACGGATTGAGCTACTGTTTCAGACCCTTCATCGAGCAGGGAACGACAGCAAAGGAGCTAAACGGCTCGTCTCTCCTTGTCTCCAAACACAACCACAGTAGGGGAAGAAACTAGCAACCGGTAATGATGTACAACTTCACCTCCTTACTCCCGTGTTTTTATTCCTCCTTCTGGGCGTGTAAACCATGCTCTTCATCTTTTTTGTCCAGCTTGCCAGCAGTATCTTGCGTTTTCTTCTTGCTCCAGCTCGCCAGCAAACAAACAACTGTGACGTTGGGAAGAAGATCCCTTTGCAGCTTGAGTCAAGATAAGGGTAGCTATCCCCTCTAACCGAGAGGGATGATTTTGGGGATTTTTATAAGTATAAATATGAACTTTATAATATAAAAGGAGTAAATTATAAAACTAGGAAACTATGGGGGTATCTTCGTAAATACTATCAAATTGGTCAAAGAATAATTTAAGTGGTCAACCTTGACCACCTATGAAGGTTAACCAAAATGAAATGATGAGGATAATTATTCTAAGTATTTAAAGGAATATTAAGTCAAAAAGAATAACAAAAAAATTATTATTATGGGAGTATATGTAATTATCAAAAATTTTGAGCATAAATGGAGATTTTAATATTTGAGGGGATTAGTATATAAACCTAGAAAGGTTTTGGAAGTTTAAGTAATAATATAAACTAATTAAGAGGTATAATATGAGGTTTAAATCATTAAAGTGGGCTATAGGGTAATTATGAGGAAAATGTGGGTGAATGGTCAATTTGGATAAACTTGTTACATGTTGGTGCTTAAGAATACCCTAAAACATTAGCTAGAGAGAAGGACTTAGCTAACGGGTAAAACGACAATGTAAATGTCCAAGGGGTTGATAAAGTCCAATGTTAATACTTGGAAAGTTTCTAGGGCACTAGTCTAAGTCGAACACCCAATTTACCTAAGGAATTAAACCCGATAAAATGGGATAAACTAGGAAAATGTCACTACGGTCGTCGCATGCAACCATAAGCTGACAAGTTGTTTTAATTAACTTTAGGGCCGTAACGAACACCAACCGGGACACCGTCTGTGAGACGACTCTTGCTTCTCAATAAGGTATGGATATGTGTGGTCCGTATGTTGCCGTGTTACACGGCTTGTGTGTGGTGTGCCTTGTTTGACAACGACCATAAGACTAAAGCATGAAATTGGATTGCTTGTTGTGACTTGCTTATATGCTTGTTATATATCATTGTTGCATATTACTTGCGCGCACACAATAATTTAGTCCCTTCTCGTTTATGGAACTTTGAGGTGGAACATGAAAAACGAAATAAACAAAACAAGAAACTCTATAAAGGGAAACTCCTCTCTAACCATAGAGGACTTACAATGACACCCACTATGGTGTCTATCTATCAATGATAATGATGAGTAAACATCAACTGGTGGATTATATGGATAATCCGGGAAGAAGGATTCTCGGGCTGCGCGGTAGGGACGCTCGGGAGTTGGTATCTGAATCAGATCCTTTGACCGACTTTTGTGGAGCACATCCTAGGGTCTAGAGGTGACCCCTCTTTCTCGACGCATGACGCCGGGAATGGAGGATTGGTGATGGAGAAGACGTTCTCCAACTGGTGGTGATAAGAGAATTCACAAACCATCCTTAAAGAAACAAGTAATGATTAACACCTACATAATAAAGTCTCGGGATCTAATCTATATCTCCTGACTCGGTGCCAGAGAATAAAGGAAAACTTGTGTAATGAGACCAAGAAAATAAGAAAATTCACAAATGCGATCCTTTAAGAAACAAGGGCTGAATAGCACCTACATAATGAAGTCTCGGGATCTAACCTATATCCCCTGACTCAGTGCAAGAGAAGGAAGGTAAACTTGTGTAATGAGAACAAGAAAACAATACGTAATCTTTTGAATGATCCCATAGTGAGGATCAGCGGTATAATATACCAATGCACACGTCTTATTATTTACATGATTGCTGTTGCTATACTAGCAGCTTGTTGTGCTTGGTTGCGTGTTTGTTGTTGCTATGTTGCCAGCATGTTACGCTTGGCTGTTTGTTGATATTGCTATGCTACCTTTAAGTGTGTATGATATCATGATGTGTTGTGGTGTGCTTTACTGCTTTATTATAGCATGTAACTGGACCTAATAATATTCGACCAAGTAGTCGTGTAGCCCGGCAACATACGGGCTACACATATTCATACTCAGCGTAGTTTGCTGAGTCCTTTACAACCCAATTTTTTATAGGTATTGAGCCGGATGATAACGGAGCATAACTTTTGAGTTTGGAATAGTATGTTTAATGTATGGGTTGTGACTAAACCCGGGTTGTACTTTTCGGTTTATGATTTAGTAATTATGTTGTAGACACTCGGTATTTGGAATTGTATCTTATATTGTATATGAGTTTTGGTTGAGGGCTGTTTCTAGTCATGCAGATCGTAACTTGGTGTTGGTAATGTGGTCTGTCAACCATGTGGGTGGTTGGCATCTGTAGCACCCGGATGATGTTGAGAATCCGCTGCATAGTTATCTTGTAATATGGCTAGGAGCTTGGTTTGTACTATTGGATGTTTATTTGGGGGGTGTTACAGAAAGTGGTATCAGAGCGTAGTTATGTTCTGATGACTGGAACAGGAATACCGAGTTAGGAATTCTGATATACGGGTTAAGGGTTGTGGGTAGTATGTGAGGCGTGTTAGTTAGGGTTCTTCCCTAGTAACTACTGGATACCTAACAGACACTTACACCCAACCTTCACATCCCTAATTTTCTTTAAATCCAGAGAAAGAATGCCAGAGAGGTATGAAGCCTCCACTGACTCGGGGAAACCCGATCTGGCATCTACGTAATGTTATACAATCAACCCGTGAAGAAAAGACTATACTATACAATAGACATTGCCAAAGGGATAATACCCATAGAGTTACCAATTTTAGAGGCAACTTGGGTCGACATGCTTAGCAGTTGATAGGACCCTACCTCACAAGCGAAGAGGACCGAAATACCCTAAAATTTATGAAATAAATAAAGTTTACATAAGCAATTAACTAAGCCAAGGATGGGATTGAGATAAATTTTTCGATTCGTACACTTGAGAGGGTAATTTTAGAAAACCTCTCGTAAAACAATGATGTAAGAGGATATAGTTCGAGACGAAATTACACCATAAAATTGATACAACCTGTAATGTTTAATGAAGCATGACACAGTTCTACACACCAAAGTATAATATTACGGAATTCAATAAATTCCCTGCTCCTTCTCACGTTTCTCTGCATCACCTGAGAAACACAACGCTTCTACTGGCGATCAGTATGCATCGCCACCACCTCCTTTCTTCTTTTTATTCAATTATTCTTTCGCATTTCTCAATATCAAACAATTGGAACCGGTGACCATAACTGAGTTTCCCTTCTGCTTCTACAACCGGCGAACAAGGAACATACATATCAATGTCTACTTCGACCTTCTTGTTCAAACAGCTTTATTCCTTAAGAGCCCAGCAATCGTCCCACGAGGAACAAATGTTGCTTATCATTCTTCTACTCTACAACAATATAATATCACACCAATAAAATGGGCAACAAGCTTTACAATATGAATCTACGAACCAAAGGCTGGAAGTATGTACAATATCTAGCCGCTACTTTAGCATGAGACGTATATCCTCATTTAACCACCATCACCTTACACGACCCATATCACCATTTGTATATGATCATCCAGTTACATAACTACCATGATATCGTCATGAAGCTCAAATCCTCTATCGTGATACCTTATGTTCTTCATTGTTTCTTGCAAAATAATTCTTCTTAACCGTGGGTTGTCGTTCCCCGAGATCAAAAACACATTGTTATAAAGATCACAAACAGACCCCTCAAACAGTATGAGTGACCATTATTCTGAGGCATTGGTTGCCCACACGGACACAACTCTAACGTGTAAGAAACTGCAGTGAGTTGGCCAATATATTTCAAACCAATACCGAGCATCATGATTGCAGAGATCAAATTTAAGATGATGCGTACAATATAAAAAAAATAAGTTTCAGTCATAGATGAACACATCCCAAAAGGGGGAACGGCATTGTATCACCTACCGTTGAGCTTGTAAGTATCCGCTGCGTGAGTCTGGATTGTATAAGGAGATTGGACGGTAATGACAGTATTAGCGGTAGGGGTGTTACAAAAAGTGGTATCAGAGCGAAGTGTCGCTCTGATGACTAGAAATACTGAGTTTAGGAAATACCGAGTTAGGAATTAGAAGCTTAGGGCTAAGGGCTGAGTGTTAGCATTAGAGATATGCTAGTTAGGAACTCCCGGTGAGTACCGGATATCCACAATACCAGACCCTCCCTCCACAAACCCACTGTATAACTTGGGAAAGAACGCCAGAGAGAAGGAAAGTCCTCTCATACTCGGGGAAACCCGATCTGGCAGTTATGAAATAATCATACGGTAGACAAGTACCGACATGTAGTAGATACCAAGAACTGGAAGTCCCGGAGATAGATCCCGGTTGAACAACAATACCCGCACTTAATGGCAGTAGAATGAGAACTCCAACCATAAGGAACAACATAACCAAACCAAAGGGGAATCTCCAAGGATTGGAGAAGTACCCCGGTCAAGGACAATCATGTCAAGACCAATGAGAAGTTACCCGAAAGAGCAAGTATCCCCAAACCTAGATCAATAAGATCCACGGAAGAGTCAACAAGACCATTAAATATAAGCGAAAACCATACCATGATCGGTATAGGATTACCCAAAAACCAACAGTACCACGTACTTGCCACGGCAAGTGCAGTAGGAGCAGGGATATATAAAGGAACTCTAACACACCACAGGTACATAGTAATGTACCGGGATAGCAAGGAAATGACCACAGGATCACAAATCCTGAAAGCTGGAAGAATGAAACCCTGGAAAGGCCTAGTGGCCTGACCATTGTATCAAGGACATACCAGACAGCAAGAAGCTGGACGTAGTGAAGACTTTAAACATGGCTATGCCATGAAGCACCTTTTTAACACCGAACCGTTGTTTTTCAAACCAAGATTTTCTTTCAAACCACAACCTTCCTTTTAAACCTTGAATTTTAAAACCAAACCGGCATAATTATGGCGAGCATCATGGAATGATACAAGAGGAGTTGACAATAGAATACTTCACCTAGGCATGTGACGGGCACTACGAGTGTACCCAATTACGGGATGTGGGACAACCGCACTCCGAAGGAGCTTGCGGGCCTGACATATAGTTGGGTAAGTGGTAACGTATCAACATGGTACCCC
The DNA here is from genome assembly GCA_023374045.1 of Limonium bicolor. Lineage (NCBI taxonomy): Eukaryota > Viridiplantae > Streptophyta > Magnoliopsida > Caryophyllales > Plumbaginaceae > Limonium > Limonium bicolor. The sequence goes on along the minus strand of CM041782.1, from coordinate 258,685,771 downwards.
ACGTATGTATACATGTAGTGCACGAAACACGGGAAGTAGTCAACTCCGTTCTACGGACCATGAGTAAGTTCAAACCAGAACAGCTGGACACCTCAGACGATCAAGGAGAAGGAATACAACTAAGTAACAAGTACAAAAGAACTCAGAGAATCCATCTGAGATAAGGAATAAGAACTAGGAAGTGCAAAGAGCGCCGACTAGTAAGCATAGACATTGGATATGTCTGAAAGACATCAAGTAAACACACGACAGTTGGAAAGCATACCCAGCCTGAACACACCATAGGGCAAAGGCCTGACGAGAACACCACAATGCTCAACAAACGGACAGGGTTCCCAAGAGCAATCACAATATTACCATGAAGTATAATCCATAATTGGAGAAGAATTTGAACCTAGTCAAGAACACTAGGAGGAAGTATAAACGGTCTACCCAAGAATGGGAGACGTTATAACTTAAAAAGGGAATAACTCAAAATATAATACCACAAGGTGGTATAGTAGGCACAACATATCATAAATATTAGCCGGAGGTACCGGCATAACTTAACAACACCCAGGAGCAGTCCTTGAAGGATGTCTGAATTGCAACAGTTGAATAATAGCGACATGATAAAAGCACATAAGCTAGAACGAACACTCGGTTAGGACGCCGAAGGGATTTCACTTAACAGGAAATACCCTAAATTACAAAAGGCACTAATTAGCACTAGGTTGCTTGGTGGGCCTCCTATGAACGGAAGCATGATGTCACGACTTACCATGGAGCCCAGCAATACCTCCAACCTATGGGGTATACAAGGAGTGGAAATGTGTATAAGCAGCTTGCAAAGAGCATAGCTTGCAGCAATAGGGCTTACAGGCCACAAACCAACTATGTTATGTAAACCTTAACTGTTGCATAACCCACACCATTTGATAACAAAACTTGCAAGAGATATTGTCTCATACGACAAAGAAATCAACAACTGGACCATCAATTCAAACCCAACATCCTGAGTGGCTTGGAGTAATGGCCAACTCAGTGTCACTGTCACTAGAGCATCAGTCTAGTATACAGTTGACAAGCTTTTAATTACCTTCATGCCTTCTATAGCAATGGTAGCACAGAGGCATAAGAATCGTGATAATGCCAACATTGGCCTAGTCCACATTTGGACACTACGGGAAACCCGAGGAAAAGTACCCCTCGTTAATTGAAGACCACCAAGGTGGTGAAGATGTGAACCCTTAGAAAAGGCTTCCATCTACTATAACAATAGAGCCTACGCATATAGATATTGCCAAGAGGCAATGAAACAAGGAAAAGACATTCCAAACCATCACGACTTAAAGGAGTAAGTATACTCCATATGCAGTACATAAGCAGGTACTAACATAGTAACCTTGTTGTGAGACTTATGAGTGACGACAAACCCCTTAACAAGAACTTTCATCTAACAGTGATAGAGTACACCTCAGTTGAGGACGGGACCAGAAAACCCTTGAAGTTTCTTGGGATATCCCGGTGATGTACATACAAAGTGAAACTGCACAGCTAGAGCCTATAACCAATGCTCGGCACCGGAAAGACAATAATTGTCAAAACAATCAACGTGAATGCACATTGCACACCATGAATGGCCAACACTCAAGAAGCTTGTAACCCGACAAATTACTGTATCCATTGTCAACCAAGATAATTGATAAGAGGGTGTCATAAATGATGGGTAATGTGAGGTAAGCCAACCTACACAGGAAACCTAAACAGAAATAAAACATCTCCACATGGGGAAAATAATACCATTGCGGTATGCTACAACAATCATCATACATATGAACTAGGAACCTCCTAGTATATTCACACCATAATGAAATGGTGCCAATGACAGTAGCAATGAGCAAAGAGAAACTACCACCGTGACGGAGTCAGTAAAAACGATCTTGTTTAATGAGTAAGAATACGGTGCGCAACAAGAGACCGTTATGAGGAAGTAGTAGATAATGACATGGAGAATAAGTATGGAAGACAGTCAGAAATATTCGTTCCTATCACATAAGTGACTTACTGTCAAACGTTTACGCCTCTGCACTCTGTATGACTGAGTGTTTTGGTATTGCACTTGTGCAGCTAATGATCTAATGGGATAGCTAGGGATATAAAGAATGTAAACCGTAGTAAATCTTCCTTTTCTCCCACAAACATGGCATAAGCTAGTTAAGCAAGCTTAGCAACAAACCGTGCGGCCTAAGGCCAGAGAAGCACGAAGAGTGTACAACACACTAACAATCACAAAATGTGAATTCCAATGGAATAAAGAGTGAAAAGAGACTTAACAAAGTCACTAGGACCAGCGCATAGAAAATGCAAGGTCATGCAAGTAAAGAACACTTGAACTGAACCAGAAAACTAGTATAATTCAGAAGCTATTGACAACAGAGAAGCACTACAACTAAGTAGTGACTTAACCTCGCCTGACAATAAGTCGGAGGAACTTAATGAATAATCGTGGAGGCACGAATAGCATGTGCAGTAGATTACCAGAGAGCTGGTTATAAATCTTAAACTCGTTGAGTTCAAACACGGTAAAAGAATACCGCAATTGTTTAGTAAACCTTATTCCCATGATAGACGGATAAAAAGGTGATGTATAGCACATCAAGGATAACAAGAAGGGTGAATAACCCAAGTTATCAGGGTCGTGCAGCAGAAGCTAGTGGGCCCTAGCTAGGAGATTAATGTACCTAGTGAATATAATAGAATGGCTATTAATGCCTTAAAGCCTAATAGGCTAGAACAGAATTAGTTATGAGTTAAATAAACTCATATAGGAAATTTTGGTGCAAAGACTAAACCATTGGTATGGTTAAGACCCTTTGACCAGAGCATATTATATAGTATACCGTAGTAAAGCTAAACACGTCAGATTGCCCAAATTGAGTAAACCGATGTTTAATAATAATAACATATGGTAGATTACGTGGGCGTAATCCATTTTAAGGGGGGTAGAGCGAAAACCGCATAATATGAATTTTATAAATAAAACACATAAACTATAATGTGCATAGCACAAATGAGAATCGAATTGATGATTGGTACTCATGTTAAATAAACATATGTATTCATTCATATTGAAATTATGGTAATTAGGCACTAGGGATGCAAATACCATAGGATGAATATACCTACCTTGTAACACCATGTAAGAGTATTAGTAAAAGAAAAGTAATGAGTAGTGGACGGAGCTCCACAAGTATTGTAGCCTTTGAAGAAGTAGTACGAAATGAATGAGAGTAGTAGATGAATGAAGTCTAGGGGTAGTGTATACCTGGGTAAATTATTGGAAGTAAATTGAGGATGACTGAATTTCATAAATATAGTATTCCTTAGTTAGAACATTTGAAACGATGGAGAGTAATGAATGAAAGTAGCGAAGGGTGAGGAAATGGACATTTAAGTATTGAATCACGGAGTAAAGCATTTGGGAAGTAAAGTGAGGATGATTGATGGACTGAATCCCACCTTTGGAGTTGTATGAATTTATAATTATGACTAGGAAGAATAAAAATATAGAAAATAAAATAATTGAATTATCTGTTTGTTTGAAACTGATGTGGGAAGTCGAACTTGATCTTGATTAAATCAAGGGAAATCGAACACAAATTGGAGTGGAAAGATAGTTCAACACTGGTGCTGATCACATCAGGGTCGAATGATTCTTGAAGCTCCCCTCAAGTGGTCACAAGAATCACACATAGGATAGAAGTAATGAATATAAATTGAAATTTGGAGTTGTATGCTTTAGAAAGATTTCTAATTAGCTGTTGGAAAGGATTTTCTTAGACATGAAAATGAGGATTTGTTAAAAGCCTGTACCGGAGAAGATAGTAGTATATCATATTGTATTATTCCAAGGGCAGCAGGACATAGAGGAGTCCTGTGTCTAGATGACCTGAGTGCCTGCGGGATTGTTTTGTGTGCTGCATTGCTTTGGGGGATAGCTTTGCACTGTATGTAGGTATAAAACTTGTAACAAGGAACCGGAAGGTCGGTAGTAATGCGGATTAGAGTAATTATTGTACATTGGTATGGTATGGTATGCAGAGACCTTGAGGAACATATTTAAGAATTGTAAGGAGGAAGGATGTACTACTTTGGCATTAGACCTGTAAGAATAAGTAAGTATAGTAATCCAACAACCTCGAACAACTTTGAGGACAAAGTTCTTAAAGGGGGTAGACTGAAATACCCTGACCTTAAATATAGGGATTAAAATTAATCTAATACGTATTTAAGGGCCTAATGATGCCTAAGTAATATTGGTAAGGAGAAACAAATCTAAAAGAAATAAAGAAACGCTTAAAATGCGAAAAACGCTAAATAAGCGTTAAATAACCATAGGAGGTATGAGACCTCGGTTAGCATATTCTATGGATTCTAAAGGCTTTATAAGGCATGAATAATATATGGTAACAACTCCCGAAGAAAACGGATCCAAATAATGTATTAAAACGCTAATAGAGCTTTAGCGCACGTTTTTCGAGAAAACCCGAAAATGTGACTTTAAGTGGTCAAACGAACCCGTAAAAATTATAAATCAGTATATAACAATAATTAACCTTTAATGGAAGCTTAATAACCAATAACATTAAAGAAAAGAGAAAATTCCAGAAAACGGGCCCGGTTAGTGAATAGTACCGAAACCGGGTAAAATAACGAGCGTTTTCTGTAAAAGACGAAAAACGCTCCAGCTAGTAATACTGTGTGGGCTGATTTTTAATCAGTCAAAAGCCCTCTCACACACACACACTAGCTAATTAAATAAGAGACCAAAAAGCAAAAGTAATAAAGTAAAAAGCAAACCCCCACACTCTCTCACCTCACCTTTCTCATTTCTCCTTCCTCATTTCTCTTCCCAGCCGATCTCCCTCCTTCCTCTCTTCTGGTTGGGCGATTTTGAAGCTCCAAAGAAAAGCTTCAATGGCTTCTCACTTTCTCCTCCATGCTCTACCTCCATGTGAGCTCCAAATGTAAAAAATAATTACATATTCTTACTCCCCTCATCATCCTCTACACTTCTCTCTTTTCAAAATCCAAAAATGAGGAAGTTCATCTCCATGGGTTTTCCCCATTCAACGAGAAAATAGCATCATTGGGTAGCTTGGAGTCTTCTCTCTCCATCAAGGTAAAAATCTACATGAAAAACTCATATTTTCTTCATCTTCCTTCATAGCCGGTTTTTACCCCTTTGTAACACTCCATTTTCTCTCTTTCTTTTGAGCATAATTTCAACCTTGCAATGGTGGTGGAATCACCTTCTTGAATCAAGGGCTAAAACCCCTCCTAAAACACTCCAAAGGTAAACCCTAGAAATTATGTTTTAAACACTTATATGAATTAGTATAAATATAAGGGTTAGTATGTTAATTGCACTTGTTTTGTGTGCTTTGGGGTGATGGGAATGGAGTTTGGCAACTCCATTCCCCATATGGCTGGTTTTGTGCAAGAAAGAGAGAAGGAGAAGAATTGGAAAAAAAAGGAGGAGATAAGGGCTTAAGGTAAGAGCTCCTTCTTAATGCCATATTTTAATGCAATAGAGTAATGGGAATGGGTAAACAAATAAAAGAACCTAAGCTATTGTATTAGTATGGAGGTTTATGAAGTTTTGGGTATTTGTGAACTAATATGCGAATTGTAGGCCTTGGAGCCAAGTATATTGTGTATGTGCATTAGTATTGTGGATTGAGGAAGTGTTAATGAATTGGTATTATATTGATTGCTGGTAGGACCCTTGTATGGGTGTGGCTAGATTAGGAATGAATTTGGTGAGAATTGATATGTGTGGCTAAGTAAGAAAAGTAGGTGAACTATGGCAAAATTTTGGTAGGAATTGTGCATTATTGAATGACTTGGTGAATGGGAGAACCAAGGGATGTATTGGAGTTTGTAGAGATGTTTAGTAGCTATGGAGTAGTAGTTGTAGTAAGAAAATGAAAGGATGTAAAATCTGTAGCAAGAAGGGTGGAAATGTATTGGAGAAACTAGGAGAACTTGTGTGCAAGACCTAGTAAAATGAGTGTTGAACATGAGGAGGCAAGATAATGCATTGTAGGCCTTGGAAATGGCATAAGGAGAGGAGATCGTGTATGGAGGAAGTAGGAACCAAAATCTGTAGCAAACACAACTAAGGAAAAAGATGTAAGTGCTGGAATGAAAATGTAGAAAATATGTGTGTGAATTGGTATGAAAAGGAGTAATGGGTTAGTAATGGATTTGAGCATGTTTAGAGGCTTAATTAGGTGCTTAAACATGTAGGATTAAGTGTAGGAACAATGGGGAATTAATTAGGCAAAGTTTGGTTTGTAATAGATTAAGAGAAACTTAAAATCTGTAGAAATTTAGCAGGGTCTGAGACCTTAGCCCAGAACTAAGTCTTGGACCAGTGTATAAAATCATGCCGAGAGTAGCAGACTGTGTCTGGTCCGGGACTGAAGTTAGGGACAAGGTCCCGGACCATAGTGAGAAAACTACCCGACAGTTTAACAAGCGCCTGGTCCGGGACTTGAGTTGGGGACAAGGTCCTGGACTATATAATAGAAAAACAACCCGAGACTTAGTGTAACACCCCTACTAATCCGGCTCCTAATCACAATATAAACGTCGTACTTAGCAAATAAATCGCAACGGTAAATAACAGATTGTCGTTCTAATGGTGTCACTGTTATCACTCGCCCATACGGGTGATAACGAGTTACATGATAATCAACATACGAAACGTATTCCCGCAGTGACCACAAGAGATAGATAGTAGTGCTTAAGTAAAACTAAAATATATACAACAACAACCGTCTTATAGAAAACCGTACACGTGAGCGTCTAACCAAATATATACACCTCGGTTTACAGAACCCGAGTCCAAAATAACTATAGTCTCAATCCGTACCAAGTCTAACAAAAGTAAAATACAATTGTCGCGCCCCGCGTCGACCCTCCGGCTAGTCTCCTAAAATAAAAATGGTTTGTGGTATGGAATCAGCCCCTGCTGAGTATGTTATCACATGCCCCGTCATGCCTCCTCAAACCCCTCAATTAATTGGTCGAGAGCATGAGATTCGTTACATGCCATACCGTTTTAATATTTAAACTGTAAAACATTTAACAGTACATCCATGCAATAACACAACCATCAATACACATAATATAAACCACACAGTATGACCAATGAACAACAAGGCGAAACAACGAGAATAATAAACAAGTATCAACTCCCGTCCTTGGTATAGAAACCAATATTGTTCGCCAATGTACAAGTCTCAACTGTAATAAGTGTTCAGTTATACCTAGTGACAACGTCTCGTTAAAAACGACGTGCCTCTAAATTACCCATAGACTATGGCGGGTCACCCACGGCAGTAGCCACTCTAGCGGTAGAGTCTCTGACCAACGAGCCATCCTAGCTCAAGGGAAATTTTCTTGATACTTGCGGACCCGTACGCGGACATCCTGGTATCGTTTTTGTGATCACAGCGCGCACCAAGAGCCACATCCTCTTGGCTTTGTTATGTTAATTAATTATACCATCACATCGTATTACCAATTTTTCTAACACAGTAGACTAAGGTCGTTAGTCCAATCCGGAGTCTGTAAACTCGGGATCTAGTGTCAGATACGAGAGCAGCGTTAGAAAGGCTAATGCTCCGTATTAAAGTCTCGGATAATATGTATATCTTATTATCCTTGTGCTACAACGTTTTTCTGATGATCCTTATATTACATATAAGATAGCACCATAGCCGCTAGTTTGTTTTATATATATAGGTCCATATATACGAACCAATACTGTTAACGCAACAACAGTAATAATAAGCAGCTAAAAATATACAGTTCATGCATATTTATTTACCCAATCTGACAAACAATCTTGTCACAAATTACACAGAAGTCTGAACTGAGGAAGCCCTCAGAGACAATCAGAGACACATAACAACATACCGTTCACCCTGAATGTATAACCGTGGAGTATGAATCAGCTAGATCCAATGCTCCCCGTGTCGTCTCTAACAGTCTAATAATACATAACGCTACTGATTAGAATCCCGTATAACGACATAACTCTATGGTACCCCGTATTGTCACTAACACCTCCCGGTTAATCCCCCGTTATTAACTGTCAACGTTTGTCGGGTTTTCGGCTTTAACTCGGGATTGGAAAAACGTTATATTACATGCGTAGTCTCGTCTTATATATTAATATACTTAAAGTTTGAACTTTGTTATCGCATGTAATCCAATATACCCTTGTATATTATATATGAAATACCCCAAAATTTAAAATAGTGATTAATTAGGCCAATTAAGGTTTTAGAGGCATAATTACACCAAAATAATCATGAAGGAACAAATCCCGAAGAAAACGGATCCTTAAAACGGATTAAAAACACAAAAGAAACTTAAAGCGCGTTTTTCAAGGAAACCGGGAAAACGCGACTTTAAGCGGGTTAAATAGACCCGAAATAATTTTGGTCAACAAAATAGTCATTAGTACATTGTAATAAAGGTCTATGACCAATAAAATTAATTTAACAAGAAAATTCCGGAAAACGGGTTCCGGTTAGTAAAACTGTAAAAAAAAAATAAAGGTTGTGGGGTAAAAGCATAAATAAGCTAAGTTGGTGTGTCCACTTTACAAATAAAAGAAAAAAAACTAAAACACACTTTTGTGTGAGAGTAGCAGCCGGCCAACACCCCTCCCTCTCTTTTAATTCATTCCTAATATGCTAAAGGACAAAAGAATAAAAGAAAGGAAGTACAAAAGTAAAAAGGAAAATCTCTCTCTCCTAAGCTCCCCACTCTCTCACGATTATTTCCCCCCTCACTGCCTTCTTCTTCCTCCTTGGTTGAACAATGGCGATTTCCTTCTCCTCCTCCAGCTCCTCTCTTCTTTTCCATTTTTGAAGGTGCAAATCAACTCCAAATCAAATAAAAATCACACCATTGAACTCCTCTCTTCAAGAGCTTTCTTTTCCACCCTTTAAAAATCGAAAAGCTCACAACTCATCACCATGGCTGTAGCACATTTTGGAGCTTGAAGACCCTCATTGCAACCCCCTCTCTCTTGGTCTAAGGTAAAAATAGCCTTCAAAGTTCAATTTTTTCTAGCCTTTTGGGGCAAAACGAAAATCTGAAATTTGCTTGATTCTCCTCCTTCTTCTAGCCGGTTTTGGTGCCTCATTTTGGAGCTGGAAACCCCCTCTCTCTGCTGTTCAAAAGCCTCTCGAAGAGCTTAAGGTAATACCCTATTGTAAACCCTAAATTTATTTTAAGTGTAAGATTAGCTAAGGTAAGATTCTTATAAGTTGTATGGTGTGGGGGATTGGCTGTAGCTTGCCGATTTGGTGGGGAAAGAATAAGAGTAAGGGTTCAAGAAACAAGGAAGAAGGAAAGAGAAGGAAGGGAAAGAAAATCTAGAACAGCACAAGGTAAAAACACACACCTTGAGCTAGTTTTGGTTATACGTTTGTAACAGCTTTTAATGTTTATAAAAAGAAGGAATTGGAATGATCTGGTTAATGGGTTATGTTGAAGTATAATGAGGATGAGTGTTAGGCTGTTTTAGAATAGTTTGGATGATGTTTATGAACTTGGAAACCAAAGAAAAACAAGGGTTATGGTGCAGGAAAAATACATGTGAATTTAGTTAACTTGTGTGCTGTTAGAGTCCCTTGAGGGATTTGGTTAGTTTGGTGATTAGAACTGAAAATCATGTTGTGGGAATGTCTAGAAATGTAGGGAAACTATGGCAAATTTTCTGTAGCCAGGTGGAGAACTCAGTTGTTTAAATTGGGCAAAAACAGTTTTGGAGATTAGTTGTGTTTTAGGATTTCACAGAAGTAGTTAATGACTTAGGAAATCAGGTGAGGATGAGTGCATAGGTGGGGAGATTGTGGAACAGAGATAATGCAAAGATGTAAGGAAAGAATGACAATAGGAATGAAGCTAGGAGTAAGAAACAACAAGAAACAAAAACTACACTTGGTGCCTTAGGAGATTTAAGTGAAATTGTGTAAGTTGGCTAGATTTAATTAGGTAACTTAACCAATGACTTAGGTTGGTTAGAGTGTTTTAATGATGATAAAACATATTTAGATGCTTAGGAAAATATTAGGGAAGAAATGGGTGAAAGATTGAGCTTGAAACAAAAACTGAAGTGTTAAATCTGCTAAAACCGTAGCAGGGTCCGGGACTTAGGTCTAGGACCAAGTCCCGGACCACCCTCTAAAATCTGGTCGAGACTTTCTTTCTACATTGGTCCGGAATTAGCTTATGCATAAGGACCCGGACCACCCACTCAAAACATGCCGAGAGTTTTGCCTCATAGTGGTCCGGGACTTACTCCCATGGCAAGGACCCGGACCACCCCCTTGAATTCTGCCGAGAGTTTCAACCATCCCTGGTCCGGGACTTAGGTCCCAGCTAAGGTCCCGGACCATATACAAAAATGCACCGAGAGTTTGATTCAAGCCTGGTCCGGGACTAAAGACCCGTACCAAGTCCCGGACCAACCTGAAAGTAGCTTTAAACTTATAAAACTTGCATTATAAGTTGGGGATTGGTCTAGTAATGGATTTATAAGATGTTTAGGAGTTAATCAATAATGTTTAATGGTGAGTAAGGGCTTGAACAAGCTTGAGGAAGATGTAAGTTAAACAACTTAAGTGTGAAAGTTAAAATGCCTTGACTAGGTAATATAAGTCGGTAACCGTAAGAGATGAAGTAAGCTAGGTTGAGTATCGATCATTAACCGTACGACTTCATGATATGTTATAGGACCCGAATAGTCGAACCGACGGTAAACGAGAGTCCGAGATCGACGGTGCACGGTATGACTTCCTCATGCGCTGTGTCCTAACGGGGTTACCTCGGCTTGTTTGTTGTGTGTTTATTTGCCACCGCCTAAACAAGATAAAAGCATGTAACTGGTTATTTGCGCTTCTTAAGCTGGAATTGTATTGTTTCTTGTTGGATGGCAATGAACACGAAGTTCGTATAATTCATGAAATGTGTGAATGGTGAGGAAGTGGAATGTTGACTAACCCACTGACCAGAAGTTATTACTAACCCGGGAATTGGGTTAGGGGGATTGTGAGTCACGCTTGCGAGGACGAGGAAGCAACAGAGCGTCTGTTTCTGAGTCCATGGTCGAACTCCCTTGTTACCGGGTCGTGTGCCACATAGTGGTGCCCTGAGGGGCCGTGTGTCACAAAGTGGTGCCCGACTGGAGTGAGACCAGCAGAGCTTATCCATCTAAAGAGATAAGCTGGGGATTGTTGGGTTAGAAAGAGTTAACCCGGATGAGCGGCTAACAAAGTGAATAAGGCGAGTGTTGAGAGTGTAACTCAAGACCCCGGTTGACTTGTGAATTACCTCTTGTGGTATGATTTGCACCTTGTTCGTGTGTGTTTTCGTATGCTATGTAATGCATGTGGTGCATGTTGTTATATGTGTACTAAGTTGTTTGTAAAAGCATGTATGCCTGCAATTAAATTAACCGCATGCTGGCGACCAAGTAGTTGGCGTACCCCCGCTAGTACACGGGGTATGCGGAAGTCATATTCAGCTTTCGCTGAGCCCCTTGGGGCAATGTTTTTACTCGCAGGTACTCGAGACTGTTGATAGGCCAGAAATGACCGGGGCACTCTTCATGTAGATTAATTAATTTGGCCGGTGTACCGAGTGGTACACGGTTAGGTTGTGGCCGGCGTACCATGGGGTACACCTTTTTGGATTTTGAAAGACATAAAACATTTGTGATATGGTTAGAGGTATACCGTTAGTAGTATGTAGACTTGGAAGGTTGTAAATTATGAGCTAACGATTAGACTCAGTAATCATTTTTGGATATTGTTCTGGAAGCAAGGATGTATGTATTGTTAAGACCTGATTAAAGATTGTTAGAGGCTAATATTGTCAACTCGGTGTTTATTGCTATCAGACCGCACTGTTCATTGATCGAGGCCTAGTTAGTCGTGTGGGCGGCTAACGGCGTGTATCACCCGCTACCTAGTTTGTCTATTCCGCTGCGATTAGTTTAGTGACCGGATTGTTTAGGCGATAAGTAGGAGTTTAGCGATAGGGGTGTTACAAAAAGTGGTATCAGTGCGAAGTGTCGCTCTGATAGCCGAGTACCACCGTGTGTAGTGATTACCGAGTTAGGATTATGAACCGTTTTACAACGGAGAGTTAGGAACCTAACCTTGATTGACCGTAATGACTACGGATACCCTTAACGCCCGAAAGGATGATACAACTGCTTAAATTCCAGTCATTGGTCACACTACCTAATGTGGAATGTTACTTGTTCAGATGTCAGGACGAGGTCGAGGCCGACCCCATGGCGAGGCTTCTAATGAGCCACGCGCACAGACGATAGCTGAAATCGTCGCCGCCACTGTAGCACAGATGCTACCTCAACTCATAACCGTGGTACAACAAACCCAACAAACTCCACAAAATCAACAACAACAGCCCGACCCACCACAGCCCCGAGAGGTAAATTGGGTGAAGGTTGTCACAGATCTCCGACCTCCTTACTTCCGAGGCGAGAGCGACCCCGCCAAGCTCGAGGCTTATATCTCCGAGATGGAGACGGCCTTTGAGACCCTTGAGGCTCCTGCTGGAGTAAGGGTAAGGATAGCTGCGTATTACCTAAAGGACGCGGCCATGGATTGGTGGAAGCTCGTGAAGGACGAATTCCTCACCGACCCCACCTTTGACTGGGATGCCTATGCTGCTTTACTCTGAGACAAGTACTATCCGGAGCATGTAAAGACAAAGAAGAGGTTAGAGCTCGACGCCTTAAGAATGACGGATAAGATGACCGTCGACGACTACTATGCTAAGTTCACCTCCATTCTACGACTGTTGCCCAACCTTGGGTACACACGACAGGTATTGGTCGACCGCTTCTACGGCGGGTTGAGCCATCGCCTCCGGTACGGCATGGGGTATACGCGGTTTACCACTCTCCAGGTAAACAATAGTTATACCCTTAATGCTATCGTTGTATAAATTGATACCATAACCACAAGTGTGACTTATGGCACCTAAATACTACAGGAGTGTTACCATGCTGCCTCCCGAGTGGAGATCACCGTCCAATTAAGGGACGAGGAGATTGCGCAAAGCGCAAGGTGAATGACAAAGCTGCTAGCCACGATGATCAGGGCCAAGAAAGGGCTGGAAGAAGAGGAAAGGGAACTACCCCCAGCATCACAGAAGGGAGCCGGTGCTCCCGGAGAGAATAGTACCATGCCGAGAAAGGCAAGGCGCTGAGCCACCTCAGCTTACCTATACTGCACCGGTGGCTGAAAGCCGCTGAGGTCTCACCCGCCTAAGGGTAAGAACCTGAACTAGACCTTGATGCTTATGAACCAGCTATGGCTTACTGAACGCTACTCACTCTCGAATATAGGTTTGGATATGGCACGGGTAAGGGTGACTCTGGAGACCCTGGCACGAATCGCCAAGGGAATGAGATAAGGTGCTACTACTGTAGGAAGCTGGGACATAAACGGTTCGATTGCCCCTCCAAACCCAAAGGAAACTACCAGAGCAACTACCAAAGCAACTACCAAGGCAACTACCGTAACAATTATCAAGGCTTTAAGCAGAGGGAAGGCAAAGAGGTTACATCTGGCGATGCACCAGCCCAGCAGACCACACAGGGACAGGGGTCCCGAGGTCCTCAGCAGAAGGGCGCACCCCAGAGGCAGCCGGCCTTGCACATCATTGATAGAGATGGGACCGGCACGAAGTCCGGCTTAGGTACTTACGAACACCTTTGATCCTTGAGGGCATGCCTTAATGTTGGATTGTTTGCATTAGTGAATACTTGAATGACTTAGAGACTCTTGTGTGAATTGAGCATGAACCGAACTAGTTTAACAACTAGAACTCACGTTAGATAAACTTACCACCATAGGAACCTTCAATATCTGTTACCCAATCTCTTCAAACCCACTCGTCGAGGAAGCCGACCTCACCACTCACCACATCACCAACGAACAGTGTCAGGTCATCCGACCAGGTATGATATTAATAAAAGGATACCTGACACCCGAAGCGCAAATATCCATCGTCCGACGATGCAACGAACTAGGGGCGGGGCCAGGAGGATTTTACACACCCGAATTCCCCGGTGGAGTGAAGATGAAGCTGAAGATGATTTGCTTGGGAAAGGATTGGAACCCTTTTACCAAGACATACCAGGAAACACGAGCCGAAGACGGAGCAACACCACCAGCAATACCCGGTGAATTTCAAGCGGTTAACGCGCAAGTGGTAGAGATCGCACAACAACTAGAGGCTGATCCAATTCCTACACTTGAAGCGGACCTTTGTATTGTTAACTTCTATGAAGAAGGTGGACGACTTGGTCTACACCAAGATAAGGATGAGACAGCGGAATCTCTCGAATTGGGAGTGCCCGTAGTGTCTTGGTCCATTGGTGACGATGCCGAATTCCTGTTTAGCGAGCAGAAGCGTGCGGACCTCGCAGAGAGACTGATACTTAAGTCCGGAGATATCTTAGTCATGGGAGGTAAGTCGAGAATGTTGTATCACGGTATCAAGAAGATAACGATGAATACGGCACCATCGATAGTGGTCAATGCCACACACCTTAAACCCGGACGCCTGAACCTCACCTTTAGGAAGTATTAAGCTTGTAACACCATGTAATGTGAAAGTAATATGTATTAGAGACACACGATGTATGATGGATGTTTATCAATAAAGCGATGTTGGTTGTCAGATTTTCCACTTGTGTTATACCGTTAACTCATCAAGCTTGTGAATCAATAGGTTGTGGCCTCGGTACGGAAGGTTCCCTCAGTATTCTCACCGAGACACAGGCCGGTAAAAGCGGCACAATCATCACGGGTTCCTTTCCAGTGAATGGCATGAATGCAACTATATTATTCGACACTAGTGCCTCTCATACCTTCGTTTCGCCATCATTCGCGAAGAGGTTGGGGCTTGACGCTGATGAGTTGCCAGACTTTATGGTCACTCTCCCGTCGAAGGAGCGAGTTAAGTGTACGAAATACTACCGAGCTGCCACTATCCAAATTAAGGGCGAGGCGTTTCCCATTTCCTTCATCGAGTTCAGTGGTTTGGGATTCGACCTAATTATTGGGATGAACTGGTTAGAGCGGCATAAGGGGCGAATCCTCTGTGCCGAGCACAAATTGCTGCTCAGAAGCCCATCTGGGGTTACCGTATCATACCGCCAGAGGCCAAGAGAGCCTTCGACCAAAGTAATCTCCGCCATGTCCATGTACCGAGAGCTCAGAAAGGGGCACGAGATATTCCTTTGCTATGTGCAAGACCTTCAGCGAGACCCAGAGTTCGACCCCGACATACCGGTAGTGTCGGAGTTCCCGGATGTGTTTCCAAAGGAACTTCCCGGCATGCCACCTCAGAGGACAGTTGAGTTTGAGATAGAGCTTATACCAGGCACGGGTCCGATTGCTAGGGTGTCGTACCGTTTAGCACCGGCAGAGATGGTCGAATTGAAAGTACAGTTGAAGGATCTACTTGACAAGGGGTTTATACGCCCGAGCGTATCACCCTGGGGAGCACCGGTCCTCTTCGTGAAGAAGAAGGACGGTAGTCTCCGCCTTTGTATTGATTACCGTGAGCTTAATGCCGTCACCGTGAAGAACAAATATCCATTGCCACGTATTGATGACTTGTTCGATCAGTTGAAGGGAGCTTCAGTCTTCTCCAAAATTGACCTCCGATCAGGGTATCACCAGATTGCCATCAGAGATTCCAACATCGAGAAGACAGCTTTCCGTACGAGATATGGGCACTTTGAGTTTACAGTAATGCCATTTGGGATATCGAATGCGCCAGCTAAATTTATGGATTTGATGAATCGGTTGTTCAGTGATCAGTTAGACAAATCAGTGGTGGTCTTCATCGATGACATTCTCATTTATTTGAAGTCAAGAGACGAGCATGAGAGCCATTTGAGGCGTGTACTTGAGACATTGCGTGAGAACCAGCTGTATGCGAAGTTCTCCAAGTGTGAGTTCTGGCTTGACCAGGTATCCTTCCTTGGTCACGTGATCTCGAGCGCTGGTATCTCTGTCGATCTAGCTAAGATTGAAGCAGTCCGTTCATGGCCTAGACCTAAGAATGTGTCCGACATCCGGAGCTTTCTTGGCCTAGCCGGTTACTACCGGATGTTTGTTAGAGATTTCTCAAAAGTTGCGAAGCCCATGACGGCACTAATGAAGAAAGATGCACCGTTTGTGTGGACAGACGAGTGCGAGTTAGCCTTCCAGAGCTTGAAAGATTCATTGACCTCAGCACCCATACTCACACTTCCAGAGGGCACAGAGGGATTTGAAGTTTACTGCGATGCATCAGGCAAGGGCATGGGATGCGTACTCATGCAGCATGGCAAGGTAGTAGCATACGCCTCCCGCCAGCTGAAAAAGCATGAGGAGAATTACCCGACGCATGATTTAGAGTTAGGAGCCATTGTCTTCGCCTTGAAGATATGGCGACACTATCTCTATGGGGTAAGCATCACCATTTATTCTGACCATAAGAGTTTGCAATACGTGTTCACCCAAAAAGAGTTGAATTTGAGACAGAGAAGGTGGATGGAGTTCCTATCAAATTACGACATCAACCTCCAGTATAAGGAGGGGAAGGCGAATATTGTAGCCGACACACTGAGTCGTCGAGCACACTCACTCCATTCGCTGCTCGCTTCTTCCAGCTTGGTTGATGAGGTGCAAGAGGCTCAGTTGTGCGACCCCTATATGAAAGAGATCAGGTAGAAAATTATAGAGGGCACATTTGAGAAGCGGAAGTACGACTTCAAGCTACATGAAGATGGTCTGATCCGACTGAATGGCAGATTATACGTTCCCCGAAGCAATGCTGAGCTGAGGGATCGCATTCTGCGTGAGTCACACTGTTCCACACTACATGTCCATCCGGGAGCCTCAAAAATGTACAAGGACATGAAGAGGTACTTCTGGTGGTCAGGGATGAAGTCCGATGTGGCTGAATATGTCTTAAGGTGCCTCACATGTCAGAAGGTGAAATTCGAGCACCGTAGACCGGGAGGAATGGTACAGTCTATGCCTATTCTAGAGTGGAAATTTCATGACATCTCTATGGATTTTGTTGTTGGACTCCCACCTGCTAGGGGAGGACTCAACATGATTTGGGTCATCGTCGATCGCCTCACCAAGGTTGCCCGATTCATACCGATGAGGGACACCTGGAAGGTGGCGAAGCTCGTTGAGCTATTTGACCGGGAGATCATCCGACACCATGGAGTTCCCAAGACCATTGTATCTGACCGCGACACCAGATTTCTTTCGAGATACTGGAGAGCTACACAGGAAGCGTTGGGCATCGAGTTGAAACTTAGCACCGCCTTCCATCCACAGACCGACGGTCAGACAGAAAGGACCATCCAGACACTTGAGGACATGCTTCGGGCATGTGCCTTAGACTTTCAGGGGAGCTGGATTGACAAGCTACATCTTATCGAGTTTTCTTATAATAACAGTTATCATGCTTCGATTAAGATGTCGCCGTTCCAAGCTTTATACGGTAGACCTTGTCGTACCCCTCTGTGTTGGGATGAGTCGAGCGAAGCGGTCATCATAGGACCCGAATACTTAGAGCAGGTGCAAGCTGAAGTTCAGCAGATTCGAGTGAATATGAAGGCAGCCCAGGATAGACAGAAGTCTTATGCTGATGTGAGACGACGCGACCTTGAGTTCGTCGTTGGTGACCAAGTGTTTCTGCGTGTTTCTCCTATGAAGGGTGTCTTTCGATTTGGCCAAAAGGGCAAACTGAGCCTGAAGTTTGTGGGGCCGTATGAGATTACTGAGAGAGTTGGATCCGTGGCATACCGATTAGCGTTACCTGAGGAGTTGGGACATGTTCACGATGTGTTTCATGTCTCTCAACTCAAGAAATATATATCTGATCCTTCTCATGTCTTGGAGCCCGAGCATTTATCCCTTGAGCCAACGATGCGATATGTCGAGACTCCTCTGCGAATTCTTGATACTAAGACTAGAGACACTCGCAACAAATCAGTGCGAATGGTCAAAGTCTTGTGGGCAAACCACGATGTCGAGGAAGCGACTTGGGAACTAGAGGACGCCATGAAGGTGAAGTACCCACATCTATTTGTAGACTAGATGGTCTAGCGTTAGAGGGTACGGGTCGTACCCTTTTAAGGGGGGGTAAGACCGTTTTGTTTTGGCATTGCTTCGGGGTAAGCATTGCATTGTGTGTAAGTTTTATTACATTTTGTTTAGACTTGTTGGATGTTAATTGTAATTGTGGAAGTGAATTGTGTTGAAGTGAATGGAATTTGTGGTATCTTTTGGGATTGAATTGACAATGGTGCTTGAATTGTATTAAGTTGGATGGAGATGGTATGGTTTGAGTTGTATTGGAAGATGCTTGTGATTGAGGCGAATATCTTTGTGCAATAGAATTTTAATTCTGTAAGATGTTGTGTGTATGATCTTTGTCAATTGAGAGTCAATTGAACAAAGAAAACTAATTTACCAACTTGAATAACTCTGTGGACAAAGTTCCTTAAGGGGGGTAGATTGAAATACCCCAAAATTTAAAATAGTGATTAATTAGGCCAATTAAGGTTTTATAGGCTTAATTACACCTAAATAATCATGAAGGAACAAATCCTGAAGAAAACGGATCCTTAAAACGGATTAAAAACACAAAAGAAACTTAAAGCGCGTTTTTCGAGGAAACCGGGAAAACGCGACTTTAAGCGGGTTAAATAGACCCGTAATAATTTTGGTCAACCAAATAGTCATTAGTACATTGTAATAAAGGTCTAGGACCAATAAAATTAATTTAACGAGAAAATTCTGGAAAACGGGTTCCGGTTAGTAAAACTGTAAAAAAAAATAAAGGTTGTGGGGTAAAAGCATAAATAAGCTAAGTTGGTGTGTCCACTTTACAAATAAAAGAAAACAAAACTAAAACACACTTGTGTGTGAGAGTAGCAGCCAGCCAACACCACTCCCTCTCTTTTAATTCATTCCTAATTTGCTAAAGGACAAAAGAATAAAAGAAAGGAAGTACAAAAGTAAAAAGGAAAATCTCTCTCTCCTAAGCTCCCCACTCTCTCATGATTATTTCCCCCCTCACTGCCTTCTTCTTCCTCCTTGGTTTAACAATGGCGATTTCCTTCTCCTCCTCCAGCTCCTCTCTTCTTTTCCATTTTTGAAGGTGCAAATCAACTCCAAATCAAATAAAAATCACACCATTGAACTCCTCTCTTCAAGAGCTTTCTTTTCCACCCTTTAAAAATCGAAAAGCTCACAACTCATCACCATGGCTGTAGTACATTTTGGAGCTTGAAGACCCTCATTGCAACCCCCTTCATCTCCTCTTGGTTCTAAGGTAAAAATAGCCTTCAAAGTTCAATTTTTTCTACCCTTTTGGGGCAAAACAAAAATCTGAAATTTTCTTGATTCTCCTCCTTCTTCTAGCCGGTTTTGGTGCCTCATTTTGGAGCTGGAAACCCCCTCTCTCAGCTGTTCAAAAGCCTCTCGATGAGCTTAAGGTAATACCCTATTGTAAACCCTAAATTTGTTTTAAGTGTAAGATTAGCTAAGGTAAGATTCTTATATGTTGTATGGTGTGGGGGATTGGCTGTAGCTTGCCGATTTGGTGGGAAAGAATAAGAGTAAGGGTTCAAGAAACAAGGAAGAAGGAAAGAGAATGAAGGGAAAGAAAATCTAGAACAACACAAGGTAAAAACACACACCTTGAGCTAGTTTTGGTTATGTGTTTGTAACAGTTTTTAATGTTTAGAAAAAGAAGGAATTGGAATGATCTGGTTCATGGGTTATGTTGAAGTATAATGAGGATGAGTGTTAGGCTGTTTTAGAATGGTTTGGATGATGTTTATGAACTTGGAAACCAAAGAAAAACAAGGGTTATGGTGCAGGAAAAATACATGTGCATTTAGTTAACTTGTGTGCTGTTAGAATCCCTTGAGGGATTTGGTTAGTTTGGTGATTAGAACTGAAAATCATGTTGTGGGAATGTCTAGAAATGTAGGGAAACTATGGCGAATTTTCTGTAGCCAGGTGGAGAACTCAGTTGTTTAAATTGGGCAAAAACAGTTTTGGAGATTAGTTGTGTTTTAAGATTTCACAGAAGTAGTTAATGACTTAGGAAATCAGGTGAGGATGAGTGCATAGGTGGGGAGATTGTGGAAAAGAGATAATGCAAAGATGTAAGGAAAGAATGACAATAGGAATGAAGCTAGGAGTAAGAAACAACAAGAAACAAAAACTGCACTTGGTGCCTTAGGAGATTTAAGTGAAATTGTGTAAGTTGGCTAGATTTAATTAGGTAACTTAACCAATGACTTAGGTTGGTTAGAGTGTTTTAATGATGCTAAAACATATTTAGATGCTTAGGAAAAGATTAGGGAAGAAATGGGTGAAAGATTGAGCTTGAAACAAAAACTGAAGTGTGAAATCTGCTAAAACCGTAGCAGGGTCCGGGACTTAGGTCTAAGACCAAGTCCCGGACCACCCTCTGAAATCTGGTCAAGACTTTCTTTCTACATTGGTCCGGAATTAGCTTATGCATAAGGACCCGGACCACCCACTCAAAACATGCCGAGAGTTTTGCCTCATAGTGGTCCGGGACTTACTCCCATGGCAAGGACCCGGACCACCCCCTTGAATTTTGCCGAGAGTTTCAACCATCCCTGGTCCGGGACTTAGGTCCCTGCTAAGGTCCTGGACCATATACAAAAATGCACCGAGAGTTTGATTCAAGCCTGGTCTGGGACTAAAGACCCGTACCAAGTCCCGGACCAACCTGAAAGTAGCTTTAAACTTATAAAACTTGCATTATAAGTTGGGGATTGGTCTAGTAATGGATTTATAAGATGTTTAGGAGTTAATCAATAATGTTTAAAGGTGAGTAAGGGCTTGAACAAGCTTGAGGAAGATGTAAGTTAAACAACTTAAGTGTGAAAGTTAAAATGCCTTGACTAGGTAATATAAGTTGGTAACCGTAAGAGATGAAGTAAGCTAGGTTGTGTATCGATCATTAACCGTACGACTTCATGATATGTTATAGGACCCAAATAGTCGAACCGACGGTAAACGAGAGTCCGAGATCGACGGTGCACGGTATGACTTCCTCATGCGCTGTGTCCTAACGGGGTTACCCCGACTTGTTTGTTGTGTGTTTATTTGCCACCGCCTAAACAAGATAAAAGCATGTAACTGGTTATTTACGCTTCTTAAGCTGGAATTGTATTGTTTCTTGTTGGATGGCAATGAACACGAAGTTCGTATAATTCATGAAATGTGTGAATGGTGAGAAAGTGGAATGTTGACTAACCCACTGACCAGAAGTTATTACTAACCCGGGAATTGGGTTAGGGGGATTGTGAGTCACGCGTGCGAGGACGAGGAGGCAACAGAGCGTCTGTTTCTGAGTCCATGGTCGAACTCCCTTGTTACCGGGTCGTGTGCCACATAGTGGTGCCCTGAGGGGCCGTGTGCCACATAGTGGTGCCCGACTGGAGTGAGACCGGCAGAGCTTATCCGTCTAAAGAGATAAGCTGGGGATTGTTGGGTTAGAAAGAGTTAACCCGGATGAGCGGCTAACAAAGTGAATAAGGCGAGTATTGAGAGTGTAACTCAAGACCCCGGTTGACTTGTGAATTACCTCTTGTGGTATGATTTGCACCTTGTTCGTGTGTGTTTTCGTATGCTATGTAATGCGTGTGGTGCATGTTGTTATATGTGTACTAAGTTGTTTGTAAAAGCATGTATGCCTGCAATTAAATTAATCGCATGCTGGCGACCAAGTAGTTGGCGTACCCCCGCTAGTACACGGGGTATGCGGAAGTCATATTCAGCTTTCGCTGAGCCCCTTGGGGCAATGTTTTTACTTGCAGGTACTCGAGACTGTTGATAGGCCGGAAATGACCGGGGCACTCTGCATGTAGATAAATTATTTTGGCCGGTGTACCGAGTGGTACACGGTTAGGTTGTGGCCGGCGTACCATGGGGTACACCTTTTTGGATTTTGAAAGACGTAAAACATTTGTGATATGGTTAGAGGTATACCGTTAGTAGTATGTAGACTTGGAAGGTTGTAAATAATGAGCTAACGATTAGACTCGTAATCATTTTTGGATATTGTTCTGGAAGCAAGGATGTATGTATTGTTAAGACCTGATTAAGGATTGTTAGAGGCTAATATTGTCAACTCGGTGTTTATTGCTATCAGACTGTACTGTTCATTGATTGAGGCCTAGTTAGTCGTGTGGGCGGCTAACGGCGTGTATCACCCGCTACCTAGTTTGTCTATTCCGCTGCGATTAGTTTAGTGACTGGATTGTTTAGGCGATAAGTAGGAGTTTAGCGGTAGGGGTGTTACAATATAGCTTGTTTCTATATTGTATGTATAATTCTTAACCATATATTATACATTCCACCTTAGTATTTATTTTTCCTAAGGCTTGTTTTTCCAAGTTTAATGTAGTATAATTCATATGTAAAAATACTTTGAATTATATAAATCTTTATTATTCCATGTGAACTCATAACATTAGAATTTCCATATCCAATGTTTATAATTCTTTTCTCTTTATCTTATATCATTTTTAATTATGATAATATATGGTTATTGAACCATATTATATTTTCCACACCATAACATATATTTATTTATATATATGTATTATGGGACTATTTATTATATGGTAAGTCTTTATAATATATTCATTCTCTTTTAATGAATATTTCTTATATTATAAATGTTACACCCTTTTATAACATTAAAACCATATTATAAATTTTTATTCAAAAATGTTCATATTACCGAACAGCACCTGTTTTTCTTAAATATTTACAAAATCCACCACATTATTAATATAATGTTATATTATAATTATATAACATGTATTATGACATTTATGTCATTAAAACAATTATAACCTATAGTTATAAATTATTATATATTACCAAACAGCCCGTATACTCTCGGCTTTCATTATATTCCACCATACTTCCACAATTTACAATTCAACCCCAAATTATATTTCATTGTTACACTTATATTATATACCTTATATTATAATCCTTAAACCTTAATATAATTATAACCTATAGTTTTTAATGGCTATAATTACCGAACAGACCCTAGGGTCTGTTTTAATTAAATTCCCACCACCTAATTTTGTATATTTACCAAATCTCCCCAATTTATAATACATAGTTTTCTAATGTCATTAAAACTATATATTATACATATATCTTTATAAAACCTTATATATAACTCAAAAATTACCAAACTATACCAAAAGGTTATAAATATCATTCCTAACCTTATACTTTCTATAATTCTCGGTTTTTACCCATATGTTACCCATTTGTAACAATGTCATGAAATATCATATATTATACTTATATAATTCATTTTAACTCCAAATTTAGCCAAATAAACTTCTAAAAATTCCTAATAACCTAAGGTCTGTACTAAACTCCATTTAGTACCCCAAAGTTTCGAAATAACAATTTCACCCCATCTCTTATAAATCTTTTACAATTTAATAACTATATTATAAGGTAGTATTTTAACTTCTTAAATTCTCCAAACTTGGTCAAAGTATCCTATATAGTCAACTTTGACTTCTAATGCCAAATTGGACCCAAACTCTTGGTAATTACATATCATACCCTATACTTTTCTATTTTTACAATTTTGACCCAAAACTTTATAAAATGTTATAATTTTTATTAAATTCATTTAAAAACCCTAAATTCCTCTAAATTAAGCCCACGGCTTTGTAATTTACTAGTAATTACCGTTTGACCCCAAACTTACTTATATAAGCATAAATTAAATTAAATAAGCTTTAAACTTAAATTAAAATGGCCTAATGACATGGCCTTATTACAACTTTGCTTTATAACATAAAATTATACATAAAATAGCTCAATTTATACTATAAGCTCTTGGCCTTGTTGTAGCTTAATTATTTTTCCACATAATGTCATAATTTGACCATTATGTTAATTAAATCACTTAAATGACTAGCTTAATTATCTTAGCCATTTTTTCCACACTTAGGTTAAAATCACCCATATTAACAACTCCACTCTCAGCACATATAATATATATGCTTAAAAATCATAAAATCATAAGTTTAAGGTGTTTATACCTTGGTTTATCCCTAGTAACACCTCGGCAGCTTGGAGGAAAAATCACCACATCATTTAGACATGTTTAATACACCAAAATGAGATATGGTTATACTCCAAGCATGAGCTTAACCATAATGAACAATTAATGTAAGATTTAAGGCAAAAATCACCTTAAAAATGCAAGGTAGTTTCCAAAGGGTCTCGGCCTGAATTAAACACATCACATGGTGTTAAATTCACCATATAAACATAGGGAATAGCTAGACAACAACAAGCTGCTATGGTAATAGGTTTTACCTTGGCAAAATGCCTTAAAGAATGATATTTCCTTTGATTTTCGACCACCCTTGCTACAAATGGTTAACCAACTGAATAAACATGTAAATATGAAGATTATGAGTGAATAAACTCATAGAAATCAGAAGAAGAAAACCGGATGGAGAATAGAAATGCTTAAGGTATGTTTTTACCTTATAATGTAAATTTTGGAAACCTTGGTCCCAACACTTGCTTCAGCCAAGAATGATTGTTGATCAAGGTTTAAAACTCTGAGAATGAGCCATGGAAAGTGATAGATCATGAGCTCCAAGTGTAGGTAATGAGAGAGATGAAAAGAGCTAAAATAAGCCTTAAATCATTACCTTAGGTGCAAATGGGATTGATTTGCCTTGAACACTCAATAACACAGCTTGAGAGGGTTTGGAATAGCTAATGGGTCGGCTGGAATGGGACAAGAGGAAAGAGAAAGAAAGAAAATGAGTTTTAATGAATGAAAAGTAAGAATTGGAATAGTAAATGGTGATTCACCAAATTGGCTAGATATTTAGTATTAAAGCTTGATGTGCTGTCCTACTTGCTCCATGCTGCCGACCTCATATGGGTATAGATGAGTCATTCATTGACCATTGACTATACTTAGTCAATTTTGCTTAAAAATGCACTATTTGGATTACTATTCACAAATGAGTGCCATATTTCTGATTTTTTTTTTGAAATCTTGGATTTAGACCTTTTAATGTGGTACATTATAGTAAATTAGTATAAAAAGGTCTAATCCAATGCCTAAAACCACTCAAAACCCACTCAGAAAGTCAATTTTCTCAAAAACGTGCTTTAAGGAATTTTAAAGCACATTTTGTGTTAGAACTTGTTTTAGAGCTTGGTTTCCTTTGAGAATGGTTTTATAATGTTCATTACTTCATTATAATACTTAGGAATCCACTTTGGATCCTATTTGAGGTCATACAATCTCTATGGTGTCTTAAAGCACATTTTTGGCTTTACCGATCTTAAGGCATGTTTTGCCTTGTTGAGATCTTTATATTGTTCCCCAATGGTATTTAGATGTTTATTAACCATCTTAGATCATTAATAGATCATTTAATTAAGTTTTTAAGGTTAGGGGCATTTCAATCTACCCCCCTTAAAAAGGCTTCGTCCCGAAGTCCTTACTCATTTACAGTTCACCTAAGGAATCCAGTTCCACTAAGTAACCAAACAGACCATCGCTAGGGAGTAACTCCCACTAGGTTCAGACCTAGTCTATATGTATCATAATTGATACAGCACATATCAAATAGCCGAAACTCATGGCATAAACTCATTCATATCATAGCACTAAACAAGGTGCACATCCAACTCATCAACAAAAGTACTCAGCGGTACTATATATATACTCAAACAGGTGCACTAAGGCACATACATAAGATGTATCAAACATACAATCGTCCAAACAAACATGTATGACGCAGCATACCACCAAAACACACCACCAAAAACAAGACCTAATGCATAACATATGCGCAAGCCAAGTGGCGTCTACCCCCCTTAAAAAGGGTTTGACCATGAACCCGTATAAGTATCATAGCCACTACTCGAAGAGTGCTGGATACTTCGCTCTCATGGAGTCCTCTAACTCCCATGTAGCCTCCTCCACCTCATGGTTCGACCAGAGAACCTTGACCATGCTAACGGTCTTGTTCCTAGTCTGCCTCGTCTTCGTATCGAGAATACGGAGTGGTACTTCCTCATATCGTAGAGCGGGGTCCAACTCTAAAGTCTCTGGCTGAAAAACATGCGAAGGATGGGGCACATACCTCTTCAACTGTGAAACGTGAAAGACGTCGTGCACCCTCCCGAGCTCTGCTGGCAAATCCAGTTTATAGGCTAACGGGCCCACTCGCTCCCTAATCGCATAAGGTCCAACATACTTCGGGCTCAACTTGCCCTTCTGCCCGAACCGGAAGATCCCCTTCATGGGTGACACTCTAAGGAATACCATGTCATCGGTAGTGAACTCAATGTCCCTCCTCCTGGTGTCTGCATATGATTTATGCCGGTCCTGAGCAGCCCTCATGTTCCTACGAATTTGTAGGACATCCTCCTTGATCTGCTCTAGGTACTCTGGTCCTAGAAGCGTAGTCTCGCTGGCCTCAACCCAGCATAAAGGAGTCCTACACGGTCTACCGTAAAGTGCCTGGAACGGTGGCATCTGCATCGAGGAGTGGTAGCTGTTGTTAGAGGTGAACTCTATCAGATGTAGACGCTCTAACCAGCTCCCCTGAAAATCTAAGGTACATGCTCTCAGCATGTCCTCCAGTGTCTGGATGGTCCTCTCACTCTGACCGTCGGTCTGTGGATGGAATGCCATACTAAGCTTTAACTTCGTACCCAAGGCTTCCTGAACCTGGCCCTAAAATCTGGACAAAAATCGAGGGTCCCTGTCAGACACAATGGTCTTTGGCACACCATGGTGCCGGATCACCTCCTTCTGGAACAAGTCCGCTAACTTCGGGACCTTCCAGGTATCCTTCATAGCAACAAACTTCGCCACCTTCATCAGACGATCTACAATGACCCAGATCGTGTTCAGTCCTCCCTTAGTCGGTGGGAGACCGACAATGAAATCCATCGAGATGTCCTCGAACTTCCAGCAAGGAATAGGCATAGACTGCACTAAACCACCGGGTCTTCTATGCTCAAGCTTAACCTTCTGACAGGTCAAGCATCTAGCCACGTAGTCAGCTACATCCTTCTTCATCCCGCTCCACCAGAAATGGACCTTCAAGTCCTTGTACATCTTCGAAGAACCGGGGTGGACGGATAAGGACGAGCAATGAGCCTCCTGGATTATCTTCTCCTTCAAGTCAGGAGAAGACTCTGGAATACATAACCGGCCATTCAGTCGAATCATGCCGTCATTACACTGTTTGAAATCATACTTCTGGCTCTCAAAACAACCCTCTGACATCTTCTGCCTAATACTCTGCATATACTGATCACTCTCCTGTGCAGCTCGTATCTCATCAATCAGACCGCTGCCCGCTAGTAATGTAAACAATGAATGAGCTCTGTGGCTCAGGGCGTCGGCTACTACATTCGCCTTGCCCTCCTTGTACCTCAGGTCTATGTCATAGTCCTTCAAGAACTCGACTCATCTTCTCTGTCGCATGTTCAGCTCCTTCTGAGTGAAGAGATGCTGTAAACTCTTGTGATCAGAGTAGATGGTGACTGTCACACCATATAGATAATGTCGTCAGATCTTCAAAGCGAAGACTACTGCGCCTAACTGAAGGTCGTGTGTGGGGTAATTCACCTCGTGCTTCTTCAGCTGTCGGGATGCGTAAGCAACTACCTTCCCGTGCTGCATAAGCACACAGCCTAGACCGGTTCCAGAGGCATCACAATATACCTCGAACCCATCGGTGCCCTCAGGGATAGTAAGAACGGGTGCCGATGTCAGGAGATCCTTCAGCGTCTGAAAGGACTGCTCGCACTCGGCAGACCATAAGAACTGGGACTCCTTCTTCATGAGATTCGTCATCGGTTTGGCCACCTTGGAGAAGTCCTTCACGAGCCTTCGATAATAACCGGCCAAACCCAGAAAGTTGCGGACGTCTGTGACTGTCTTCGGCCTCGGCCAACTCTTCACTACCTCTATCTTAGCAGGGTCTACAGATATCCCGCTCGCTGATATAATGTGTCCAAGGAATGACACACTGTCCAACCAAAACTCACACTTCGAGAGCTTGGCATACAGCTGGTTCTCTCTCATGATACTCAAAACCTGCCTCAAATGTAACTCATGCTCCTCCTCGGTCTTAGAATAGACCAGGATATCGTCAATGAAGACCATAACTGAACTATCAAGCTGCTCTCTGAAGAGACGGTTCATCAAATCCATGAAAATGGCTGGCGCATTCGATAACCCGAATGGCATAACGGTGAACTCGTAGTGTCCATACCGTGTCCTGAAGGCTGTCTTCTCCACATCACCCTCTGCAATCCTAATCTGATGGTAGCTAGATCTGAGATCTATCTTCGAGAACACACGGGCCCCTCTCAGCTGGTCAAATAAGTCATCTATCCGTGGCAACGGGTACTTGTTCTTGACCGTGACCGCATTAAGCTCGCGGTAGTCGATGCAGAGTCGCATACTGTCGTCCTTCTTCTTGACGAACAGTACTGGAGCACCCCAAGGAGAAACACTAGGTCGAATGAATCCCTTGTCGAGGAGGTCCTACAGCTGTAGCTTCAGCTCCCTCATCTCAGCCGGCGCCATACGGTAGGGCACCTTAGCAATAGGGCCCGTACCTGGCAACAAGTCGACGGCGAACTCAACCTCGCGCACAGGCGGCATGCCTGGCAGCTCATCAGGAAACAAGTCGGGGAAATCTACCATGACTGGAATGTCTGAGTCCATCACGTCGCTATGTCTCGTGTCCTGTACATAACAGAGGAAGGCTTGTCGGCCCTTCCTAACGTCCTTCATCAAGGGCAGTGCTGACACGATCTTGACAGTCGGCTCTCTTCTCACACTATGGTATGACACTGTCTTGCCGCTCGGCCCCTTCAGCAGTAGTCGATGCTCTGCACAATGTAGGCGGCCCCTATGCTTCTGCAGCCAATCCATGCCCACTATAACGTCGAAACCCAAGTTCCTGAACTCGATCAAATCAATGGGGAAGGTCTCAGTCATGATGCTGATCTCTAACCCCGTGTACTGTCTGGTGCAACCAACTTTTCCTTCGAAGGAAGGGTGACTGAAAAGTCAGAAAGCTGTTCTGGGGCAGCCCCCAGCTTCTTAGCAAATGCCGAGGAAATAAAAGAATGCGAAGCCCCTGAGTCGAACAATACGGAAGCACTAACACCATCAACAGGAAAGGTACCTGAGATCACCTCTCGTATTAGCATCGAGTCCCAATAAATCACTAACTTACTGTCGGTTGTAATTGTCATACCTGTGATAACATTACCGGACTCCTTGGCTTGCGCCTTATCTAGGATGCATAGGGTACCCTCCCTTCCATTTTCGTGGCCTGAAGTTATAAATTAACGGTATCAACAACCTGAACACATAAACTGAAGGTACAAACACTCTCATTTTATTCATCCAACTGTATTATACAAGATACACACTTAGCTACTACTATTACATCAGTACTGTCTGAAAGTCAAATTTAAACGGCCAGGTCAGATGTGGGTCTCATTTACTAGAGCTGGTGGGGCAGTATTGAGCTTAATGCTCTTGATTCCATGATATACAAGCCTCGACTCTCCACCAAATACCAACACATCCCCAGACTTGAGGATGATCTTGCTTGCTAGATCCATCCTCTTTTGGTCTCCATAGATGAACTCAGTATCATCGCCGATGGAGAATGACACAACCGGTATTCCTCTGGTGATGGACTCGGTCATCTCATCACGATCCTGGTGCATCCCAAGCTTTCCTCCCTGCTCGTAGTAGTTGATGATGCAAACGTCAGGTGTCATGTCGGGTAATGGATAATTCTCATAGTTTTAAGCAATATACATTGCGTTTCTCACCAAGGTTAGGAAACTCTCAGGTATCCTAGGTATTGATACGCCACCTACCATCCTCACCTCTCGATAAACCCTAGCTTGCGGATCCCAATCTTTCCCTAAGCACATCATGTGCAATTTCATCTTAGAACCACTACTAAATACAGGGGTATAAAATCCTCTCATGCCCTTACCCAAAGCTCTACACTCATTCACTATGGCGATTTGCTCATCTAGGGTTAGGAACTCTCTGAGAAGTATCATGCCTGGTCTGACCTCATGACACAACTCGTTAGGGTACTCCCATCTTTCTTCCACGGGTCTAGGTGATCTCTGTCTTGTGAGTGTGGGATAGCAGATATCGAAGTCTCCTAAGAGATAAAAGGTTTCCTAGGTAAGTCGTTTATCTAAAGCGGTAATTAAAACACACATTCATGCTAAGGTAAAGCGTTTAACACTTAGTCATGCTCTCATACAATGGTTAAGGTTTCAAATGCTAACCTTCACCACGTTGGGTACTAGTACCAGCGCCCGAAGCTCCCGCTGCATTCAGCACACGGTTGCCCGGCGGGTTCCTCTGGGTCTGCTGCTGCTGTCCCTTCTGGGCTGGGGGCGCCTGCCCCCTCTGGCCACCTCGAGCTCTGCTAATGGGAAAATTGTAGGATAAAACTATATACATATAAAGAATAAAATACTAAACTAAACCTACAACTCTACTACGGGAAGCAAATAAAACCCGGTCGGAGTATAGTGTAAATATATTACGACCGAGAGTATCATACCCAAGGGACTTATAGAAAACTAGTCCTAATCCGGGCAAAAGCCTATTCTATAATAACAAGGGGGAAACGTAAATGACACCATAATTAACTAAAACCTATCTAAATGCGAGGTTTAGGACTAAACCACCCTAAGTACCAACATGATCACGCAATGCAACTTCAAGACATGAACGTAACCAACCAACATGATTGCACCGAATGTCCTACCGGACATCAGATGCACGGCATATTCAAATTCTTGAATGTGCCGGACAAGAAGCACCCGGCAGTGCATCCGGCATGTTCATATGGTAAAAACCACTCTCTTGCTTCGAACAAGAAACTCAAAACCCATTAACAAATCGAGCATATGTCATACCACGAAATGAACAAGGAAATGGGGGAAGATGGGTTAATTCGCAATCTTTAATGCTAACCCTAAATTATAGACGAAAACATTAAAGACCACTAAGATTTGTCTAACCTATCCTACTCTTGGGCAATTCCCCCTCAAGTAGAATTTGCATAAAGAGAATGAGTGATCAACTAATTCACTTGCACTAAGAACCAGAATCTTAATGAACGCTTGAAATTTGTATTGAGAAAATCATAGTGTTTACATAGAAGGAATTCATCCCTAACCAATACTAACAGGGATCTCCACTTCACCATCCACTCAAATAAGGAAGAAATACATAAGGGAGAAGGAGATTGAACATAGCCTCAACCCGAAAAGGAAATCTTCTCTTCTTCTTGTGGATGGATCCGTAGAAATGCCTTCGACACCAACAATGGAGTGGAATGGAAACAGAGATGTGAATGGAGTGTATTGTGATGTTGAAGTGTGTCAATTTGCAGCCTTTCTCGGCCTATTTATAGGCATCAAAAGTGTCTGTTGCCGGGCGTCGTGCCGGATCACCAGTAGCCGGCACACGTGATAAATGTGCCCAACTGTTAACGGTCAAAACCGTCAATTCCGCGCAAGCCAGTGCATATGCCGGGTAGGAGATACCCGGCATCACACCCGGTATAACACTAATCACCAACGGTCAATAACTGCTATCGCTTGGTCAACCATGTCGACTCTTTACCGATGCCGGATGGAATCTACCCGGCATCATGTCCGGCCATGCTTCTTTTCTGATCTGTGTTTATGCCGTGCAGTATCAACCCGGCATGAAGTCCGGCTTCAATTTAATTTTTGCCAAGAAAATCATTCCTTGCACAGAAAACTCATAAAAACATAAGTCTGTACAAATAATATACTTTAACACATAATAAGCATAAATAACACATATATAACTCTATTTAGATAAATATAATACTAAATCTAATGCATAAAATATGATAAGTCTGTGGCTTATCAAGGCCCTACACTTACCTTTTGCTAGTCCTCGAGCAAAACAAGATTAGAAAGGAATAATTACTTATGCACAAAACAAATAGACTTTAGAATGACAATAAGATAAATATTCTCAACTTTCTGACTCTATTTCACAAGTATCACTTAATCTACCTTATCCATCAAAACATACTAATGGGTATAAAAATAAAGAATTTTCAAAACCGATCAAAAACCATTGGGCTATTTTGCATAAGGGATTTTGGTGAACTCTCCTTTTTCCGGTTTCCAGCACTCAGCTCTATTTTTCAAGAGTTTCTGAATGTGGCCAATACTCTCATCAATGGTTTTATATTCAGCCCTATTTTTCAAGGGTTTCTGAATCATCCATGATTTTTTTTTCATTGAAGAATGGGGAATTTAGGAGAAAAATAAAAGGAAAAACTCTCGTATCTTGCTTTTATTCAGAGGCACTTTATTCAACCTCAAGGAATATATTGCTTTTCCTTTGGAAGAAGATTTTTTTCTTTCTTTTGTTTTCTTTTTCTTCTTCTTCTTTTATTTTTTTTTCACAAAACCCTTTTAAAGATTTTCACCCAAGAGATTTTTTTACAATCTGAAAAGAAAAGAAACAAATACCCAAAAGTACATAAAGGAAAGAATTAGGAGCAAGATCATGTACTCATGTTAAATAAAAAGAATCAAAAAGTTAAAAACAAGAATCTACAAGTCATTAGATAGCTTACCTCTTAAGAGAACAAGCGTTTAGTCATTCCTAATCTTATCTCAATCAAAAACATGCAAAAAGTTTAGTAAAACATTGAATAAACTCACAACTTATGCATATTATAAATAAAACAATATTTTTAAGAACTTATTTTTTAGGGGGGTCCCTGCCCTACACTTGGCTGGAACACTATCCCAGTGTTCAAAAGAAACAAGAAAATTGAATTTTTTTTTAAACTTGAAATAACTATAATGAAAGCAATTAAAAACAATAACATAAAATGAAAAGAGCAAAATTAAATGATACGAAGGACTCCCCTGTTTGATAGTGAAGGCGTGAGGAGGAACTGCCCTACACTTAGCCTTTTAGGCTATTTGGCATCATTTGAGATCCTCGGCAGGATAGTGACCGAATTCGCATGCTCCCGTGGATTGGTTTGCGTTTGGGACGGGAGTTGACCTTGCTGTCTTGGTTGCGTCAGAAGTTGCTGTAATTGCAACTGCAACGATTTGTGCTCTTTGCGAATGGTCGAGATCTCATTGTGAGTGTCCTGGGTCTTGTTCATCAGGGCTGACATCATGTCATAATGTTCAGCCATTTCAGCTTCTGATGATGATGCAGGGTGGGATGGTCTGTATTGCCTCTGACCTCCCTGGTAGCCGGCTTGACTTTGGAAGTGTTGAGGGGGTTGGTTCCCTTGTTGCCATGGCTTTCGATACCCTTGGTTACTCACATAATTGACTTCCTCAACATTTTGAAAATCTGGCATATCAGGGCTCGGAGCGTGTGGTCGTGCACTAACCACGTTCGCCTGTTGAGGAAGTTCGTTCATTGCTATTTGCTCCACCACTTTCTGTAGAGCGCTAACCTTTGTGGACGTTTGAGCATTGCTCTCCAACAACTGCTTGTGACTTTGCATGTAACACCCCAACTACTAACAACACACTTAACAACATATCGCAGCGGAATTCATAACTCACAACATCACTTAACTCTTTGGTGTTACACGCCGTTAGCCACCCACGTGGCTAACAAGGCTAACATACATACATTGTACCGGTCTGATGGACTAAATTCCCGAGCAACTACACATTAATCCCGTTCCATGTTCAACATTCATTATACACTTACATTACAACTGTACCGAGTATTTACAAACTAATGCCGATAACAAATTCGGTCTTACTACACCTACAATACACTCTCAATTTGAAAGACCACCCAGGTGCAACAACTACCCGTCCTACTCTCGAACGGCTTGCAGCTCCTTCGTACCTGTAGAGTAATGGGGGCCCCCAGAGGGGGTCAGCACCTTTGCTGGTATGGTAATCCCGCAGCCCGCATGCTACCGGGCCACGCACAACTATTTGTCATCTTAGCATGCGATTGATTTATTTCAAACATGCACAAACTCGTACACACATCATGCTTACAAGCAACATCCATCAATGAATACATACACAAGGTTAGCACACCCAACATAACAACACACGCTTCACTTTATAACATACACAACTTAATTTCGCTCTTCTTAGAGTACATGAACTTCATTTAGGGAGTGCCGGGGTGATATAAGCCCGAGCACAACATACATACATTTCCTTACTTGAGTGGCGGCCTCGTATAGGACCGTACACAACATACATAATTTCCCCCTAACTCCAATAGTGATGAGGTAGGTAAGCCTTGGTTAAGCTTGTGGGTGGTTGTAATCCAAGAAGAAAACAACCATAACATAACAGAGGGAGTCGAAGCAACATAGGCGTCAACACCCTAACAACATTACACATAATTTCCCTCCTAGCCCGATATGGAGGTCGGGTAGGTAAGCTTTGGCTAAGCTAATGGGAGGTCGAAATCCAATGAAGGAAAACAACCCTTAACATAACAGGATGGGAGTTAATTCATATATGTATTAACTCCCAAACAACACGCGCGACCGGCACACACCGGATTCCTCTCCATACATAACGTATACTTATTAGTTAGAGGTTCCCTTATGGAACTTGTCACATACATTCATCGCATAGTGTTACTAACTCGGTTAGACACATAAGGGGAGTATTATCCCTTTTTAACAAACATGGATATCTGTATCCGATAACAACAACAACATACCAAACAACTCACATACATCACACATAATCACAACATATACTAACGCACTGATAGCCGTGGTTAGAACGTTCCCATGGGTTGGGACGTTTATTCCGCATACCGAACTCTTATGTGAACCTAAGGTCGGTTATCTATTATTTAACACATAACTAAGGTTAAGCGGTATCGGAATTAATTACGCCTCAATAATGAATTACTGTAAACTCATTTCATGCTTTATCTTGCAAGGTGGCAACACACAGAAAAACATGTTGGCATACAAGCCGGTGTAATCCGTTAGGACACAGGTTGCAAGAAAACCATACCTTTCACCAGGGTTAGATTTACCGTGTGACCTCCCGTTCCTCGGTTCACACTTGTTCAACTGATAACATTCAAATGTTTTCATTAACATCAAAGCATTACAGTATGTAACACTATACTCCCGTACTTTACCCCGTTGTCCCGTTATCCTTAACTTATTTATGTGATTTTAAGTTTGCAACTTACACATTAACTCTCACACTTATTTATACTTCCAATGGCCTTTAAAACTCATCAAACACGGCCTAATCCACATCTAAAACCATTACCATTCACTTCCCCATCTTAAACACACTTAATAACACTCTCTGGTGCATTTTTAGGGTGGTCCGGGTTTGTGTCCGAGTTTACAAACCCGGAACACACCGTCGTAACACTTTCTGCCCAATTTTACACCTGGTCCGGGTTTGTATCCGGGTTTACAAACCCGGACCACCTACAGATTTTACTCTCGGGTCTATTTTTGGGGTGTTCCGGGTTTAGGTTCTGGTTGCAAACCCGGAACACTCCAGTATTAGTCCAGAACATTATTTTTCTTGCCACTTTTCAACCTCCAAGCAAAGCCTAACCTTCTCCTAATGTTTCCACATGTTTCCTACATGTTTAAACACACTAAATCATGCTCTAAAGCTCTTCAAAACATAGGTCCATTCCTTACTCAAATTTCTTGCTCCCATTCTTAATTTTCCATTCTCTGTTACACTTATGCACACTTGTGCTACAGATTTTCACCTCTTGGCAATTTGCATTTGTTATACTCCATTTGACCATTCCAAATCCTCTAAGACAATGCACTTCTCTTACCTAGATTCATGCCTCTTTCTTAAAGTCTTAAATCCTCTTTGTTCCCAAAACTCCTAAGGCACTTAAACAATATCTTTTGCTACAGATTTTTGCACAAACCTTCTGTACTTAAACAAGCATTCCCAAGTGGTCTACTAACTCAAATCAATTCTCAACAACACCTAGTTAAACACTTAAACCCTTCCAGCTCACATCACCATCCAAGCTTCTACATTTCTACCGAAATTTTGCCATGACCTCCCCATAAATCTACATACTTCCAAATCATCAAATCTCACCAATTTCATTCCTAATCTAGCCACACCCTTGAAGGGTCCTAACAGCACATTGCAATTCCTCAAATCTCATCAACATCAACATAATCACCAAAATCTCAATGAACCACAACATAAACTTAACCTCAAAACATTTGGCTCTTAAGGCCCTCATTTCAACATTTATTTCAATCCATAATTTTGGGTTCATTAATTTGTTTACCCATCCCAAACACTTAAACAATTTAGAACAAGGTTTAAGGTGAACTCCTTACCTTAATTTCACAAGTCTCTTTAATTCTCCTCTTGCTCCTCATCTCCTCCAAAATCATTTAAGAGGGTATGGAGTTTCCAAACTCCATCCCAACATTCCAAGAACACAAAACACCCACAATTAATTATCTAAACCCTTAGAAACTCAATTAAATCAAAGGGCTAGAATTAGGGTTTACCTTTTGAAGCTTTTAAGAGGGATTTTCACCCTTGAATCAAGAAGGGAATTACTCCACCATTGAAGGATTAATTTGGAGCTCAAGAACAAGAAGAAAAACAAGGTATCAAAGTGGTGAAAAATCGATTACACCAAGAGGTGAATGAAAGATGACTTTTCTTGGGAATTTTTACCTTAGAATGAAGAGGAGACTCCAAGCTATCTTTTGATGTCATTTTCTCTTCAAATGGAGAAAACCCATATTGATGAAGTTCATTCTTTTTAAATTTTGAAAAGAGAGAATGATAGAGAATGATGAGAGGAGTTCAAATATGTAATTATTTTTGTGATTGGAGCTTTAATAAAGCTTGGGCATGAGCTAGAAGATGGAGTAGCCATGAGAGGGGAAGGAGAAATCGCTGCACCAGAGGGGAGGAGAAGAACGATGGAGGAAGGAGGAAGAGAGGAAAGAGAAAAGGAAAAGAGAAAGTGAGGGAGGAGAGAGAGGGTGGGGGTATATGTTTACATTTTCACTTTTTCAATTTTTGACTTATTTAACTTGTTAACTAGTCATGTGTGAGGGGCTATCTATTTTAATAAAACCGGCCCACTAATATATACACGCTGGAGCATTTTTCGTCTTTTACAGAAAACGCTCGTTAATTTACCCGGTTTAGCACTATTCACTAACCGGGTCCGGTTTCCGGAATTTTCTCGTTTCTTTAATTTTAATGGTTATTAAACTCCCATTAATGTTTAATTATAGTTATAGAATCAACTATAGTTTTTACGGGGTCATTTAACTGGTTAAAGTCACGTTTCCGGGTATTTCTCGCAAAACGTGCGTTAGTACTCCGTTAGCGTTTTATCGCATTATTTGGATCCGTTTTCTTCCGGAATTTTTCCCACATGTTCTTAGTATGTAATTAGGGTATAAAAATATATTTATAACCCTAGTGAAGGTTATATGCCTCCTAAAATAATTAAATATGCGTTTTCACGTTTTATGTCTTTTACGCATTTTATTTTTCTCTTTGGTTTTTATTTCTTCACTAATGATCTTAAGGACTTAATTAGCCTTAGAAAATAATAATCACATATTTAATTGACATATTAAGGTTTGGGGTATTTCAATCTACCCCCCTTAACAGAACTTCGTCCTCGAAGTTCACACTTCCCTAGCGTCATTTGAATTAGAACACAGGGATTACTTGTAGTATAAAACTTCTATAACAAACACACTTTACATCATGACCTCGGACTTGGTGGTCCGGGTAACACATCCATACATACATAACATATTCACATAGTAACCTCGGACTTGATGGTCCGGGTACCTTAACAACATTGTTCCAACATAACAACCCTTAGACTCTTAGGTCTGGGTAACATAACAACACTTGAACTCGCAGGTCCTGATAACATAACATCACTTAGACACTTAGGTCTTGATTATATAACAACCTTTAGACACACCGGTCTAGGTAACATAACACTTTCGGAACTTAACCACATTAGGACTCGAGGTCCCAAAGTAATAATTATTACACGTAACACACAACATGTCTTAGCATGTATATCACCCAGAAATTCCTTTTCCATCTCTTCATGAGTTCGAGACCCATGTAGAGTACATATACACTGTGATCCCGCAGAACCGGTCGCGATGGACACTCTGGTCCCCGTTCCTTTGGGAGTTCAAAACGATTGCATACACCTTTAAAATATACTTCTCATGTCACCGGTCCTAAGACAAGGGCTCATACGTCCTCAGCTCGTGAGCAAGTAGTAGGAAAATACCCTCTATGAGGTTAAGTATAATGAAATCCCTTATTGGAAGGATACAAGTTGAAAATCCTCTACGAGGTCACATAAAGGTAGTCCTTCCTTTGAAAATACCACTTAAGAATCTTAAAATATTTATTGAAGTATTGAAAATACCAATTGAAAATTTGAAACCCAATTTAAAATTCTTTTGAAAACTCAATACAACTCCAAGTCCAATTAATGCTAATTGCATCTTATTCCTGATGTGATTATTTATGACCACTTATAGAGAGTTTCTAGAATCATCCAACACTAATGTGATCAGCATCAGTGTTGAACTATCTTCCCACTCCAATTTGTGTTCGGCTTCCCTTGATCTCATGATAATCAAGTTTCACCTCCCACTTCAATTTCAACCAACAACTAATTCAAGCATATACCATTTTCTATCTTTTTAATCCATCTAGTCGTAATCATTACATCTCCAAGGGTGGAACTATGTCCATCAATCATCTTCCAGATTCATTTTAAATCGAGTTACCTAGGGACTTTAATTCCCGCTAGGTTCTACATTGGTGTCATACCTCCTCATAAATCACACTACTGTATATATACATATATCCATATATATATTTTTATCAAAATATATACGCAATATTACACTTGGTATCATATAAACATAAACTGTTGGGGTTTTAGTTCCCCGGGAGTTTTTCTACTCCCTTATACTTATACTTTCACACACATCCTTTAACACACTTATCACAATGGTATTCGCATCTTCTGTGCGCAATTACCATAATTAACCATGAATGAATGTGTATGTTTATGTAACACACACACCAATCATCAAAACAAATCATTTTGTGTTATGCACACC
Source organism: Limonium bicolor (assembly GCA_023374045.1). Classification (NCBI taxonomy): domain Eukaryota; kingdom Viridiplantae; phylum Streptophyta; class Magnoliopsida; order Caryophyllales; family Plumbaginaceae; genus Limonium; species Limonium bicolor. Next base: position 258,646,335 of record CM041782.1, on the reverse strand, counting down.
ATAGTTCACGTACACTTGTACGGTAGAACATACTAAACGGTTTTGCGCTCTACCCCCCTTAAAAGGGATTACGCCCACGTAATCAATAACTTAATCACTGGTTTTGAACATTCTACCGTCGTGAAGTGTTTTAACATCACGCGGTTTACTGCACTTTGTTCTGGTTCGAGGGTCTTAGCCATATTGGCGGTTTAGTCCCTAACCAAGAATTCTCACTAGAGTTTATTTTAACTCTTAACTGGTTTCGATTCTGGCCTGTGAGGCTATAGGCGTTAATAATTAGCCATCTACTCCTGTTCACTACACACATTTAACACTTGAATTGTTGGCTCACTACTTTCTGCTGCGCAACTCTTGATAACTTTAGAGCTTAGTTTGCCCCACACATTATCCTTACTGTATTGTACATTTCCGATTATCACCTTTATCTTGGTAATAACGATTTCTCAACCGACGCGTGGTATTTCTTACCGTGAGCGAATTCGGTGAGTTACAAAACTTACTATCCATTTCCATGATACTTACTGTATTTCACACTGATTTACTTAATTTCTTCTGACTTACCGTCGGTTACGTTTGAGCTACTACCTATTGTGTAGTACTCTGTTGGTTATTCCCAACACTTGAGGTATATTCCATATCGATGTTTAATAATCATGTTACTGTAGTCCCTCATGTCAACAAAGTACCTTTGATTGGTACGACCGTGCTTCTCCTATGCATCGGTTTTATCACACCATAATTCTTGTTCTTCTATCATATTTAACATTTTCCAAATTTCCTAGCTATCTCACTTGATCATTACTGTACCAGAGCAATACCAAAACACTCAGTCATACAGAGTGCAGAGGCGTAAACTCTTGACGGTAAGTCTCTTATGAGATCGCGATAGGAATTCACACTGTGTTCCTTATCACATAATACCGACCGTTGGCTTATTGCCCAGTCTGCGTATCATCACTTACTTGTATGTCCATTAAGTTTAACTCATAACTGGTCTTATTGCCACATTATTATTTAACAATACCCATGCAACGGTCGCTTGCTGCGGTCCGTGCTTTCACTCATTGTATAACATTAGCTTACACTGCATCCGTCATTATATTAGCTTCCGCCATTACACTGTGTCTTGCCCCTTATTTGGCTGACTGTTGAACACGCTATCGTTTTTGAGTCTCTATGCTCCTTGAGCGTCGTTCATTACACATTTAGCATCCCACACCTATGGTGGTTGCTATTTGACTTTTTACTCATCTGATCTCCACAACTGGTACAAATACTCCTTTCCATTTATTCCTACTCACATCATTCCTGGGTAATGACAACGTGGTCAACCCTTAACATATTCCCTGAACTTTGTTCGCATAACTACCGCTGTTGCGGTCTCACATATCACGAGGTATCTCCACTCTTGAAGCAGTGATTCCTTCGCTCACTTACTTACTTATATAACATAAATCTCTGTGGTCAATAACATTTCCTTTACATATTTCACTTGTGGCTTATAAGCCCTATTGCCTCGAGCTCTGCTCATTGTAGGCTGTTCACACGCATTTACTTCCCGTACGTAATACACGGTTTATAGGTTGTATTGGGCTCCATGGTTTATTCCTTTCATGGGATGCCCCTTCCAGGATGTCAGACTTCCTTCTGACGACTTGTGCTTAAATTGGGTATTAGTTGCAACCCTTGCGTTTTTATTACGTTCTCTCGTTCAACCATTGTTGATCCAAACACCCTTTTTAGGATAGCTCCTGGGTGTTACTAGGTTATGCCATTACATCTGGCTTACACTTATCGGTATGTTTAACTTACTACTTCGCCCCGCGTTCTTTGCTGGGTTAAATATCCTCTTTAGTGAGATTGATATCCCTAGTGGTTATCTCGGGAGTCATCCCGATCCTTGCACCTTAACGTATCATAGTAGGCATCTGCCTCATCATATGTAGGCTGGGTACTTACTCCAGCTATTGTGTTCACTCATCCGGATCTTTGAGACATATGCTATGTCTTTACTTACTAACCAGTGCACTTCGCACTTGTTCACCTTTAAACATTTCCCTAGAATAAACTTACTAATTCCTTTAGTCTTCTTAACTTGACTGGTTTCTTTTACTTCAACCATACTTGGTAATCCATTGCTCTTGCTTGACGTTTACTTCGGACCGTAGTATGGAGTCGACTACTTCCCGTGTTCCAGACTCCACTCGTATACATACGTGGGGTATCCTGCTGATACATTGCTACTTACCCAACTACCCCATAAGAAGGTTTGTCAGGCCCACAAGCTCCTATTGGAGTGCGGTCGTCCCACATTACTGTTGGTACACTCGTAGTGTCCGTCACACGCCTAGGTGAAGTATTCTGTTGTCAACTCCTCTTATATTATCCTATGATAATATGCATTCCATGCTTCCCGAACTTAATCCAGGGAAGTGTATCCACTGTTGTATTATTATGAACTCACTCCATTTCTCGGGTTGTTACCCTTGGGTTTACCGGTTTCCATCCGGTTGTCTAAAAGTAACTGGGTGTAACTTACCTACCATGTGGCACTGAGGCCGGTGTAGGTCTTCTGGTCTGGTTTTAAAAGAAGAAGAATTTAAAATAGATTGGGTTTGAAAGAAAATTTGGTTTTGAAAAAGGTTTTGAAAATGAATTTAAGTTTGAAAGAAAATTCTCGTGGTTTCACAACACTTTCTCGCCTTAACCAAGTCTAGCTTCTTGCTGACTGGTATATTTCCAATTACAGAGGTCAGGCTGCTAAGCCTTTCCACAGTTATGATGATCTCACTTTACTTCATGGTACTTTACTAAGTACCGGTAGTTGTTTAAAATTTTCCATACAGCCTTGTTATAGCAGCACTTGCCATGGCAAGTGCGCCATGTTTACTGGTTTTCGGTTCAATACACACTGGTTGCGGCATTGTTTACTTCCGCACCAACATCTATGGCCTTGCTGGCCCTTACTTGATCTTACAGTCCTAACAACAATCTTCTGGTACTTCTCACTGTCTTCACGTGATAACCATTAACTAGGGCGTTTCCCATTCTGGGAGACCCCTTTTCCTTAGTTTTGTATCCTCCTCGTACTGTGTTGTAGTTCCTTAATTGGTTGGTATACCGTTGGTGTATTAGTTAACATTTGTAGTCCCGTAGACACTCGTCTCGGGTTCTACTACTTCACTTCTCCACTGTGGCACGTTAGTGCGTTGCAAGCTGGTTATCCTCGACTGCTCCGCATGTCGACCCAGGGTGCTGGAAATTCCATTCTCTTTTGCATAAGATTCTTCACTTTTCGCTAACAAGAGCGGTTAATATTGTTCAAATGGAACCGTCTTCGGGATTCACACCTTTCGGAATCTACCGTATGACAGGTTCTCCGTGCTCATTAGGGCACTTAATAACAGCCAGATCGGGTATTCCCGAGTAAGAGAGGACTTCCATCTCTCTGGCGTTCTTTCCAAGTTATATAATAGGGTTTGTGGAGGGCGGGATGGATACTGTAGGTATCCAGTACACACTGGTATTTCCCTAACTAGCGTACTTCTCACGCTATCACTCAACCCTTAACCCAAGGTACTAAAATCTTAACTCGGTACTTCCTAAGCTCGGTACTTCAGTCATCAGAGCGATACTTCGCTCTGATACCACTTTTTGTAACACCCCAACTACTAACAACACACTTAACAACATATCGCAGCGGAATTCATAACTCACAACATCACTTAACTCTTTGGTGTTACACGCCGTTAGCCACCCACGTGGCTAACAAGGCTAACATACATGTACCGGTCTGATGGACTAAATTCCCGAGCAACTACACATTAATCCCGTTCCATGTTCAACATTCATTATACACTTACATTACAACTGTACCGAGTATTTACAAACTAATGCCGATAACAAATTCGGTCTTACTACACCTACAATACACTCTCAATTTGAAAGACCACCCAGGTGCAACAACTACCCGTCCTACTCTCGAACGGCTTGCAGCTCCTTCGTACCTGTAGAGTAATGGGGGCCCCCAGAGGGGGTCAGCACCTTTGCTGGTATGGTAATCCCGCAGCCCGCATGCTACCGGGCCACGCACAACTATTTGTCATCTTAGCATGCGATTGATTTATTTCAAACATGCACAAACTCGTACACACATCATGCTTACAAGCAACATCCATCAATGAATACATACACAAGGTTAGCACACCCAACATAACAACACACACTTCACTTTATAACATACACAACTTAATTTCACTCTTCTTAGAGTACATGAACTTCATTTAGGGAGTGCCGGGGTGATATAAGCCCGAGCACAACATACATACATTTCCTTACTTGAGTGGCGGCCTCGTATAGGACCGTACACAACATACATAATTTCCCCCTAACTCCAATAGTGATGAGGTAGGTAAGCCTTGGTTAAGCTTGTGGGTGGTTGTAATCCAAGAAGAAAACAACCATAACATAACAGAGAGGGAGTCGAAGCAACATAGGCGTCAACACCCTAACAACATTACACATAATTTCCCTCCTAGCCCGATATGGAGGTCGGGTAGGTAAGCTTTGGCTAAGCTAATGGGAGGTCGAAATCCAATGAAGGAAAACAACCCTTAACATAACAGGATGGGAGTTAATTCACATATATGTATTAAATCCCAAACAACACGCGCGACCGGCACACACCGGATTCCTCTCCATACATAATATATACTTATTAGTTAGAGGTTCCCTTATGGAACTTGTCACATACATTCATCGCATAGTGTTACTAACTCGGTTAGACACATAAGGGGAGTATTATCCCTTTTTAACAAACATGGATATCTGTATCCGATAACAACAACAACATACCAAACAACTCACATACATCACACATAATCACAACATATACTAACGCACTGATAGCCGTGGTTAGAACGTTCCCATGGGTTGGGACGTTTATTCCGCATACCGAACTCTTATGTGAACCTAAGGTCGGTTATCTATTATTTAACACATAACTAAGGTTAAGCGGTATCGGAATTAATTACGCCCAATAATGAATTACTGTAAACTCATTTCATGCTTTATCTTGCAAGGTGGCAACACACAGAAAAACATGTTGGCATACAAGCCGGTGTAATCCGTTAGGACACAGGTTGCAAGAAAACCATACCTTTCACCGGGGTTAGCTTTACCGTGTGACCTCCCGTTCCTCGGTTCACACTTGTTCAACTGATAACATTCAAATGTTTTCATTAACATCAAAGCATTACAGTATTACACTATACTCCCGTACTTTACCCCGTTGTCCCGTTATCCTTAACTTATTTATGTGATTTTAAGTTTGCAACTTACACATTAACTCTCACACTTATTTATACTTCCAATGGCCTTTAAAACTCATCAAACACGGCCTAATCCACATCTAAAACCATTACCATTCACTTCCCCATCTTAAACACACTTAATAACACTCTCTGGTGCATTTTTAGGGTGGTCCGGGTTTGTGTCCGAGTTTACAAACCCGGAACACACCGTCGTAACACTTTCTGCCCAATTTTACACCTGGTCCGGGTTTGTATCCGGGTTTACAAACCCGGACCACCTACAGATTTTACTCTCGGGTCTATTTTTGGGGTGTTCCGGGTTTAGGTTCTGGTTGCAAACCCGGAACACTCCAGTATTAGTCCAGAACATTATTTTTCTTGCCACTTTTCAACCTCCAAGCAAAGCCTAACCTTCTCCTAATGTTTCCACATGTTTCCTACATGTTTAAACACACTAAATCATGCTCTAAAGCTCTTCAAAACATAGGTCCATTCCTTACTCAAATTTCTTGCTCCCATTCTTAATTTTCCATTCTCTGTTACACTTATGCACACTTGTGCTACAGATTTTCACCTCTTGGCAATTTGCATTTGTTATACTCCATTTGACCATTCCAAATCCTCTAAGACAATGCACTTCTCTTACCTAGATTCATGCCTCTTTCTTAAAGTCTTAAATCCTCTTTGTTCCCAAAACTCCTAAGGCACTTAAACAATATCTTTTGCTACAGATTTTTGCACAAACCTTCTGTACTTAAACAAGCATTCCCCAAGTGGTCTACTAACTCAAATCAATTCTCAACAACACCTAGTTAAACACTTAAACCCTTCCAGCTCACATCACCATCCAAGCTTCTACATTTCTACCGAAATTTTGCCATGACCTCCCCATAAATCTACATACTTCCAAATCATCAAATCTCACCAATTTCATTCCTAATCTAGCCACACCCTTGAAGGGTCCTAACAGCACATTGCAATTCCTCAAATCTCATCAACATCAACATAATCACCAAAATCTCAATGAACCACAACATAAACTTAACCTCAAAACATTTGGCTCTTAAGGCCCTCATTTCAACATTTATTTCAATCCATAATTTTGGGTTCATTAATTTGTTTACCCATCCCAAACACTTAAACAATTTAGAACAAGGTTTAAGGTGAACTCCTTACCTTAATTTCACAAGTCTCTTTAATTCTCCTCTTGCTCCTCATCTCCTCCAAAATCATTTAAGAGGGTATGGAGTTTCCAAACTCCATCCCAACATTCCAAGAACACAAAACACCCACAATTAATTATCTAAACCCTTAGAAACTCAATTAAATCAAAGGGCTAGAATTAGGGTTTACCTTTTGAAGCTTTTAAGAGGGATTTTCACCCTTGAATCAAGAAGGGAATTACTCCACCATTGAAGGATTAATTTGGAGCTCAAGAACAAGAAGAAAAACAAGGTATCAAAGTGGTGAAAAATCGATTACACCAAGAGGTGAATGAAAGATGACTTTTCTTGGGAATTTTTACCTTAGAATGAAGAGGAGACTCCAAGCTATCTTTTGATGTCATTTTCTCTTCAAATGGAGAAAACCCATATTGATGAAGTTCATTCTTTTTAAATTTTGAAAAGAGAGAATGATAGAGAATGATGAGAGGAGTTCAAATATGTAATTATTTTGTGATTGGAGCTTTAATAAAGCTTGGGCATGAGCTAGAAGATGGAGTAGCCATGAGAGGGGAAGGAGAAATCGCTGCACCAGAGGGGAGGAGAAGAACGATGGAGGAAGGAGGAAGAGAGGAAAGAGAAAAGGAAAAGAGAAAGTGAGGGAGGAGAGAGAGGGTGGGGGTATATGTTTACATTTTCACTTTTTCAATTTTGACTTATTTAACTTGTTAACTAGTCATGTGTGAGGGGCTATCTATTTAATAAAACCGGCCCACTAATATATACACGCTGGAGCATTTTTCGTCTTTTACAGAAAACGCTCGTTAATTTACCCGGTTTAGCACTATTCACTAACCGGGTCCGGTTTCCGGAATTTTCTCGTTTCTTTAATTTTAATGGTTATTAAACTCCCATTAATGTTTAATTATAGTTATAGAATCAACTATAGTTTTTACGGGGTCATTTAACTGGTTAAAGTCACGTTTCCGGGTATTTCTCGCAAAACGTGCGTTAGTACTCCGTTAGCGTTTTATCGCATTATTTGGATCCGTTTTCTTCCGGAATTTTTCCCACATGTTCTTAGTATGTAATTAGGGTATAAAAATATATTCATAACCCTAGTGAAGGTTATATGCCTCCTAAAATAATTAAATATGCGTTTTCACGTTTTATGTCTTTTACGCATTTTATTTTTCTCTTTGGTTTTTATTTCTTCACTAATGATCTTGAGGACTTAATTAGCCTTAGAAAATAATAATCACATATTTAATTGACATATTAAGGTTTGGGGTATTTCATTGCATCAGTTTGTCAAATTTTGCATCACCCTCTCCCACTTGATATAAACCAGCGGTACTACCCCTGGTTCCACCGGTGGCCCAATCCCTAATCTCTTTGCAAAGAGATTCAACCCCACTAAGGAATTGATCTCCAGGCTTCTTTAATATATCTGCACCAAGGGAGGATAAGATCATCGTCTTGCATTGATTGATCAATCCTTTGTAAAACAACTGAGATAGTTGTTCCTTGGTGAGGTCGTGGTGTGGACATGTGCGCAGAAACCCTTTGAATTTGTCCCAAGTCTCACAGATGTTCTCCGAGCTAGGTTGTCTGAAGTTGTAAATGTCGGCGATCATCTCCAGGGTGCGACTAGGGGGCATGAATTTGTCATAAAACTTGGTTGCCATGTCCTCCCAAGTGGTGACGGTACTAGGGGTTAGACTAAGGAAGAATTACATAAGGGAGAAGGATTTGCTAATCGGAAAATTGTAGGATAAACTATATACATAAAAAGAATGAAATACTAAACTAAACCTAAATAAACCTACAACTCTACTACGGGTAGCAAATAAAACCCGGTCGGAGTATAGTGTAAATATATTACGACCAAGAGTATCGAACCCAAGGGACTTATAGAAAACTAGTACTAATCCGGGCAAAAGCCTATTCTAATACAAAGGGGGAAAAGTAAAGGTTGATTCTAAACTAAGAAAACTAAATTAACTAAATTTGATTTGGGGAGATTATCAATGTAAGGGACACGTAAGACCAATAATCAAGGGTGGCAAGTCTCAAAGAGGATTTGGTCTCGCAAAATGCATACGCCGGATGTGATGTCGGACCTCCGCTACCCGGCAGATTCATGGCCTTGAATGTGCCGGACAACTTATACCCGGCATGACATCCGGCATCGTACATTCTGTAAATAACACTTCCAGAATCGGGTCTGAATAAAGGAACTCATTACCCATCCTCGCATCGTGCATAGCTAATGCCACGAATACAACCAAGATAATGTGGAATAAGAGATTAACCCTAAACCTAAGGTCTTGCTCCCGCTGAAGCGCAGAAGACAATGTTATAGATTACCAAAATCCTAATCTATTCTACTCTTGCTTGGAAAGGCCTCAAATAGGACTTAGAGATAAGAGAATAAATAGCTACTTCATTCTACTTTGCATAAAGACTAGAACTCGGGTTAAAAAACTTGAAAATTCCATAAATGGTCATAAGAGTTTTACAAGGAAATCTTCCCTAACCAAAAACCTAACAAGGATCTCTACTTCACCATCCACTCAAACAAGGAAAAATTACATAAGGGAGAAGGAGATTGATCAAAGCCTTAACCCGAAAAGGAAATCTTCTCTTCTTCTTCGTGGATGGATCCGTAGAAATGCCTTGGACACCAAAAATGGAATGTGGGCGGAAATGAAGTGTGAATGGAGTGTATTTGGTATGTTGAAGTGTGTCCAATGATGTAGACTCACGACCTATTTATAGGGCTTCAAAACGTCTTTTGTCGGACGTCGTGCCGGATCATCAATAGCCGGCACACGTGGGAAATGTGCCTAACTGTTAACGGTTAAAACCACCAATTCCGCGCGAAACAGTGTATATGCCGGGTAGGATATACCCGGCATCACACCCGGCACTAGATAAATCTCCAACGGTCAATAACTGTCATCGTCTAGTCAACCGTGGTGACTCTTCACTTATGCCGGATGGGATCTACCCGGCATCGTATCCGGCAAAGCTCCTTTTCCGATCTATGTTCATGCCGTGCAGGATTAATCCAGCATTGAGTCCGGCATCATCTGAACTTTTGCCTAGAAAATCATTCCTTGCACAGAAAACTCACAAAAACATAAGTCTGTACAAATAATATACTTTAACACATAATATAACATAAATAACATATATTTAACCTTATTTAGATAATTATAATACTAAATCTAGCACATAAAATATGATAAGTCTGCGGCTTATCAAGGCCCTACACTTACCTTTTGCTAGTCATCGAGCAAAACAAGATTAGAAAGGACTAATTACTTATGCACAAAACAGATAAACTCTAGAATGAAATGTAGATAAATATCTCCAACTATATGACTCTAATTCATAAGTATCACTGTGAGCCTCGATTTTAAACCCTGTCCTGTGTTGATTAAGGCTGATTAGGATCTAACCGGGTTTTAGGTCCACTTATAACCTAAGATTAATAACTATGTCATATAACAATAATTATTAACACCTAAGCTAGCCCACTGTAACCTATTATGAGTCGCCACCTAATTTTAACCTAGGGTAAATTGGGAAAGGTAGAGTTCGGGTTCGGGGGCTTGGTATTCGACTTATTTAGGGTTCAAATTACTTTCATTACCATTCCTAGGTTGCTTTTCCTCTACTTGGGTTAATTACGGCTTATTACGAGTCGTTTTAACCTAAGTGCGCGAGTTTATGTTTTTTTTATGTTTTTTAGCATTTTTTGACAAAAAATTAAAGTGAAATTAAAAGCTACCTAAACTAGGGTTTCGGAGGCAGAATTAGGTCGAATTTTGCTTACGTCCGTAGCCACGGACCCCATGTCCGAGACCACGGACCCCAGTTAACCTAATTATACAGGAGAGTCGAAAATAAAGGAAAACAAAAAAATTGCAAAGTCCGGGGCCACGGACAGGCTGTGCGTGGGCCCGGACATTATTAGAAAAACCTAAATTTTGAATTTTTTAAAAGTCCAGCCGCCATCCGTGGGCGTCCGGGCTTGCGGACAGGGAGTCCGGGACCCCGGACATGATATCCGTGGGTGCGGACCGCCCTCGGACGGCGGCGTTGAGGCTGTTCCCGAAGGTGTTTTTGGCTCAAATTTTATGGGTGTGTAGCCTGAAAGATGTACAAGACATTAGTGATTGAAAGTTCTCAATTTGAATTAGAAATAAGCACGAAACTTGGTGAACAAGTTATTGGACAGAAGCTTAAACAAACAGCAATACAGAAGCGTAAAAAGGTTAGTTTGAACCCAAAATTTGACAGAGAGTTAATAAGGTCGTGGGGAATTAGAAAAGTAGAATTGTAACCTGTTTTACCTTCGAATTCAAGAGGACTCTTCACGTCGGTATTCTTCGGAGGCTCCGATGGTGCCAGTTCTGGATTGTGTTCGACCCGAGCTTCTGGTTGTTGATTGTTGAAGGTGTTCTTCACGTTTTGGAGGTGGTTTGGTTGATGTTTGATGATTGATGATGTTGTGGGAGTTGAAAAATATGTTTTGGTGTTGATTTTGGTGAGATTTCAGTGTTTAATTGTGGCTCTGGAGTTCAAAAACGTGGAGAGAGAGAGACGGCTGCCTTCTTTGAGAGTCTAGGGTTCTTGAGGTTATCATTTGATCATGGGATAAGGTTCCTTATATAGGATTCCTTAAAGATAGAAAAATCCGGTAAAAACTGAGATTTACCGACGTTTTAGCTCAAGGGCTTCCAAAAGGAATTTGATTATGAAATTTTACACATGGGTAAAGGATGATATTTCTGAATTTTCTAAAGTGTAATCGAATTTTTTGGATATTGGAATATTTTTAAATTCAATTTCTCATCAGATTCAATCAGAAACTGCTAGAAAATTATTGAAAATTCAAAAAATCAAAATTCTAACGCCATTATGCTTCAAATGTCATCCTCTGTCATGGGTTAAAATTTCAAAGCATTTGGAACTGATTTGACCCTTATTTGGAGGAGAGAGAAAGCCTATAGGGGGCTTAGGAGCCTTGAAAAATTACGAAAGTGCCCCTAGAGATGACTAAGCTGTCCCTAGTACTCTGAAATGTGCCGATCGAACCGGGAACCCTCGCCACTAGCCTATTAGTAGAGACTCTCTTCCGGGGGGTGAAATTTTGGGTATAACAGATTGCCCCCCGTCAACTAGACTTTGTAATGGAAATGAAAAGGCTAGTTGATGCTTAAGTGATACCCCAAAATTTTGGATCTTAAAAGATTGCACGTGCAATCTGACAAGTTGCGTCGAGCTATTCTAAGGCGCTGACTACCTATGAGTAAAGTGGAAGGGTGTCGAGCGGTTCTAAGGCGTCGACCACTAAAGGCAATAACGAAGTAATGTCAGACTATTCTAAGGCGCCGACTACCTATAAGGATGATATGATGTCAAACTATTCTAAGGCGTTGACTACCTATAATGAATGAGACGATGTCAAGCTATTCTAAGGCGCTGGCTACCTATAATGAATGAGGTGATGTCAAGCTATTCTAAGGCGTTGACTACCTATCAGTGATTGAAAATTGGTGTTGGGTTGAGTTCTTCTATTCGGGTGAGTTCTGCTGCTCAGGTGAATCTGAATCTTTGGCTGAGAATCTGCATCTTTGAAGAGTTCGTATCTTCGGCTGAGAATCTGTATCCTTGAAGAATCTGTACCTTCGGCTGAGGATCTGTATCCCTGAAGAATCTGTACCTTCGGCTGAGGATCTGTATCCCTGAAGAATCTGTACCTTCGGCTGAGAATCTGTATCTCTGAAGAATCTGTACCTTCGGCTGAGAATCTGTATCTCTGAAGAATCTGTATCTTCGGCTGAGAATCTGTATCTCTGATCGGGTGAGAACCTGTATCTTTGAAGAATCTGTATCTTCGGCTAAGAATCTGTATCTCTGATCGGGTGAGAATCTGTATCTTTGAAGAATCTGTATCTTCGGGGCAAGAATCTGTATCTTTGAAGAATCTGTATCTTCGGGGCGAGAATCTGTATCTCTGAAGAATCTGTATCTTCGGGGCGAGAATTTGTATCTCTGGTCTATGATGAGGCGTTTCATATGGACGGATGCACGGTAAACTTTATGCAAATGATCATGATGAAAGTTGATTATGAAAGTGCCAAACGTGGCAATGATGATGTGCATGTCAAAATACAATCAAAGTGTATGTAGGAAACTTGTCCTGAACAAGAAATCGTTGGAAAATGTGCCCAACATGGCAATGTTAAGGGTCAAAAATTGTCCAAAGCACGACATTACTAGAAAGTGTGCCAAATGTGGCCATGATGAGGTTTATGATACCGAAGTGTTTAAAGGAAAGTTGTTCAAGATGAGAAATTGTTGAAAGAGGTGCCAAACGTGGCAGTGTTTGAAGAAAATTCCGTTTAGCGAAAAGGAAAGTGAAATTATCATTTCCTAACTATAGACTTCGGACTTGTAATTTATCTCCTACGAGATGAACATGCCGCCGGTGGGGTATGGTGTATGATGTGAAGGTAAGGGCTTATGTGGGCCTGTGTAGTGGAGGTGTGGAGGTAAGGGCGTATGTGGGCCTGTGCGGTGTATGAAGTGAAGGTAAGGGCTTATGTGGGCCTGAGGTGTTTGATGTGGTGGTAAAGGCTTATGTGTGCTTGTGGTGGGATGGTGGTGGTGATGTTTAAGCTTTGGGTTCCAATTGGTGTTGTCATAGCAATTGTTGGAACCAACAATTGCCCCCAGTATTTTTCCCTTAAGACAATATGAGCTAGAGTTCATGGCAATCGATCGGAACGATCGATTGCCCCCAGTATTTTCTTTGATCGAACGTGCGAACGAGTATCGTCCTCATAGGGTCAAGGCTTATGTTCTGATTTGGGTGCTTCCTAACCTACACTCGACGTGTTTGGTGTCTACACTCGTTTCTCACTCACGGTCATAACTTCTAGACCATTGAATTTGATATTTGATGAATTTACGCATTCGATCTGTTACTTTCACGTGATTGGACACACAACTATCAAGTCAGAAGTCTTTAAAGCTTATAACGTGGTCGTAGGGTGTGATAAAAGACAACGGGACCATGGAGGGATGTTTGAGGTATGTGGGTCTTAAAGGGGTGACCAAAGCTGCACTTTGCGTCTTCTCTCATATTCATCTTCCTTGTTTTGAAGTCATCTAGCTGCTTTGTGTTGACGTTATTTTTGAGCTTCTGGACTTGGACTTTGAAGTTGTCCTTTACACCACTTCTCTTTTTGTCATTTGGATTTCTTTGAGGCACTTCGGGTTTGCCTTTTTGTTTTATCCTTTCTTGACTTTGCCTTCGGGGTTCTTGTGTTTCCCGGTTTTGGGCTTCGAGAGCTGTTTTGATGTGAGCTCTTTGGATCCTGTGTCACTCTTGGACCATTTACGGATCGCTTCGTCATGCTAATAGCGGAGTTGCTTCTTTGAACTGATGAAGATGTTATCCGAGACTCGGGCTCCTTGCTTCCTTTGGTCACCGGGCCGAACATTCATCATTGGCTGGGTTATTTTGTGGAGTTCATAATATCGAAAAGGGATATATGAAAAGCTCAACAGGGGTGCCTAGGGTTTAATGTTAGGGTTCACAAGCTTTTGGCTATGTGGTGTTGTACCTAGGTGCTTCGTCATTCCTGATAGTTGTGTATCCACTCTTTGTTACTTTTCACAGGTCTAAGCGTAAATTTACAAATTATCTCCTTCGGTTGGAGTTATGCCGTTTACCTCACCTTTGAATGTGGTCTTACCGGAGTTGTGTAAAAATGACACGCTCGTTCGCTCATGGTTTTTCCGCTCAAGACACTCTCGTGAATTTCACTCAGAGACTAGTTCACACGCTTAAACGAAAGATGAAAGATGATGTACCTAAACTCAGATTGCCCCCAGTATTGATTTGGGGTTAATGACAACAATTTAAAAGATATGGATTTAGAACCGCTTTGGGGGTTATTTGGATGTCTTGGGATGAGCTGTGGGGTTTGGTAAGGCATGTTCAAAATTTCAGAAACAAAATACAAGTCTTTGTATTCCATTGTCGGGAGATAATTATTTCATGAACCATTTTCTCAAAAGAAACTTGTGTGAAACATAACCCTTTTTTTTGTGTTATCATTTAGACTTGAAAAAGTCATCCATTTGTGAACATGAGAAAGAAGATGATTTAACAAAATCGATGCTTCTTATTAGTGGTTTGAAAACGATCATTCTTTGAAAAATATGAGAGGTGCATTTGAAAGACGAATGTTATGGCAGGTTATGCAGTAGAATGCATGGGAACCCTAAAATTTCTGTTGAATCCGAATCCTGCTGAGCCGTCTAAAGTCGGGATGCTGAAGACTCGAGCTCTTGACCGCCGGGATGTCACTAAGATGACTATGATCGTCTTCTTCTTGGACTCTTAGTAGGCTCCATGAAATACCTAAACCAGGAATGCCTATGGATGACGCATGAGACACTTGGGCCTGAATGTGAGGTGCATGGGTTGAAACGGTTTCATGAATGTGGATTAGGCACTCGGGCCTGGATGATTTCATGGATGTGGATAGGCACTCAGGCCTGGATGAATTGAAAGTGAGGCACACATGCCAGAATGATTCATAAGCGGGTTGGCTCTTGGGCCGGAATGAGAATGCGGCACTGGGGCCAGAATATGTTGTGAGATTGTGGCTCTTGGGCCGAAATGATTTGGAATTGAAGCAAGACATATGGGCCGGAGGGACTTCTTGACTAGAATGGATGTGTGGGCCTGAATACCCTTAATCTGGAAGTGGAGCAAACGGGCCGAAGGAAGCTACATGGACCGTGAACGAGCCACTGGGCCGGGAGAGAAACCTTAAAGCCTAAGATTCGTTTGATGATCCTGTTAGGCCTTGAGGCCAAAAACTAGAATGAATGGGTTGCGCAAACTATCTGGGATTCGAATGTTTTATGCTATGGGCCGAAGTTTTGGATTGAGAGTAAAGTTCGTGGGCCAAAACTATGAATTGGTCTGTGGGCCCAGATGAAGTGAGTTATGAGTGTGGTACTCGAAATATTTTGAGAATTTGGCACCTGGGCCAGAATGTGTATGGGCTAGAAATAGGGCGCATGGGTCGAAATGATTTTTAAACCATGTCCTAGATGTGAATTAGAATTTGGACTGAGTAATTCTGATTGGGCCTAGAAGATGATACCTATATCTAGGATTTTGGGCCAAAGCCCAAGTGGAAAATCTTCCTAGACTAGAATAAACCTTGAAGTGGAAAGGCCTGATGGATTCTCATGAACTACTTGAGGTGGGTTTGTTTTTCATGGGCCTAGAACTAAATGGATAATTCAAATTGGGCCAGAAGAGAAATCACCTAAGTCTAAGCTTTTGGGCCGAAGCCCAAAAGACTCACATATTAAACCAAACAGGACCTGTGGGCCGCAAACAAATAGAGCCGCCAATTCGGGCTGGGCTAGGTTAATGTAGGAGAAGTTATTATCAATCTCTAGGCTGGGTAATGGGCCAATCATACAAGCAAACAAAGCCCACACAAATTCAACATGTCCTCACTTGACGGTTAAATCAATTTGGGTATGGATCGATCCGGAGAGGTGCTTGGGGCTTGGGCCCAGGTCGCCACAAAGGAATAGGGCTCGCACGCTATTCTCTTTGGGCTTCCCCACTTTTTTCACATCACCTGAAGGTGTGCGTCTACGGTCGGGTCTGTGACTGACCAAACAATGGGCTAGGTAAGGGCACTGCCAGGAAAACGCTTAGGGCTAAAGCCCAGGTATTAAGGGGATGTGGTTAGACGACATCCTCCTCTTTTCCCCCGCTTATTCACATCACCTAAAAGGTGTGAGTCCCTGACAGGGGACCCTCAAACGGGTCCCGGGGTGAAATCGGTTTGTGTGGACCCTCGCTCTCATATGATGCAAAGGTGTATAAATTAAAGTGCGCACAAAAGTAAACAAACAAAGTAATAAAGCCATAAATAAACAATTTCGAGTTAAACCCTCTTTCTTAAAATTAAACAAGTTAAAATCAAGAAGTTGTCCCCAGCAGAGTCGCCAGTCTGTGAGCCTCGATTTTAAACCCTATCTTGTGTTGATTAAGGCTGATTAGGATCTAACCGGGTTTTAGGTCCACTTATAACCTAAGATTAATAACTATGTCATATAACAATAATTATTAAAACCTAAGCTAGCCCACTGGAACCTATTATGAGTCGCCACCTAATTTTAACCTAGGGTAAATTATGAAAGGTAGAGTTCGGGTTCGGGGGCTTGTTATTCGACTTATTTAGGGTTCAAATTACTTTCATTACCCTTCCTAGGTCGCTTTTCCTCTACTTGGTTTAATTACGGCTTATTACGAGTCGTTTTAACCTAAGTGCGCGAGTTTCTGTTTTTTTTGTGTTTTTTAGCATTTTTTGACAGAAAATTAAGGTGAAATTAAAAGCTACCTAAACTAGGGTTTCGGAGGCAGAATTAGGTCGAATTTTGCTTACGTCCGTAGCCACGGACCCCATGTCCGAGACCACGGACCCCAGTTAACCTAATTATACAGGAGAGTCGAAAATAAAGGAAAACAACAAAATTGCAAAGTCCGGGGCCACGGACAGGCTGTCCGTGGGCCCGGACATTGTTAGAAAAACCTAAATTTTGAATTTTTTAAAAGTCCCGCCACCGTCCATGGGCGTCTGGGCTTACGGACAGGGAGTCCGGGACCCCGGACATGACGTCCGTGGGTGCGGACCGCCCTCGAACGGCGGCGTTGAGGCTGTTCCCGAAGGTGTTTTTAGCTCAAATTTTATGGGTGTGTAGCCTGAAAGATGTACAAGACATTAGTGATTGAAAGTTCTCAATTTGAATTCGAATTAAGCACGAAACTTGGTGAACAAGTTATTGGACAGAAGCTTAAACAAATAGCAATACAGAAGCGTAAAAAGGTTAGTTTGAACCCTAAATTTGACAGAGAGTTAATAAGGTTGTGGGGAATTAGAAAAGTAGAATTGTAACCTGTTTTACCTTCGAATTCAAGAGGATTCTTCACGTCGGGATTCTTCGGAGGCTCCGATGGTGCCGGTTCTGGATTGTGTTCGACCCGAGCTTCTGGTTGTTGATTGTTGAAGGTGTTCTTCACGTTTTGGAGGTGGTTTGTTTGATGTTTGATGATTGATGATGTTGTGGGAGTTGAAAAATATGTTTTGGTGTTGATTTTGGTGAGATTTCAGTGTTTGATTGTGGCTCTGGAGTTCAAAAACGTGGAGAGAGAGAGACGGCTGCCTTCTTTGAGAGTCTAGGGTTCTTGAGGTTATCATTTGATCATGGGAAAAGGTTCCTTATATAGGCGTCCTTAAAGATAGAAAAATCCGGTAAAAACTGAGATTTACAGACGTTTTAGCTCAAGGGCTTCCAAAAGGAATTAGATTATGAAATTTTACACATGGGTAAAGGATGATATTTCTGAATTTTCTAAAGTGGAATCGAATTTTTTGGATATTGGAATATTTTTAAATTCAATTTCTCGTCAGATTAAATCAGAAATTGCTAGAAAATTATTGGAAATTCGAAAAATCAAAATTCCAATGCCATTATGTTTCAAAAGTCATCCTCTGTCATGGGTTAAAATTTCAAAGAATTTGGAACTGATTTGACCCTTATTTGGAGGAGAGAGAAAGCCTATAGGGGGCTTAGGAGCCTTGAAAAAATACGAAAGTGCCCCTGGAGATGACTAAGCTGTCCCTAGTACTCTGAAATGTGCCGACCGAACTGAGAACCCTCGCTACTAGCCTATTAGTAGAGACTCTCTTCCGGGGGGATGAAATTTTGGGTATAACAATCACTTAAACTACCTTACCTATCCAAACATACTAATGGGTATAAAATAAAGAATTTCAAAACCGATCAAAAACTTTTGGGCTATTTTGCATAAGGGATTTTTGTAATCTCTCCCTTTTCCGGTTTCCATCATTCAGCTCTATTTTTCAAGAGTTTCTGAATGTGGCCAAGACACTCATCGATGGCGATATATACAGCCCTATTTTGCAAGGGTTTCTGAATCAACCATGATTTTTTTGCATTGAAGAACGGGGAATTTAGGAGAAAAATAAAAGGAAAAACTCCCGTATCTTGCTTTTATTCTGAGGCCTTTATGCAACCTCAGCGTATATATTGCTTTTCCTTTGGAAGAAGATTATTTTTCTTTCTTTTGTTTTCTTTTTCTTCTTCTTCTTTTCTTTTTTTTCACAAAACCCTTTTAAAGATTTTCACCCAAAAGATTTTTTTACAATCTGAAAAGAAAAGAAACAAATACCCAGAAGCACATAAAGGAAAGAATTAGCAGCAAGATCATGTACTTATGTTAAATAAAAAGAATCAAAAAGTTAAAAACAGGAATCTACAAGTCATTAGAGAGCTTACCTCTTGAAAGAACAAGCATTTATTCATTCCGAATCTCATCTTAATCAAAAACATGCAAAAAGTTTAGTAAAACATTGATAAAACTCACAACTTATGCATATTATAAATAAAACTTTATTTTTTAAGGGGGGTCCCTACCCTACACTTGGCAGGAACACTGTCCCCAATGTTCAAAAGAAACAAAAAAATAGATTTTGTTTTTTTTTGTTGTGTGTTTTTTTTGAAACTTGAAATAACTATAATGAAAACAATTAAAAACAATAACATAAAATGAAAAGAGAAAAATTAAATGATACGAAGGGCTCCCCTGTGTGATAGTGAAGGCGTGAGGAGGAACCGCCCTACACTTAGCCTTTTAGGCTATTTGGCATCATTTGAGATACTGGGCAGGATAGTGACCGAATTCGCATGCTCTCGTGGATTTGTTTGCGTTTGGGACGGGAGCTGACCTTGTTGTCGCGGTTGCGTCAGAAGTTGCTGTAATTGCAACTGCAAGGATTTGTGCTCCTTGCGAATGGTCGAGATCTCGTTGTGAGTATCATGGGTGTTGTTCATCAGGGCTGACATCATGTCACGAAGTTCAGCCATTTCGGCCTCTGATGATGATGTAGGATGGGATGGTCTATATTGCCTTGGACCTCCCTGGTAGCCGGCTTGACTCTGGAAGTGTTGAGGGGGTTGGTTCCCCTGTTGACATGGCTGCTGATACCCTTGGTTACTCACATAGTTGACTTCCTTAACATTCTGAAAGTCGGGCATGTTAGGGCTTGGAGCGTGTGGTCGTGCACTAACCACGTTCGCCTGTTGAGGAAGTTGATTCATTGCTATTTGCTCCACCACTTTCTGTAGAGCGCTAACCTTCGTGGATGTTTGAGTATTGCTCTCCAACAACTGCTCATGACTTTACATATGTTTGTCAAATTTAGCATCGCCCTCTCCCACTTGATATAAACCAGCGGTACTACCCCTGGTTCCACCGGTGGCCCAATCCCTAATCTCTTTGCAAAGAGATTCAACCCCACTAAGGAATTGATCTCCAGGCTTCTTTAATATATCTGCACCAAGGGAGGATAAGATCATCGTCTTGCATTGATTGATCAATCCTTTGTAAAACAACTAAGATAGTTGTTCTTTGGTGAGGCCGTGGTGTGGACATGTGCGCAACAACCCTTTGAATCTGTCCCAAGTCTCACAGATGTTCTCCGAGCTAGGTTGTCTAAAGTTGTAAATGTCGGCGATCATCTCCAGGGTGCGACTAGGGGGCATGAATTTGTCATAAAACTTGGTTGCCATGTCCTCCCATGTGGTGATGGTACTGGGGGTTAGATTGTGGTACCACTTGCTGGCGTTCCCCGTAAGGCTATGGGGAAAGAGGGAAAGTCTGGCGTATTGGAGGACATTGTTTGTGGAGGTTAGGCTGTTTGTATGTTGTAGAAATTTGGTGATGTGGAGCAAGGCATCGTCCGGGTTTGTACCGTCGAACATACCCAACTCCTTGATGCATCGGATTTGATGATATGGCTTAAGTTTTTGTCATTCATCGTATTCGTTTTGTGGAAGGAGAGGGAGGTCGATTGCGGGCTTTTGGCCTTGGTTAGAAGGCCGGTTTATATTTCGGACGGTAGGTGCTGCCATTGATTTAGGAGGTAGGTGCTGGTGGTTTCTTCGTTAACGAATGGAGCAAAGAAGAGTCCTCTCGATTTCTGGGTCTAAATCTGCTAAATCTTCAGGAGAATTTGTGGACCGCAGAAGCATTCATTTTGATAACTTCAGGAGGAGCAAATGAAAATGTTATAATACTTCGTAATAATAAAAGAATTAGTATAATAACATAATTAAACTTACGAAAATACAAGAAGAAGTAATAATTTTTTTTTGGTTGTGCCGAACAGATCGCCGGGCGACTCTTACCCGGCAGTGGACTTCCTCCACTAATGTCGGGTTTATACCACCCGGCATGTCACCCGGCATGACCAAAAAGCAAAAAATAAAAAGACATGGAAAGTAAGAGATAATCCAAGTGTAAGACATAAAATGTAAGGTATCGTGCCTAACTGTCCCTACTAATTATGGCAAAAATATTGAGTAAAATTGAACATGCCGGGTAACATGCCGGAAAACTGTTGTCTGGCTTCGGACTTCCTCCGAGATGCCGGTTTTGAAAAACCCGGCACAATACACGGCAAGTAAAAACTCGGAATACAAATTAAAGAATCATAGTATAGGGACTAATATAAGAGAGAAATAACGAAAGGAGTAGACAAAAATAATTCAATTTGTGAAAATCTTAGCACTGTACGAGATTTTGAAAAACTTTGAACATGCCGGACATAATGCCGGGTAAATCCTGTCCAGCATCGGACTTCCTCCGAGTATGCCGGATGTAGAACATCCGGCATTGTACCCGGCATATTCAACCGAAAACAATATGAACAACTTATATTAAAGAATCAAAGAATTAAAGAATAAAGAATAGGGTGTTTTACCGAATTTAGGACTTGGACTAATTCCAAGTCCCCGGCAACGGCGCCAATTTGCTAATCGAGAATTTGTAGGATAAAACTATATACATATAAAGAATAAAATACTAAACTAAACCTACAACTCTACTACGGGAAGCAAATAAAACCCGGTCGGAGTATAGTGTAAATATATTACGACCGAGAGTATCGTACCCAAGGGACTTATAGAAAACTAGTCCTAATCCGGGCAAAAGCCTATTCTATAATAACAAGGGGGAAACGTAAATGGAACCATAATTAACTAAAACCTATCCAAATGCGAGGTTTAGGACTAAACCACCCTAAGTACCAACATGATCATGCAATGCAACTTCAAGACATGAACTTAACCAACCAACATGATTGCGCCGGATGTCCTACCGGACATCAGATGCACGGCATATTCAAATTCTTGAACGTGCCGGACAAGAAGCACCCGGCAGTGCATCCGGCATGTTCATATGGTAAAAACCACTCTCTTGCTTCGAACAAGAAACTCAAAACCCATTAACAAATCGAGCATATGTCATGCCACGAAATGAACAAGGAAATGGGGGAAGATGGGTTAATTCGCAATCTTTAATGCTAACCCTAAATTATAGATGAAAACATCAAAGACCACTAAGATTTGTCGAACCTATCCTACTCTTGGTCAATTCCCCCTCAAGTAGAATTTGCATAAAGAGAATGAGTGATCAACTAATTCACTTACACTAAGAACCAGAATCTTAATGAACGCTTGAAATTTGTATTGAGAAAATCATAGTGTTTACATAGAAGGAATTCTTCCCAAACCAATACTAACAAGGATCTCCACTTCACCATCCACTCAAATAAGGAAGAAATACATAAGGGAGAAGGAGATTGAACATAGCCTCAACCCGAAAAGGAAATCTTCTCTTCTTCTTGTGGATGGATCCGTAGAAATGCCTTGGACACCAACAATGGAGTGGAGTGGAAACAGAGACGTGAATGGAGTGTATTGTGATGTTGAAGTGTGTCAATTTGCAGGCTTTCTCGGCCTATTTATAGGCATCAAAAGTGTCTGTTGCTGGGCGTCGTGCCGGATCACCAGTAGCCGGCACACGTGATAAATGTGCCCAACTGCTAACGGTCAAAACCGTCAATTCTGCGTGAAACAGTGCATATGCCGGGTAGGAGATACCCGGCATCACACCCGGCATAACACTAATCACCAACGGTCAATAACTGCTATCGCTTGGTCAACCGTGGCGACTCTTTACCGATGCCGGATGGAATCTACCCGGCATCATGTCCGGCTATGCTTCTTTTCTGATCTGTGTTTATGTCGTGCAGTATCAACCCGGCATGGAGTCCGGCTTCAATTTAATTTTTGCCTAGAAAATCATTCCTTGCACAGAAAACTCATAAAAAACATAAGTCTATACAAATAATATACTTTAACACATAATAAGCATAAATAACACATAAATAACTCTATTTAGATAAATATAATACTAAATTTAATGCATAAAATATGATAAGTCTACGGCTTATCAAGCTCCACCTCCTCTAGTAGGTGCGCTCTGAGTCCCCTTCGACGGGCGGTACGCTCGTCTCTCCGGATTCGCGAAGCACTCGAACGACCTATGGCCTTTCTTCCCACAGTGGTGGTAGTCCACCGCTTGCCCGGTGCAGTCAACACCCAGGTGGTCCTTACCACAACGCTTGCAGTGAAAGTGGCGCTGGGGTGCAGAACCTATTATCATACAACAATCTGATTAATACAAGGACGGTAATGGATAGTGTAATACATAACTCATTCACGAGGTTAGATCGCTTACCCTTAGGGGGTGCAGATCTGAGAGGCTGGACATCATAAGTAGGTCCGGTCAGCATCGGAACCTTCTCCTTGCCCTTTTGGCTGGCCTGCTCCTTCTTCTTCTCCCTCCAGGAGAACTTTTTCTTCCTGTGATCGTCAAAGTGTTAGGAATAGCAGGTATAAAAGCAGGCAGCAAGTAAGTAATTTAAATAAATTAAATAACTAAAAAGCGGTTCTTACTTCCCGCCCTTGCTGCCTCCGCCTCCAGCCACAACCTCAGCCTCCTTCTCGAGGGCCTTACGCTTCTGCCCCTGGCTGTCATCCTGGCTGTTCACCAACAGCTCGGTCCGAGAAGCAGCATCATAGCACTCCTACAATGCATCAATGAGTTCCCCGAAGCTTGTAATAAATCAAACTGATTCATAAGATACAAACTGTCAACTAATTTACCTGGACCGTAGGGTATAAAGCAGCACCCATGGCGGCCTTGATAGCATATCGTAGCCCGCCTCTGAACTTCTCCACCTTCACGGTGTCAGAATATACAACTCCCGGGACAAAGTTCAACAGCCCAATGAATGAGGAGTAGTACTGATCCACTGTCAGACTACCCTGCCTCAGAGCCTCGAACTCTTCCCGCTTCCTCTGCTTCAAGTGAGCAAGATAGTACTTCTCTCTCAACAACTCTACAAAACCCGTCCAACCGAAACCCTCTATAGCGGTGTAGTGTGCCTTCACGGACCTCCACCAAGTGCTGGTGGCGTCCCTCAGATGAAAGGCTGCTATACCGACCCGGTGCTCAAAGGCCTTCTCGTGCTCGATAATGTATCTCTCCAGGATGGTGGGGTCAGCGACTCCGTCGTAAGTAGGTACTCGTGTGTCGGCGATGCTCTTTAGCCAGTTTGGCTCTCTCGGTGCGGGTATGGGTGGGACTATGGGTGGCGCTCCGATCTGGATGCCTCCCATCTGGGCTAGCTGAGCAAAGACGGCAGCTACCGTCTTAGCAACGCCCACGGCATGGGTCTCAGGATGTCCTCCTCCAGACCCACCACCTCTACCTCTGCCTCTGCCTACCGAACGACCTATAGTAGACATCTGAAGAATCCAGAATTAAAGTCAACACTCGGTATAAATACCGTACTTTTCTCAACCATAAGTTCATATAGCCCTAAAAGGCGTCAAACATATTGTCCCCGACAATCTCCTAACTCTACTCGTTTCCAACTTCCTCATTGGTACTCGTATATGAATAACCTAAGCTCACGGTACTTAGACTACTATCTCTTGTAATCAGAGTGGTACTCCGCTCTGATACCACTTTTGTAACACCCCTACTAATCCGGCTCCTAATCACAATATAAACATCGTACTTAGTAAATAAATCGCAGCGGTAAATAACAGACTGTCGTTCTAATGGTGTCACTGTTATCACTCACCCATACGGGTGATAACGAGTTACATGATAATCAACATATGAAACGTATTCCCGCAGTGACCACAAGAGATAGATAGCAGTGCTTAAGTAAAACTAAAATATATACAACAACAACTGTCTTATACAAACCGTACATGTGAGCGTCTAACCAAATATATACACCTCGGTTTACAGAACCCGAGTCCAAAATAACTGTAGTCTCAATCCGTACCAAGTCTAACAAAAGTAAAATACAACTGTCGCGCCCCGCGTCAACCCTCTAGCTAGTCTCCTGAAATAAAAATGGTTTGTGGTATGGAATCAGCCCCTGCTGAGTATGTTATCACATGCCCCATCATGCCTCCTCAAACCCCTCAATTAATTGGTCGAGAGCATGAGATTCGTTACATGCCATACCGTTTTAATATTTAAACTGTAAAACATATAACAGTACATCCATACAATAACACAACCATCAATACACATAATATAAACCACACAGTATGACCAATGAACAACAAGGCGAAACAACGAGAATAATAAACAAGTATCAACTCCTATCCTTGGTATAGAAACCAATATTGTTCGCCAATGTACAAGTCTCAACTGTAATAAGTGTTCAGTTATACCGAGTGACAACGTCTCGTTAAAAACGACGTGCCTCTAAATTACCCATATACTATGGCGGGTCACCCACGGCAGTAGCCACTCCAGCGGTAGAGTCTTCGACCAACGAGCCATCCTAGCTCACGGGAAATTTTCTTGATACTTGCGGACCCGTACGCGGACATCCTGGTATCGTTTTTGTGATCACATCGCGCACCAAGAGCCACATCCTCTTGGCTTTGTTATGTTAATTAATTATACCATCACATCATATTACCAATTTTTCTAACACAGTAGACTAAGGTCGTTAGTCCAATCCGGAGTCTGTAAACTCGGGATCTAGTGTCAGATACGAGAGCGGCGTTAGAAAGGCCAATGCTCCGTAATAAAGTCTCGGATAATATGTATATCTTATTATCCTAGTGCTACAACATTTTTCTGACGATCCTTATATTACATATAAGATAGCACCATAGCCGCTAGTTCGTTTTATATATATAGGTCCATATATACGAACCAATATTGTTAACGCAACAATAGTAATAATAAGCAGCTAAAAATATACAGTTCATGCATATTTATTCACCCAATCAGACAAACAATCTTATCACAGATTACACAGAAGTCTGAACTGAGGAAGCCCTCAGAGACACATAACAACATACCGTTCACCCTGAATGTATAACCGTGGAGTATGAATCAGCTAGATCTGATGCTCCCCGTGTCGTCTCTAACAGTCTAATAATATATAACGCTACTGATTAGAATCCCGTATAACGACATAACTCTACGGTACCCCGTACGGTCACTAACACCTCCCGGTTAATCCCCCGTTATTAACTGTCAACGTTTGTCGAGTTTTCGGCTTTAACTCGGGATTGGAAAAATGTTATATTACATGTGTAGTCTCGTCTTGTATATTAATATACTTAAAGTTTGAACTTTGTTATCGCATGTAATCCAATATACCCTTGTATATTATATAGCTTGTTTCTATATTGTATGTATAATTCTTAACCATATATTATACATTCCACCTTAGTATTTATTTTTCCTAAGGCTTGTTTTTCCAAGTTTAATGTAGTATAATTCATATGTAAAAATACTTTGAATTATATAAATCCTTATTATTCCATGTAAACTCATAACATTAGAATTTCCATATCCAATGTTTATAATTCTTTTCTCTTTATCTTATATCATTTTTAATTATGATAATATATGGTTATTGAACCATATTATATTTTCCACACCATAACATATATTTATTTATATATATGTATTATGGGACTATTTATTATATGGTAAGTCTTTATAATATATTCATTCTCTTTTAATGAATATTTCTTATATTATAAATGTTACACCCTTTTATAACATTAAAACCATATTATAAATTTTTATTCAAAAATGTTCATATTACCGAACAACACCTATTTTTCTTAAATATTTACAAAATCCACCACATTATTAATATAATGTTATATTATAATTATATAACATGTATTATGACATTTATGTCATTAAAACAATTATAACCTATAGTTAAAAATTGTTATATATTACCAAACAGCCCTTATACTCTCGGCTTTCATTATATTCTACCTTACTTCCACAATTACAATTCAACCCCAAATTATATTTCATTGTTACACTTATATTATATACCTTATATTATAATCCTTAAACCTTAATATATTTATAACCTATAGTTTTTAATGGCTATAATTACCGAACAGACCCTAGGGTCTGTTTTAATTAAATTCCCACCACCTAATTTTGTATATTTACCAAATCTCCCCAATTTATAATACATAGTTTTCTAATGTCATTAAAACTATATATTATACATATATCTTTATTAAACCTTATATATAACTCTAAAAATTACCAAACTATACCAAAAGGTTATAAATGTCATTCCTAACCTTATACTTTCTATAATTCTCGGTTTTTACCCATATGTTACCCATTTGTAACAATGTCATGAAATATCATATATTATACTTATATAATTCATTATAACTCCAAATTTAGCCAAATAAACTTCTAAAAATTCCTAATAACCTAAGGTTTGTACTAAACTCCATTTAGTACCCCAAAGTTTCGGAAATAACAATTTCACCCCATCTCTTATAAATCTTTTACAATTTAATAACTATCTTATTATAAGGTAGTATTTTAACTTCTTAAATTCTCCAAACTTGGTCAAAGTCTCCTATATAGTCAACTTTGACTTCTAATGCCAAATTGGACCCAAACTCTTGGTAATTACATATCATACCCTATACTTTTCTATTTTTACAATTTTGACCCAAAACATTATAAAATTTTATAATTTTTATTAAATTCATTTAAAAACCCTAAATTCCTCTAAATTAAGCCCACGGCTTTGTAATTTACTAGTAATTACCGTTTGACCCCAAACTTACTTATATAAGCATAAATTAAATTAAATAAGCTTTAAACTTAAATTAAAATGGCCTAATGACATGGCCTTATTACAACTTTGCTTTATAACATAAAATTACACATAAAATAGCTCAATTTATACTATAAGCTCTCGGCCTTGCTGTAGCTTAATTATTTTCCACATAATGTCATAATTTGACCATTATGTTAATTAAATCACTTAAATGACTAGCTTAATTATCTTAGTCATTTTTTTCCACACTTAGGTTAAAATCACCCATATTAACAACTCCACTCTCGGCACATATAATATATATGCTTAAAAATCATAAAATCATAAGTTTAAGGTGTTTATACCTTGGTTTATCCCTAGTAACACCTTGGCAGCTTGGAGGAAAAATCACCACATCATTTAGACATGTTTAATACACCAAAATGAGATATGGTTATACTCCAAGCATGAGCTTAACCATAATGAACAATTAATGTAAGATTTAAGGCAAAAATCACCTTAAAATGCAAGGTAGTTTCCAAAGGGTCTCAGCCTGAATTAAACACATCACATGGTGTTAAATTCACCATATAAACATAGGGAATAGCTAGACAACAACAAGCTGCTATGGTAATAGGTTTTACCTTGGCAAAATGCCTTAAAGAATGATATTTCCTTTGATTTTCGACCACCCTTGCTCCAAATGGTTAACCAACTGAATAAACATGTAAATATGAAGATTATGAGTGAATAAACTCATAGAAATCAGAAGAATAAAACCGGATGGAGAATAGAAATGCTTAAGGTATGTTTTTACCTTATAATGTAAATTTTGGAAACATTGGTCCCAACACTTGCTTCAGCCAAGAATGATTGTTGAT
The DNA here is from genome assembly GCA_023374045.1 of Limonium bicolor. Classification (NCBI taxonomy): domain Eukaryota; kingdom Viridiplantae; phylum Streptophyta; class Magnoliopsida; order Caryophyllales; family Plumbaginaceae; genus Limonium; species Limonium bicolor. The sequence continues at coordinate 258,617,845 of CM041782.1, read as the reverse complement.
CAAGGTTTAAAATTATGAGAATGAGCCATGGAAAGTGATAGATCATGAGCTCCAAGTGTAGGTAATGAAGAGATGAAGGAAAAGAGCTAAAATAAGCCTTAAATCATTACCTTAGGTGCAAATCGGATTGATTTGCCTTGAACACTCAAGAACACAGCTTGAGAGGGTTTGGAATAGCTAATGGGTCAGCTGGAATGGGACAAGGAGAAAGAAAGAAAATGAGTTTCAATGAATGAAAAGTAAGAATTGGAATAGTAAATGGTGATTCACCAAATTGGCTAGATATTTAGTATTAAAGCTTGATGTGCTTTCCTCCTTGCTCCATGCTGCCGACCTAATATGGGTATAGATGAGTCATTCATTGACCATTGACTATACTTAGTCAATTTTGCTTAAAAATGCACTATTTGGATTACTATTCACAAATGAGTGCCATATTTCTGATTTTTTTGAAATCTTGGATTTAGACCTTCTAATGTGGTACATTATAGTACATTAGTATAACAAGGTCTAATCCAATGCCTAACACCACTCAAAACCCACTCAGAAAGTCAATTTTCCCAAAAACATGATTTAAGGAATTTTAAAGCACATTTTGTGTTAGAACTTGTTTTAGAGATTGGTTTCCTTTGAGAATGGTTTTATAATTTTCATTACTTCATTATAATACTTAGGAATCCACTTTGGATCCTATTTGAGGTCATACAATCTCTATGGTGTCTTAAAGCACATTTTTGGCTTTACCGATCTTAAGGCATGTTTTGCCTTGTTGAGATCTTTATATTGTTCCCCAATGGTATTTAGATGTTTATTAACCATCTTAGATCATTAATAGATCATTTAATTAAGTTTTTAAGGTTAGGGGTATTTCACTTAGGACCAGTGTTGGTCCGGGACTTAGGACCCGGACAAGGACCCGGACCAACACCAAAAATGAATTCTAAGCTTATTAAATGGGGTTTAAGGTAAGGAAGTGAATGGTAATGTAAGTATAAGATAATTAGTACTTAATTAATGATGCTTAAGGGCTATTAAAGGTATAAACAAGTTGGAGGAGTAATTAAGAAAGTTGTAAGTTTATAAACATCAAGATAATCCGAAACAACGGGACAACGGGGTAGGTATGGGAGTAGTAATTATGCATGTATTGTAATACTTAGTATTGATTGAACCATTTGGCATGTAGCCGGAGGTTCAAGAATAGGACTCGAGGAACAAGTAAGGACTAAGGAACAAGGAGACACCCGGTAAAGTGAATTTCGGTAAAAGGTATGATTTCTTCATGCTCTGTATCCTAACCTGTTTACCCCGATTTGTGTGCTTATTTGATCACCTAAATAAGATAAATGCATGAATTGGACTATATTGCACTTACTTGTGCTTGTTTATATTGTTCTTGGTATATTTCTCTTGAACAATAGTTTGTATAATTCATGAAATGAATGAATGATGATGGAGTGAATTGGTATCTTGTATTATACTTGTGTAACGTATGGTATTTTGTATGGAGGTGTATATGAGCAATGTATTGTGTATGTGGCTCGGATGTGTGACTTCTACTAATTCCTAACTACCTAACTCCTAACGTAAGTATTGAGTAAATTGGAATGAGTAGAAGTCCGATATAGTTTCGGCCACGCGTGAGGATGAGGAGACACAAGAGGTTGGATGCGATTCCTGGTTCTTTAACTGGTCCACAGCCCAAACCCCTTAAATGGGTAGCATCTTGGATTGGTGAACCAAGTAAATCCCGGTGGTGGCACAAAGTATTCCCCGGGCCAGAGGTCCCGACGACGTGACTTGAGTAAGTAGTAAAGTAAAGTAAGTATTGTATGAGTAATGGTCTTGGCTGGTGTAAGTCATTGACCCCGAGTAAAAGATTAATCTCCACCCGATTAACCCGGGTGGACAAATGAAGCTAACAAGTGCCGGATATTGTGTATGCATTGTGTATGGATTGGGTATGTAATGAGAATGTATTGTGTATGTATCGTGAATGTGTATTTCGGAAGAAGGTAAGTAAGTATTGTTGGACTTGTATAATCTCATTGTGTGTATTGAAGTGTATGTGTGTATTCCTTGCGTAAAGTATTGTAGTATTGTGTATAGAAACATGTATGCATGTATGTTCAAATAAAATGAATTGCATATATTCGACCAAGTGGTTGGCGTACCCTCGCTAGTACGCGGGGTATGCGGAAGTCATATTCAGCGTAAGCTGACCCCCTTGGGGGAATGTTTTTAGTGTGTAGGTACACGAAGCGGATATGGTCAAGGTAAGAGACCGGTGGCTACACTTGGATAGTTAGAAGTAGAATGTAGAAGCGTACTAAGTGGCACACCCCCTTGTACTTAGAAAGTAAGTAGTTTGTGAGGAATGGGAAGTGGTTAGACTCTTAATGAGTATCTACGAAATTGGAAGAGGTGTTGTATTTGTATAAGGATCTTAGTAAACTCGGTGTATTATATTGTATTGAACTTATGGAGTATTGTTATGAATGGGAAGCTCTAGTATTTGATTTGGTAATTGGAGTATGTATTGTAACTGTGTAGTACTCGGATATTCCGGTCCATCAGACCGATGCTGTACATAGTAGTAGTGGTAGCTTTGTCAGTCACGTGGGTGGCTAACGGCATTGTATCACCCACCGTTGAGCATGTAAGTATCCGCTGCGTGAGTCTGGATTGTATAAGGAGATTGGACGGTAATGACAGTATTAGCGGTAGGGGTGTTACACCTCATTTAACCACCATCACCCTACACGACCCATATCACCATTTGTATATGATCATCCAGTTACATGACTACCGTGATATCGTCATGAAGCTCAAATCCTCTATTGTGATACCTTATGTTCTTCATTGTTTCTTGCAAAATAATTCTTCTTAACCGTGGGTTGCCGTTCCCCGAGATCAAAAACACATTGTTATAAAGATCACAAACAGACCCCTCAAACAGTATGAGTGACCATTATTCTGAGGCATTGGTTGCCCACACGGACACAACTCTAACGTGTAAGAAACTGCAGTGAGTTGGCCAATATATTTCAAACCAATACCAAGCATCATGATTGCAGAGATCAAATTTAAGATGATGTGTACAATATACAAAAAAATTAAGTTTCAGTCATAGATGAACACATCCCAAAAGGGGGAACTGTTGGAATACCAGCCAGCAATGTCGCAGATAGTTGTAGAATCATATGTGGAATACCAGCTCTATAAAAGACAAACCCTATAAAGCATCTGTTCGGCCTGCACTATGACTATGCAGAAAAAGGGTAGGAAGCCACACTAATGAATACAATGAAAACTCTAATGCCAATGAAGGGTATACTCACAAGGTATAAATACCAAAGAGCACCTAGAGCCATATTCGGATGAGGTTTAACTGAGTAATCAAGACATGCATAAAACTTGCCCCGACAGGCTTATAGGTAATAGACTTACAATTCATTTCATTTATAAAGCTAACAACAGTCCAATGCAAGACCTTTCAATGAGTTATTGGTTTAAGCTTTACTATAACCTCAGTTAAGATTGTCACAATGGTTCTGAATAATAACCTCACTAAACTGAAACAAATAAACAACAACCATGATGACAAAGAAGTCAATTCCGGAAACATCAGGCTTAGGTGACAGTTAGCAAGTGTCTAAATTTCTTAAATCCACACCAAAGTTTAGCGGAAATACCTCCAAACACAGACCTGCGGCAACCTTCTCAAGCAGAGTTCCCAAATATAAAATACTTATTTCATACATTCTAAAAAAAGAATACCAGCTGCTCCGGTGCACGGTATTATTGTAATCATAAACAACACCTCACAAATTTGACCTCCCTTGTAAATATCCAAATGGCAATGTATGATGCCGTTATTATGGTATAGTCTGGCTAAACACACTACATCCGAAGGACAAATGTTCTAAATGGGTTCTGGAGGGTGGTCTCATTAATTCAGGGAAGCTATGATAATCACAATTATAATCAAAAGACTAGAGAGGAACTCCTGGCAAGATTTATAACGTAGCAAATATAACCTAGACAAATGTAGAGTCGGGGACTAAATCGAGGAACTCTGAATAAGATTTAGCAAATAATACATAAACAAATGTATATACATATATAAATCAGGAAAGACCCCGATATCTGTAGAACTTGAGGAGCTAAATAAAATGAAATTAAAGAATGTCATGACTAGATATGCAACCATGCCTAACTCGAGTTAACAATACAACTCAACGACTAAAAATAAATAATGAGACCTCAATAGTAATAAACATGGATTAAGCACCATTAGTTTGATGGAACCCGCAAGGGGAAGTTAAACAACTTCAGATAGGAAGGAACACACAAGGAATAATGGTGAGCAAGTAACAGAAGGGTTACAAGACCCATAAAGGATTAAGATGGGAATCGGAATAAACAAATTAAATCAAATGAAATTATAATAGCAAATATATTATATATATATATATATATAAATGTATAGAATTGGGCTTTATAAATGGCCCATTTCAAGAATTAAAATTTGTAATATTAAGGCAGACCGAAGTGGGCCTAAACGGTCAAACAAGATAAAATCAGCCAAATTAATTAGGAACTCAGACTCGGATTAGTTCCCACTTCGCCAAATTCTTGTAGTAGGTTCAAGCCCAGATTAGGAGTACATTAAAATTCGAATACCTATGAATAATTAGGTAATGAAATTTGGAAATTATAAACAAGAATAATGGACTTGATTGACGAATGAACCGATGGGTCAAGATAATTAAGAAATCATCTGGTAGATTCAGTACTAATTAGTAAATGTTGAGGATAATAGTAGGGATACGAGAATTTGGAAGTATACCGTCGTATACCCAATTGACTAACACTAGAAATGATGAGACCACATGTACGAGTAAATGAACATGTATATGTACATACGGTACGAAAATTAAAATGAAAGGAACTTGGGAGATCAGGAGGGTATAAAGGTATGTAATCAGGTATCATAAACCTATGGGGACAATCATATGTGGATACGTATAAACCAAGAGGATTATTGTAATATAAAGACGACCCTGAAACTTATAACACATGAGTATGTATATACTATATATACATGAAGGAATAAATATATACATACGTACACACCTAGAGGTATATACAGTTAGAGAATTTAAACAATAAATCTAAAGGCTTAAGAATTTTGACATTAGTCCATGAATTAATTGCCAAATGACTAGGAACGAGCGAGATAAGAATTAAAATTGGTTAAATTGATTGGTTGTTTAAATCGGACATGCAAAGTTGAACTTGATCCTGGCCAGGTCAAGTGACACTGAGCATAAAATGGGGTGAAGGGGTAGTCCAACACTTACACTGATCACGTCGGTGTTGGATGATTCTCGAAACCTCCTATCAATGCTAGATGATACGAGCATGTAGAATACATTGATACATGATTCAAAACTTAAAGGTTACAAATATGTAAAGACTTGAAATGATGTGATGTTACTAATAACCTAAAGGTTACCACATGAAATATATACTATCGCAGTCAAATGCAATATGTAACCGGTAGTAGTCAATTACTTTAGTTTCCTAGTGGAACATAACAATGACACTAGACCGTGTGACTAAGAAGATCCAGTCAGCAAGATGCTGCTTGATACAATCATAATAACAAGGATAAGAAAACTAAACATCCTATATTAAATGGTATATAACCGCAAAAACTTGTAACAGGTATAATTCGGTAAACCGGCAGTGTCAAGGCCATAATTCGGCTGAAAAATAAAGGTTACTTAAAGACGAAGAAGGGTATAATTTGGTTGTACACCTTAAGGGGATAAAAGTAGGTGGTAATGCTTCCGTACTTAGGGAGAGTAAACTAGCTATCTACATATAATTATGAGCAGCAATATAAACTAAACATGTTGTTGTACCAACGACACATTGTAACAATGAAGAACAAAGCTCTACATCGTTACTACAGAGCATATATGGATATAAACCTAAAGAGCGGCTAGAAAGATCAACTCAGACGCTTAAAAGCGCACTAAAAGAATGAATACCCGACCTCCAAAGAAACGAATAGACAAATTACAAGCCACGGCGACCATGTATAAATTAAAATACCCTACGGCAGTCAAGAGGCCTCTACTCCTAAAGGATACAATTAAGCTATGCACCACCTTGGATAGCATAGTAAAGGAAAACTAAACTCAAAGGTTATCAGAGTCACGCAGCAAAAGCTGGTGGACCGTATCCGGGTGGATAAGAAGTGACCTATCTGCCGATACCTTAGACCCAGAGAGGCTAAACCCAAATCCATTTGTAGATCGGTATGGATACCGATAAGTGCCTTTGATACAGAAACTAAGCCATTAACATGGTCAAGGCCTTTGATGAGATTATACTGCGAGCTACATCGCATAGAAACTAGAATACTCCATGAGAACTAAACACCTAGAACCAAGGTTCAAGGATGATATAATGGGGATTACGTGGGCGTAATCCATTTTTAAGGGGGTAGGCGTGTTTCACTTTTGTTGTTTTGTTGCTCGCATGTGGTGTTATTTTGGATGCTATGTGTGTGAACTATGTGTGGATTGGTTTGAATGCATGGTGGTTATGAATGAATGACTAGTTCATCTGATTGCTTATGAGTACAATAAAGGAATAGTACTTGTACATTACAATATTACTGAGAACTTGGTGAAGCCACAGATGTGGCGTGGTGCTTATAAGCACCAATGGTGAAATAGAACTGTGGAATTTGCGGGACATGATCCCTTGGTTAGAGAGAACAAATTCATGACTTGATTCTTTCACTATGTGTATTCCTACAACCACATGCTGATGGTTAGTAGGTTTGTGTGTTTTGGATTGTGTGTATGTGAATGGTATGTACGTGTATGTACACTTTGTCGTGAATGAATGTTGTGTGCCTTTTGATTATAGCCGTGCATGGTTTACGCATTACTACTATCTTGGATCACTATGGGAACTGGTGAGAAGCCATTAATTTGGCAAAGTGCTTACGGGTAGTGAGAATTATGGTATATGGGACTTGATTCCTTGGTTAGCGTGAAAGAATGCGGGACTTGATCCCAAGAATTAACGAGAAGGAAAAACATCGGTTAGGGAAGAAAGACTTCGGGACGAAGTCTCTTTTATGGGGGGTAAGTTGAAACACCCCTGAACAAATAAACACATAAAATCATAAATGCGTGAAGATTATCCGAGAATAACGTGTCGCATAATTCGGGACATGTGATAATGCATGAACAATTAAATTAAGTACGGACATACATATGTCCGAAAACATGACAACGTGACATATTAATACAGTCGCGTACATGTATATATACGTATATGTAAATGCATATACACAACGTTACAATATTATAACGTTGTATATATAACTAGTAACGCGAACTAATAATATAGTCGTATACATATATACATATACCAAAATGACATGTATATTGCATATACAAGTACCAACGTGACTTGTTAAAATAGACGCGTACATATGTGTATAACTGATAACGCGACATAATAACATAGTCGTATATATATATATATATATATATATATATACAAAAATAGTCAAGTATATAGCTGATACAAAAAAAGAAGAGCGAAGTGCGCTCTTGCCAGGATTTGAATCCGGTACCATTGGTATCTCTAGTGAACGTCTTGACCGGTTGAGCTATGCTCATATTCAGTAGTAAACTGTACCTCTACAGATATACGCTACTACAGTGGCTAAACAAAAAAAACAACAGAGCAATACGCTCCTACTCTGCCAGAATTCTCCAATAACAAACAGACCAAACATGAACCAGCTTGTCCCTTCTTTACATGGTGGCGCCAACTCCTTCGTACCAAATCCCCCACGAGCGACTGAAACAGACATATCTCCTCCTCTGTACTAACCTGAAACAGCAACTGCCTTTATCTTCTTTTTATTCCTGCACAAAACAAAATAAACAGGATTAGACTAGAGTAAAGTAACAGCAAACAAGTACCAAGGAGCCTAATTGCTACATTTCTCATACCAATTGGCGCCAACTACTTGTGCTCTGTACCGGCCTCAAAAACAAAAAAAAAACAACAGAACCACTGTAACACCCCAACTACAACCATACACTTAACAACAAAATAGCAGCGGAAAACTTAACTCATCAATTACTTAACTCAATGATGTTACACGCCGTTAACCACCCACGTGGCTAACAAGGCTAATACATATACAATGTATCGGTCTGATGGACTAGATTCCTGAGCATCTACACATTACTATACCTTTCCATTAACAACATCCAATATACATAAACATTCCAACTGTACCGAGTAATTACAAACTAATGCCGACAACAATTTTGGTCTTACTACACCTACAATACATACTCAATTTGAATGGCTACCCATGTACAAACAACTACCCCGTCCTACTCTCGAACGGCTTCCAGCTCCTTGTACCTGAAATAGAAAAGGAAAAAAGGGTGGCCCCCCAGGGGGCTCAGCACCTTTGCTGGTATGGTAATCCCGCAGCCCGCATGCTACCGGGCCACGCACAACTAATTGTCGTCTAAGCATGCAGTTGATTATATTTAAATCGTGCATGTAAACTATAAACACACAACACATTGCATACCCACAACAACGGGCTTCAACAAGTCGATCAACACTTCTATACTTGATCAATCGCTCATTGTGTTCTTTAACCCTAGAGGGTTTCTCCTCTAATGGAGCTATTTCCTTAATAGACGACACTACCCACTAGTCGGGTTATACTCAAATTCATCTTTTAATAACCTGGTTTCATATCCATGATCCGCATACTCCACATAACAACACATTTCACATTTCAACGTACATACAACATAACATCGCAATAAGAGTTGCAGTACAACAATAACACAAAACATAACGGAAACGATTCTCTTTAGGAACCGACCCAAACATAGTTAGTTCACTTGTAAGTCTAGAGAATCATATCACCCTCATGTTAAGCTCATTATACAACACTCATTACCGTCCTGATAGTCGGACGAGTAACTTAACTTAAAGATGGATCGGATATAGTGACCCGAACACACCACACAAACACATGTTCCCCCTAGACCGATCATAAGTCAAAATAGGTAAGCTTTGGAGTAAGCTAGTGGGAGATCGTAACCCAAGGAGGAAAACAACCATAACAGAGAGGAAGGTAAAGCAAGGATGGATACCCACTCCCAAACATCACGCGACCGGAACGACCGGATTCCTCACCCCCCATTAGTACATATATACTTATATATAAATAAACAGTTAGAGCTCCATTATGGAACCTATCACACCCACACACCAAGAGGTATTACAATCGGTTAAACACACAAGGGAGGTAAACATACCTACATGCACAAACAATACACAACCAACTCACGCATAGCCGTGGTTAGAACGTTCCCATGGTTTGGGTCGTTAAATCCGAATACCAATCTATTATGTAATCCTAGAGTCGGTTAGCTAAGGTTTAACACTTTCGAGGTTAAACGGTATCGGAATTGAACTCGCCACATAAATGAATTACTATAAACTCATTGCATGTTTTATCTTACAAGGTGGCAAACACACAGAAAAACACATTGGCATACAAGCCGGTGGGATCCGGTAGGACACAGGTTGCAAGAAAACCATACCTTTCACCACGGTCCACTATATTGTGTCCTTCTAGGTTCCTCGAACAAATCCCGTACAACTGGTAGCATCGCAATTACTTTCATTAATATTGGAGTAACATGATTGCTTAATGCGCCCATAGTTACCCCGTCACCCGTTATATTTAAGTTACTCTTGTGATCTTAAGTTCACAACTCTCACATCAAACCTAACTCTTGTTTACACATTTTAAGGCCTTTATATGTCACCAAACAAGGCCTAAACATCATCTAAAACCATTACCATTCAATCCCCCCATCATTAGGAGCCTTAAACAAATTTTTTTCTTCATTTCTAGTCTGGACCGCCCCCCTGGGGCAGTCCCAGAGGCGGTCCACAATAAAAACTACTTCGCCTGCGCTGGACCTCCCCACAGGGGCGGTCCCTAGAGGCGGTCCACAGCAGACCCCATTTTAAAAAGTGTTTTTCTCCTCATTTTGAACTCCAAATTCACCCAAATCTTTTCCCAATCATTCCACAATATTTCAACATGTTTCCTACATGTTTAAACACCTTAAAACAAGCACTAAACCTTCCTAAATCATCACTAACTTGTTACTCAATTTCTTACAACAATTCCTAACACTTATAACATTTTTCCTTAGGATTTCTAAGTGGTGAATCATGCCTACAATATCACTAACCAAAGTGTGCTTCCACAACAAGGTAACCACTCCCAAAGCATCATTTTGCATCACCCTCATCCCCTTTACACACACTCCTCAAGTCTTTCCCACAAGTTCATAATTAAACCTTCATAAGGCATTACACTTCCATTGTTCACCAAACTTTGCACAAGACTTTACCACACCTCCACCATGACCTTGGTGTATCTAGAAATCATCCATTAGTTCTCTAAATCTCCAAGACTATGCCCAAGGCATCTTAACACTTAAGAACACCTTAATTCACTTTCGTTCATCATCTTAACACTTAACAATTCCTAGTACAATCTAGGTCACCAAATCTCATTAGAATACATAAACTCCTTTGTTTACAACTAAATTTTGCCATAGCTTCTCTTGTATCACCTTACACCAAAACACATAGTTTTTCCACCATTATACAACCAAGAACACTAAATCTCTTAATACACATTCCTTACACACAAACATATTGTTTTTCATCCTTTAACCACCAAAGATACCCATCTTCACAAGAGATGTTCTTTACACACAACTAAACCTTTAGACAACACTACATCACAATATAGTGCACAAACTTAAATTGCTTGGCACTTAGGCCCTTAAATTGCATAAACCTTAAACACTGAATTTCCCACATAATAATGCCTTCAACCTGCAAATACACACAACAATGCTCCCATGTCCTTTTAGTCCACCTTGTGGATAGTTTTCTATCTCATTTCCCATTGGCTCTTTAGGTTAATTATTAAGCAAATATAGCTCAATTTCCTAGTACATAAAACCACATTAAGAGAGGTCATTTACCTCTTTGTTTTCCAAGCTTTCTCGCTTGTTTTCTCTTGTTTTTCTTGATTGAAAATCGGCAAGGAGCTTTTATCACTTGTCAACCTTCTAACCAATACACATGTAAGGGTAATGAGCATTAAGTTTAATACTCAAACTCATAATTAACCCTAGGTTTACATAAGTGTCTTAAAACACTAAAATTTAATGATTACTTTTGGAATTTGAAAGAGAGCTTGGTTAAGTAGCAAGATAGGACTCCTCCTAGTCCATTGAAGATCAATTCAAGCTAAATGAAGAGCAAGAAAATGCACCATTACAAGGTGAATTTTCGGCCATATATGAAAATGAAGGGAAACTTGGTTTTTCTTTGATTTTCCTTACCTTGAAACAAAGGAGAATGACAAGGCATGGAAATATGAGCTCAAGCTCCTTCAATGGTGAATCTCCATGGAACCGAAATGGAGCTTTTGAAGATTTGAAAAGAGGGAAATGAAGAGCTTGGTCTAACTAAGACAAAGGTAGTCTTGAAATTGATTTTGGAGCATGGAATCATAAGTTACAAGTAAAATAAGATGGAGAGTGAAGGGTGCTGTAGCAAAAACGAGATTGAGAAGTTAGGATGAAGATGAATACGGTGGTGAGTGAAGGAAATAAAGAGAGGAGGTGAGAGGTAAGCCTTTAGTTAAGATATTTATGTTATAAAAGGTAAATAGTAACCTTACTTTATTTTCTTTTACTTTTCTTAGTTGGCTGGCCAAGTATGGTGACTCACACCACTAAAACCGTTCCCCCTTACATATTAGAGATATTTATGGTCTTTGTTGACCAAATAATTGACTTATGTTGACTTAAGTCAAAACTAACACTATTTGAGCACTATTAACAAATTAAGGCACATAATTATGAAATTTTTTATTTCCCATTGATTTAGACTTCCTAATATGATACTAAGTAGTACACATGTTGATTAAAGAGTAATGATGGACATTTAGCCACTCAAAACCCATTTCCAAGACAATTTTTCAAAAATGTGCTTTAAGACTCCTTAAAGCACATTTTGTGTTTTAACTTGTTTTCAAGCTTTGTTTTCTTTAGTAATTGATTTAAAATGTTCATTATCATGTTAAAAAGGTCTATGAATGAACTTTAGGTCTTATACAAGGTTACACCAAGTCTAGAGCAAGTATTTGCTTAAATTGACTTTAAGGTGTTTTCTTGTGTTTTGTTTGGTTTAATTGTCTACCAAAGTTTCCTAAGGACTTAATTAGCCTTATAAAATCATAATTGAATATTATTAAGTCTTTTTAGTCTCTTTGGATCCTAACCAAGTTCACTCCAAGCTTAGAGCATGTTTTTGCTCAAACTGTGTTTATGGTACTTTATTGTTTTTACTATTGTTTAAATTGCTCACTAATGTTTCTAAGGCACTTTTTAGCCTTAATATACCATAGTTTAATGTTTAAACAACATATCAAGGTTTGGGGTATTTCAATCTACCCCCCTTAAAGGAACTTCATCCTCGAAGTTCACACTTCCCACGCATCATTTGGATTAGAACACGGGGATTACTTGCAAATAAAACTTCCATAACCAAACATACTTTACATCACACCCTCAGACTTAACGGTCCGGGTAACATATACACATCCATACATAACATAACATACTTACATGATAACCTCGGACTCAACGGTCCGGGTATCTTAACAACATTGTACTTACATAACAACCCTTAGACTCTCAGGTCTGGGTAACATTACAACATTTAGACACATAGGTCTAGGTAACATAACAACATTTAGACACATAGGTCTGGGTAACATAACAGCTTTCGGAACTCAGCCACTTAGGACTCAAGGTCAAAATAATACTTATTACACATAGCACACAACATGTCATAGCATGTATAACAATCAAAATACCTTTTATATACACTGTTATCCCGCAGCTTCCTTTGGGAGATCAAAACACTCACTTAATTTTTTAACATATGTACTTCTCATGTCACCGGTCCGAAGACAAAGGCTTATACGTCCTTAGCTCGTGAGCAAGTACTACAAAAATATTCTTTGTGAGGTTAGGTAAGAGAACTTTCATTATGTAAAGTATCTATCGACGTTTTATAAATACCGATTCAAAATCCTTTTGAAAACACATACAACTCCAAGTCCAACTTATGCTCTTTGCTTCTTTTCTTAGCGTGGTTAATTGTGACCACTTAAAGGGAGCTTCAAGAATCATCCAACCCTGATGTGATTAGCATCAGTGTTGAACTATCCTTCCACCTCAATTTGTGTTCGGCTTCCCATGATCGCATGCAAATCAAGTTCCACCTCCCACTTCATTTTCAAGCATCAAATAATACACTCATTTCCAATTTTCTATCTTTTAGTCTTTCTAGTCATAATCATTACATCTCCAAAGGATAGAACTCCGTCTATCAGTTATCTCCATTCACTTTAATCCTGTTACCTAGGAAATCTTATTCTCACTAGGTTCTATGTCGGTTTCATACCCTTTCATGAATCACTATATTGTATATATATACATATATTTTATCAAAATACAACACACAGTTTTACATTTATATACTGTCGGGGTTTTAGTTCCCCGGGAGTTTCTTTACTCCCTTACACTTGTACTCTCACACACAACTGTTAACAAATAAACACACTTATCACAATGGTATTCACATCTTCTGTGCGCAATTACCACAATTAAACCATGAATGAATGCGTATGTTTATGTAACGCACGCACCAATCATCAAAACAAATTATTTTGTGCTATGCACAACATAGTTCGCGTACACTTGTACGGTAAAGCACACTAAGCGGTTTTGTGCTCTACCCCCCTTAAAAGGGATTACGCCCACGTAATCAAACACTGAATATTGGTTTAAAAGTTCTACCGTCGTGAAGTGTTTTAACTTCCACGCGGTCTGTTATACAATGTGTTCTGGTTAGAGGATCTTAACCATATTGGCGGTTTAGTCCCTAAACCAAGAATTCTCATTGGAGTTTGCTTTAACTTTTAACTGGTTTCGGTTTTGGCCTGTGAGGCTTCTAGGCATTAATAATTAGCCATTCACTCATGTTCACTATGCACATTCAACATTTGAATCATTGGCTCACTAGTTTATGCTGCGCAACTCTTGATAACCTTAGAGCTTAGTTTGCCCCACTCGTTATTCTTACTCTATTGTGCATCTCCAATTATCACCTTTATCTTGGTAATAACAGTTTCTCAACCGACATGTGGTATCTCTTACCGTGAGCGAATTCGGTGAGTTTCAAAACTTGCCATCCACTTTTCTAATAACTTATTGCATATACTGCTACGTATTTCTCAATGATTGACTTGATTCCTTCTGACTTACTGTCGGTTGAGGTTGAGCCACTACCTAATGTGTAGTGCTCTCTCGGTTATTCCCTGCACTTGAGATATATTCCATACCGATATTTGGTATTGCGTGTTATTGCAGTCATTTATTGCTAAACATGTCTCCACATCTGGTTTTGTACATGTATCCTTTCATTGGTACGACCTTGCATTTCCTATGCCTTGGTCCTTATAGCGTTATAAGTCTGTTTCTACTTCCACCACAATTAACATTTCCCAAATTCCTAACTATCTCACTCGATCATTACTGCGCAAGTGCAATACCAAAACACCTAGTCATACAGAGTGCAGAGGCGTAAACTCTTGGTAGTGAATCTCTTATGCGATTCGCAATGGAATTCACACTATGTTTCACTGAGATTCTTATCTCATAATACTGGGTCTTGGCATACTGCCTAGTTTATTTGCTATCACTTATTGTTTAACACTTATACAACGGTCGCTTACTGTGTACCGTGCTCTTACTCCTTGTATAACACTAACTTACATGGTACTCACTGTCATATTAGCTTCCACACATATACTTACATCACTCGTATTATGGTTCGTCATTCATTTGGATGACTACTGAATGCTCCTTGAGTGTTGCTCACTCGAGTTACAAGCCGGCGCTATTCAGCTCGGTGCTTCACTTTATACAGACATGCTACTAAACTAACTCTCTCTCGCAATAACAACATAGTCCATCCTTAACATATTTCTTGAACTTGGTTCACATAACTACTGCTCCCGCGGTTTCACAATATCGAGAGGTATCCCCACTCAGTAAGTAGTGGTTCATTCTTCGCTCTATTTACTTGTATAACATAAACTCCTACAATTGATCAAATATACATAACACCTTTTTCTTGTGGCTTATAAGCCTTATTGCCTCGAGCTCTACTCAATGTAGGTTGTTCACACACATGTACTTCTCTGTACAACATTACATGGTTTAGAGGTTGTATTGGGCTCCTTGACAAGGTCGTTGCATCACGTTTCCTTTCATGGGATGCCCCTTAGGATTGTCTGTCTGTCTCCTGACAACTTATGTTTAAACTGGGTGTTAGTTTCAACCTTTGCGTTTCTGTCACGTTATTTCGTTCGACAATTGTTGATCCAAATACCCTTCAAGGATTGCTCCCGGGTATTGCTAAGTTATGCATTTACATCAGGCTTGCACTTATTGGTACGTTTAGTTAACTACGTTGTTTTGCGTTGGGTTAACTATCCTCTTCTATGAAGATCGATATTTCCTGGTAGTGTAGGTAATCATTCTGGGAATTTCATCCCGTTCGTTGCACATTAACATGTCCATATCAGGCATTTGCCTCGCCATGTATAGGCTGGGTCACCGTTCCAGCTATCATGTTTATCCCTGAGGATTCTTAAGACATGTGCGATGTCTTTACATAACAATCAGTGCACTGCGCACTTCCTGACTCTTAAACATTTCCTTGAATGAATTCACTAATTCTTTTAGTCTCGTTAACTTAACTGGGCTCTTTTACTTCAACCATTCTCGGTAATTCGTTGCTCTGTTTGACCTTTACTGCTGACAGTAGTATGAAGTCAACTACTCCCCGTGTCCTGGACTCTACTCGTATACATATGTGGGGTACCATACTGATACATTGCTACTTACCCGACTAACCCATAAGCAGGTCTATCAGGCCCACAAGCTCCCATCGGAGTGTGGTCATCCCACATTACAATTGGTACACTCGTAGTGTCCGTCACACGCCTAGGTGAAGTATTCTATTGTCAACTCCCTTATATTGTCCTGTGACAATATGCATTCCGTGCTTCCCGAACTTAATCAAGGGAAAGTCTCTCCACTGTTGTATTATTTAGAACTCGCTCCATTCCCCCCGGGTTGTTACCCTTGGGTTTACCAGTTTGGTTTAAAAGAAGGTTAGAAATAAGTATAGGTTTAAAAGAAAATTTTGGTTTTGAAAAGAAAAGAGTTTGAAATAAATTTGAGTTGAAAGAAAAATTCTCATGGTTTTACAACGTCTTCTTGCCTTAACCAAATCTAGCTTCTTGCTGACTGGTGTACTTCCAATTACAAAGGTTAGGCTGTTAAGCCCTTCCACAGTTATGATGATCACACTTAACTTCGAGGTACTTTACCAAGTACTTTGTAGTTGTAAAACTTTCCCGAAAGCCCTGTTATAGCAGCACTTGCCATGGCAAATGCGCCATGCTAACTGGCTATCGGTTCAACACACACACTGGTTGCGGTATCATTTTTACCCGCACTGTCATCAGTGGCCTTGTTGGCCCTCACTTGATCTTACAGTCTTGATAATAATTCCTCTGGGTGACTTCTCATTGTCTTCACATGATAATCATTAGCTGGGGTGTTCCCCATTCTTGGAGTCCCCTTTTACTTAGTATTGTATCCTCTTCGTAGCCTGTTCCTCGCATTTGTCGTGGTTACTAAGACTTGTCTCTTATTTGGGTACTACGTTGTAGTTCCTTAGTCGGTTGGTATACCGTTGGCGACATTATTTAACATTTGTGGTCCCGTAGACACTCGACTCGGGTTCCTTTACTTCACTTCTTGCCTGTTGCACGGTTGGTGCGTTGCAAGCTGGTTGTTCTCAACTGCTCGGCATGTCGACCCAGGTTGCCGGAAATTCCATTCTTCTATACACAAGACTCTTCATTCTTTGCTATTAAATGCGGTTAACTTTGTTTAGAGGGAAACCATCTCCGGGATTCCCACTTTTCGGGATCTACCGTATGACAGGTTCTCCGTACTCACAGTGGTACTTAATAACAGCCAGATCGGGTATTCCCGAGTAAGAGAGGACTTCCATCTCTCTGGCGTTCTTTCCCAAGTTATAAAATAGGGATTGTGGAGGGCGGAATGGATATTGTAGGTTTCCAGTACACACTGGTAATTCCTAACTAGCGTATCTCTCACGCTATCACTCAACCCTTAACTTAAAGTACTAAAATCCTAACTCGGTATTTCCTAAGCTCGGTAATTCAGTCATCAGAGCGATACTTCGCTCTGATACCACTTTTTGTAACACCCCAACTACAACCATACACTTAACAACAAAATAGTAGCGGAAAACTTAACTCATCAATTACTTAACTCAATGATGTTACACGCCGTTAACCACCCACGTGGCTAACAAGGCTAATACATATACAATGTATCGGTCTGATGGACTAGATTCCCGAGCATCTACACATTACTATACCTTTCCATTAATAACATCCAATATACATAAACATTCCAACTGTACCGAGTAATTACAAACTAATGCCGACAACAATTTCAGTCTTACTACACCTACAATACATACTCAATTTGAATGGCTACCCATGTACAAACAACTACCCCGTCCTACTCTCGAACGGCTTCCAGCTCCTTGTACCTGAAATAGAAAAGGAAAAAAAGGGTGGCCCCCCAGGGGGCTCAGCACCTTTGCTGGTATGGTAATCCCGCAGCCCGCATGCTACCGAGTCACGCACAACTAATTGTCGTCTAAGCATGCGGTTGATTATATTTAAATCATGCATGTAAACTATAAACACACAACACATTGCATACCCACAACAACGGGGTTCAACAAGTCGATCAACACTTCTATACTTGATCAATCGCTCATTGTGTTCTTTAACCCTAGAGGGTTTCTCCTCTAATGGAGCTATTTCCTTAATAGATGACACTACCCACTAGTCGGGTTATACTCAAATTCGTCTTTTAATTACCTAGTTTCATATCCATGATCCGCATACTCCACATAACAACACATTTCACGTTTCAACGTACATACAACATAACATCGCAATAAGAGTTGCAGTACAACAATAACACATAACATAACGGAAACGATTCTCTTTAGGAACCGACCCAAACATAGTTAGTTCACTTGTAAGCCTAGAGAATGATATCACCCTCATGTTAAGCTCGTTATACAACACTCATTACCGTCCTGATAGTCGGACGAGTAGCTTAACTTAAAGATGGATCGGATATAGTAACCCGAACACACCACAACAACACATCACTACTAGAAAAAAGCAAATTACCTACGGACGATTCCGTAGGTAATCCGTAGGTAATCATAATTACTGACGGAATACCGATAAAATTTCACCCAAATCATCCGTCGGTATATAATTGGTCGGTAATCATATTACCTACGGATTTTTTTTTTTGTCCGTCGGTAAATTACCTAGGGATTACCTACGGAAGTGTCAGCCATAGTTACCCACGGATTACCTACGGAACTGTCCATAGGTAAATTCCCTACGGAAAATCCGTCGGTAATCGAATGCCACGTCATCGTTTCCTCTTATTATAATATCCGTCGGTAATCCGTAGGTAAAATATTACCTACGGAATTGTTCCGTAGGTAATATTTTACCTACGGATTACCGACGGAATTGTAGACGGGCCATTTTTGTTAGACGTTCCGCAGGGAATCCGTAGGTAAAATATTACCTACGGAATATTCCGTAGGTAATATTTTACCTATGCTACAGAAAACCAGCTGTTACCGTAGGTAATCCGTAGGTAATCCATAAGTATTAATACATTTTCTATATTTTGTATTTATTTGATCAAATTTAGTTTATATTGTTTTTTATTCTTTATTTTTTAATAGATATTTCAGAATTAAAATTATTTAAATATATTATAAAACATAGTACTTAGAATATTTAAATAGTAAGATATATATTTAACTCATTTTATAAATCTGAAAACTAATATTCAACATCGCAAATAGAACAACCATAAAGTCATACTGATAAAACCTAAAAGTTTACGTTAATCATACATACACCATATTAGTCACTCTCTGAACTATCAGACTTATCAGTATCTCTATCCCTAGCTTGTTGCGGGTTCCCTTTCGTTGGAACCTGAGCATGTGATGTAGATGGTGGGCATGAGGTGCAGTCTGTGGTGGGCCCCCCATCCCTGAGTCGGCCCCGACCACCATCCCTGTGTCGGTATCCCACTCTGAGACCCAAATGCTGAGGGTGGACCCCATGATGAAGTCGTCTGATGAGAACCAGGTGCAGCTGAAGATGGACCCCATGACGGCCCGACCTGATGAGAACCTGAAGGAGGAGGTGGACCCCACTGTGACCACGGAGCGCTGGCCATCAACTGCAAGAACTGCTGTGAAATCATCTCCTGGCGCTTCAGCATCTCCTCATCCCGCCTCTTCATCTCCTCATCCCGCCTCTTCATCTCCTCCTCAATCTTCTCTTGATATTGTTGTATCTCCGCTTTCATCTTAGCATCAACCACCTCCTTATACTGCTGAAATCTTAGCTCATCAAATATAGATGTCGAGGCAGTAGTGCGGGAATATTGCTCCGGGTAGTATTGCTTGGCAGAGTCTGCAAGACCATACACTCTTTGCTTCTTCGACTTTCCCTTCACAGCCTTGTAAAAAGCCTTGTTTACCTCTACTGGATCATCAGGCTGAGATGTGCCAGCTTCATCAGAATTTGTAGTGGTCGGCAACTCTTGCTCGATTTCATCCTACATAAATATAGAAAGTTATGAATGTTAGTAATTAAATAGCGAACACTAATATTCAAATTAGGTGTTTATAAAGCACTAAAACGTACCACCACTGCTTTAGCTTTCGGACAACTAAATACCCTTTCTCCACGATCATTCTTCTTAGTATGAGTGTGAAGAAACAGGGTGTATGCATCCACCGGTGCACCTTTCTCTTTTTCCTTCTGTAACACCCCTACCCTTAACCTCGTCATTACCTCATAAATTGTCACCAATTACTCTTACTCACGCAGCGGAACTCTAATTACAACGAGGGGTGAAACAACGCCAATAGCCACCCATATGGCTAACCAGGCCTTCCTTACATACCGTAACGGTCTGATGAACTGGAACAACCGAGTACACAACACAAATACAACACTCAAATCATTTCTTTACTATACCGAGTCTACAATAAATGGATACCGACAACACATTCGGTCTTACACCTCTTTCAATACATAAGTAATTAAAACTACTACCCATGTAACCCACCGACCCCATCATACTCTCGAACGGTAACATCTTCGGTGTACCTGTAAAATAAAAAACATCGCCCCTAGGGGCTCAGCTTAACGCTGCATATGAAATTCGCATACCCCGAGCGCTAACCGGGGTACGCCGACCACTTAGTCGGATATACATGGAGTTCATTAGTCAAACAACATGCATCATAGCAATACAATAAGTACATGTAATGCTCAAGGAATTTACATCCAATCATGGAACACAATTCCTAACTACATAACAAGGTTGTTAGTTGTATCTGGTTACTCTTAGGCCTTGAGGGTATTCCTCACTATGCCTTGTTTTACTTATTCAATACCTCACCCGCTCTCTCGGGTTACTTATTCGTATACATACCCATTCTCTTGGGCTACTCGTACTATACTCACCCACACTCTCGGGTTACTTATTCTCATTATCTCACCCATACTCTCGGGTTACTTATTCTCATTATCTCACCCATACTCTTGGGTTATTTATACTCATTATCTCACCCATACTCTTAGGTTATTTATACTCATTATCTCACCCATACTCTTGGGTTATTTATACTCAAGCTCTTGTAGATTCTCGAGACGCTACAGGTCTCCAACGTCACGCTTGTTACTCTTAATACATACTTAGGCCAAAACTCATGACTCTCTAGCATAGTCTTACTTCCCCGTTTTGACCCTACTCTGGGTCTAGCATGGTGGGAAGGTTCAACTAGCTCACGGAACTCTCTCTTAGTTCCTAACTCTTTTGCTTAGGCCCGACTGCTCTCGGACTACTTACATTCCCATACACTCCTCTCTCGGAGTTATAGTAATATTTTGTATATTAGTCTAGAAGCATCACTCTCGATGTTTCTAATAACCTTGGGAACATACTTAAGTTTGGTTAATCTTAGGATGTAAGAGTTACCCATACATATACTTTGCTCATACTTTCGGTTATTTACATATATCAGGTAAAATCCTCATATAGGAGGTCGACCATGTCTCAAGGGATTTACTAATCCCTCAGGTCTCTTTACCTTCTTCACTAGTTCGCATCTTTGTACTATCTTAAATCCTCTTGAAGGAGGTTCACTTATCTTTCCACTCTCATTTGTTTCGTGGGTTGTTTCAATGTGGTTTTCTAACCATTATCGGGTATTTACTCAACCCGTACATCTCCTCATATTCTAGGGAGTTCATATGTTTGCGTTATCGTTATACTTTAACGGATAGTTTATGTGTTTGCACGTTTGCGTTATCATAGCACCGACCCGATCTAGGGGTCTCTAGCCAAACGTTACTCACTACGAGTCGGTCCATTCACTACGTTAGACCACACCGGCATACGAGTATGTTAGCTCATTCAACATACAACAAGGCATGCATAATCAAACAAGGGATTATTTTCATGCTTTAATCTTGATTAAGCCGGCACACAAACACAAATCAACGTAACTCGGTTAGCACGCGGAGTATGAGAAAATCATACCTTTCACCGGGTTTTTACTTTTACTGTGTCATCTCACCTTGCTCGGGTCACACACGATCCCTGATAACGTTTCAAACATTATTATTAATACTAAGCTCATACGGAACATAATTAAATGTTATTCCCGTATTACCCCGTTATCCCGTATCTTGGTTTCACTCTTGTTAATTTGAGTTCTCACTTCTCAAACACTTCTAACACTTTCTACACTTCTTAGGGCCTTTACATGTCACCAAACAAGGCCTTAACATCTTATAATCATTAACATTCAAACCCCCATCATTTAAAACCTTTAAAATGCCTCTGTAGGTTTCTGGGGGTGGTCCGGGACTTGGTCCTTAACCTAAGTCCCGGACCAATTGCGAACTTAACTCTCGGGTGAAAATTACACATGGTCCGGGACCTTGTCCTGGAGTATAGTCCCGGACCAAAGCAGCACTTGCACTCTCGGCCTTAATTTAGGTGTGGTCCGGGACTTCGTCCAAGGACCAAGTCCCGGACCCTGCTAAACCTGCTCCAAACTTGATTTTTCCACTCCAAATCAATCCTTAAACCACCCTTAATCTTTCCATAAACTTTCCACAAGTTTTCCACATGTTAATCACCTTAAACCATGCTCTAAAAGTCTTCAAATCATAGGCTCAAACCTTACTCAAACTCTTGCTCAAATTCACACATTTTCATAACTTGTTTTCTTGTTTTCTAATACTCTTGTAACAGATTTTGGTGTTGCCTCCCACCATTCAATACTCCACACAATAATGCCATTCCTAGCACTCCAAAGACATTATTTCCCTAATTTCACTCTCTTCTTCACACTTTGGTTTTCAAACCATTAGCCACTCAATTAACATCTCTTAAACACACCTAGTTTCTCCCATTAAATGGAACACTCAAGTTCATAATCTCCAAGCAAATTTTGACAGCACTTGCCTACTTTTTAAGCATATTCACCACACTTAAATCAGCTCATAAACACTCTTCTCCCTCCTGTTTGGTTTAAACATAAACAACACATCAAAATCCCATTTGCTCACATATGTACACTAACCTAACTTCAAGGTTTATTTGCACACATGAGCCTCATTAAACATTCTCATTCAACTCACAATATTGTGGTATCATTACTACTCAAGCTCAAGGTTGTTTATACAACACTAACATAAGTTTTCCCAAGGCAAATAAAACCAACACAAGGTAAGCCCATTACCTTGTTTATTCTCGGTTTTTTTACTCCTCTTCTTCCTCTTTCTCTTGTTCCCTCTCCTCTTCTTGTTTTCACAACATACAAAGGAGCATAGATTGCCAACTACAATTATCCCCACACACATATCAAGCTTATTAATTTAATTTTTTTCCCACACAAAACTAGAATTACAAGAGCTAGTTTTTAGGGTTTAGCTTAGAGATTACCTTAAGGTATCCAAATGGAGAGTTAGGCAATCAAAATGATGAAGTTCCCCCACTCCACAAGGACATGAAGAAACCGACTGAAATGGAAGAAAATTTTCAACGTGGGAAATTTTCCAAATTGCAAGAACAAGCTAGGAATAATGAACTTTTGCTTATATTTTTACCTTAGACATTAAGGAGATGATGGAGAGTCAAAAAAAGCTCTTCAAGCTTCAAAAGGCCCAACACCCATGGAAGTGAAGGTGGAGGAATCAAGATTTTGAGGGGTGGAAAACGTAGCCCTCGCCGATACGAATCTAACGGTATAATTTTGTGTGATTCGGTGAAGAAATGAGCAAGCTTGAGGAGGAAGAAGATGGGATGTGTGCTCTCTTGTGGAATCGCCGGTTGACAGAGGAAGAAGAAGAAGATATACAGAGGGATGGGCAAATAAAACGTGAAATGAGGAAGGAAAGAGAGGTGAGAGAGTAAGTAACTACTTTTACTATTTCACCTTTTGCTTTATTTATTTGTCTTGTCATCTTATTACTAATTACTAGCAAGCTTATTAATGTGTGTATACACACTAATTAAAACCGGCCCTATACATTAGTAGCCCGGGTCATCTTTCGTCTTTTCGAATTAAACGCGTTTCGTCTCCCGGTTTCGTCACTATTCACTTACCGGTCCGTTTTCCGGAATTTTCTCGTTTAATTAATTTTAATGGTTATTAAGCTTCCATAATACTTATTTATAGTTATTTAATCAACTATAATTTTTATGGGTCCGTTTGACCACATAAAGTCACGTTTTCGGGTTTTCTCGAAAAACGTGCTTTAAAACTCCGTTAGCGTTTTAATCCATTATTTGGATCCATTTTCTTCGGGAATCATTCCCGTATACTAATTAGGCCTAACTAAGCCTTAGGAATCCATCTCGGACCCTTACGAGATCATTTATCTCTTATTTAAATTTAATGCGCATTTTAGCGTTTTTCGCGTTTAACGCATTTTCTCTTTTCTTTTGGTTTTATTCTTTTTACCAATACTCTCTAGGCACAATTAGGCCCTTAATAATTTTATTAGAGTAATTAAATCACCATTTTTAGATCCGGGGTATTAAAATCTACCCCCCTTAGGAACTTTGTCCTCAAAGTTGGTGAATCTAAATGGTTACTCTCATGGGCGTACTATGCCAAGGTTATAATACATGTACAACCTTACAGACTTCACAAGTCTGTCTCATTTCATACTACACATACCACACACAAATCACAGCATGTATAGCAATCAAAAATACTCTTTTACTCTCCATGGAATCGGTCCGAAGACAAGAAGGCACTACAGTCCTCGAATCCACGTTGAGTAATATACTACTGATCCCTCAGGTACCGGTCACGTTGAACACTTACTCTTTCTGGTTCACGGCCGTTTCATGACAAATGGGCACTTACTCTCTCTGGCCCACGGTCCCTTCGGTTCTGATCAAAACATTACACATATACATATCCTCAGGCACTCTGGTTGACTCACTCAACACAGGAACATCTCAGGGTACTCTCCCCGTCCTGCTGCCTTTGGAAAAATCACACACTGACACCGCCCCAACCGGTCACTTAGGACCGCCGCACGTACGGTGCAATGGTTTCAAAACTAATACACGTCCACCGTTCTACCGGTCATCAAGACTTAAGGCCACAGCCATCGGCGGGTGATAGCGGTTTCAAAACCAGTTTCCGTTTCCATCTTCATACTTGAAGAAAATTCTTTTTCAAAATCTATTGAAAATTCTTTTTAAAACATCACACAACTCCAAATCAAATTTATGGTAGCTGTATCTTTTCTTAGCGTGATTACTTGTGACCACTTATAGGGAGCTTCAAGAATCATCCAACTCTGATGTGATCAGCATCAGTGTTGAACTATCCTTCCACCCCAATTTGTGTTCGGTTTCCCTTGATCGCTAGCAGACCAAGTTCCACCTCCCACCTCAGTTTCAAACAATCAGATAGTCAAACATTTACGTTTTCTATCTTTTACTCTTTCTAGTCATATTCATAAACAATCTGTTTCAATTTATCTTTGTCATGGAACTTAAGTCATCCATTATTCTCATTTGTTTCACTCACCTTGCCTAGGCATTCCATACTTGTGGCCTCATTAGTCAAATTATTACTCAACTTAAAACACACAACATGCAACTCCAAAGGATGGAACTCACTCCATCAATCATCCTCAAATAAATCACCTAGGGAACTCACTCCCTCTTAGGTTACACATCGGTTTCATGCCGATTTATACTCGTCATATCTCATGTCTAATCTCACTAGACATATACTATAGGGATTCTCATTCCCTAGGAGTCTCTCTACTCCTCTTTTCATAAATATTACCTACTCATTACTTGCATCTCTCATGCACAATACTTATACTTACACAATGAATGGGTACACATGTTATGTAACATGAGGTCCAAACATCAAAACAATTTTCTTTGTGCCATGCACATAGTAGTTTACGCACCAACACGAAAACATACTCTAAGCGGTTTCTCGCCCTACCCCCCTTAAAAGGGGTTACGCCCGCGTAACAGACCATATGTTATACTGAACATTGGTTCACTAATTCTGGTATCATGAAGTGTTTTAACTTCAATGCGGTTAATTAACTCATAACCGGGTTCGGTTCTAGCCTCTAAGGCTTCAAAGCATTTAGGATTAGGCAACTACTCACAATTGCTAGGTATACTTAACCTTTGAGTTACGGTCCACAAGCTTCTATTGCGTGACCTGATAACTAGAGCTTAACTCGCCCTTTGGTACTCTCAATGTATTATCCACTCCCTTTCTATCCCTTTTGACTTGGGAATAAAGGTTAGTCAATCGTCGCTAGGTATCTCTTACCGTATGCGAATTCGATGAGTTATAGATTTTCTCTCCAGCTCTCTGGAATTCTGTTTTGTATAACTATGGATACCTTCATGATTATTCACATATTTTTCCTGACTTATTGTCGGTTGAGGTCGAGCTACTACTCAGTATGTAGTGCTTCCTCGATTAATAGTTGCTTCTGAATTACATTTGTTTACTTGTTTCTGTACAAGAATTCCTCATTCATACTACTCTGCCTTTGTCCACATATCGATCCTGGGCCCTGTGGGTTACTGCCCACGTTCTTTGTGCATCTTTGGCCAATGGCCGCACGGTTATCTCTCTAGATTCTCACTCAACAGGCTTCGTTGACATTTCTCAATTCCTGGCTCTCCCACTCGATCATTACCGTACAAGTGCAATACCAAAACACTCAGTCATACAGAGTGCAGAAGCGTAAACCCTTGACAGTAAATCTCTCATGGGATAGGAATGATTATGTCCCCTTTACCACATTTCCTTATCAGCTTCATATCACTCACCGAATATACTCTTACAATGGTCGCTTACTGCGTACCATGCTATACTCATTACAACATTCGCTTATAAGGCATCCGCTACTACTTTAGCTTCCGCTCATATAATCCTGCCATTCATACTATGGCTCATTGCATATACAACTCTAACTCTCCACGTTTATGGTGTATCGTTTATTCTGCAATTCATATTGCACACATACAGTGTTTACTTCTCAACCGATTGCTCTCTCGGTTTCCTTCCATTGCTATCAAAGCCTTTCTACATGCTATTGTGTTCATAAATTCCTTGGCAATATACACATGCTCAGGTTTCACTACACCGCTTTAGCAGTTTCATATTACATACTTAGATGGTAGCCTTTCTCTGGAGGATTCACGCAATTACCGCTCCGTAGGCTCCACAATAACAAGTGGTGTCCCCACTCTAAGGTAGTGGTTCGTGCTCCACAATAACTCTTATGCCTTTATGCATATGTTTTACAACGTTTGGATCTACGTATTGTAGTTGGTTTTGTCGGCTTACAAGCCACCTTGCCTCGAGTCATGCTCCATGCGGCTGTTTATATAGATTTCTGCTTCTCCGTATACCGTTAAATGGTTTGGAGGTATTACTGGGTTTTTGATATGGTAGTTTCATCACGCTTCCAGGCATGGAAGGCCCTTTCGTATTTTAATATTAATTCATGCCCTCTGGCAATTTAGGGTATCCCGTGTTACGAGGGATCCCTTCGGGTTCTACCCAAGTGTTTGCTTAAACACTTGTGTTCTCAACACGATATCTCGTTCAACTACTGTTGACTTCGGTACCCTTCACGGATTGCTCCGGGGTATTTTGAGTCGTGCCATTACATCTGGCTTGAACTTATGGGTATATTCAGATTCTTACTCCGCCTTGCGGTTATGTATATTTTGAAATATCCCGTTTAGGTTGTAATGTCTCCCATTATTGGGTAGATCCTTGGTACTTTTCCTTTACCTCCTTGGTCAGGTTGTCATTCTCTTCAATGAAGTATACTGTGGGAACTCTATCCCGTTATCGAACATTAATATGTTCTTTTTAGGCTTGCCACATTGCTTACACTGGTATTCATTCCAGTCATTATGTATTTCCTCCTTGTTTCCTGAGTCATATCCCATGTCTATGCTTAATACTTGTGCTTCTCGCACTTCTCTACGCTATGTCCTTAGGTCTGTCACCTTACTGGTTCCTAGACTCCTTTATCTTGGTAAGCTTCCTTGTGTTCTTCGATCATTCGAGGTGTCCAACTGTCTTTGTTTGAATTGGCTCTTTCGTCCGTAGTATGGAGTGGGCTACTTCCCGTGTTCTGTACTCTACTTGTATACATACATGGAGTATCTTATTGATATGTTACCACCTACCTGACTAACTCATAACTGGTCTGTCAGGTCCGCAAGCTCCTTCGGAGTGCGGTCGTTCCATGTCTCGTTTGTGTACACTTGTAGAGTCGGTCACGCCTAAGTGAAGTATTCTGTTGCCAACTCCTCTTGTATCATTATATGATAACTTACCGTGGTTCTCTGGTTTGGTTTTTAAAATTTGGGGTTTTCTGGAAAATTTTGCGTTTGAAAGAAAAAATTGAGTTTGAAAATAAATTCTTTACGGCATTTCAATGCCGGTTACTTCTTACCAGTCTAGCCTCGTGCTGACCGGTATATTCTCAATACAATGGTCAGGCCATTCAGCCTTCCCAGGGTTTCATTTCAGAATTCTTAAGGTTTGTAGTGCTATATTGGCTTCTCTTGCCGTCTTGGTACTTGCTAAGTACTGGTCGCTTGTCAAAGCTCTCCTTATTAGTCCCGCTATTACTGCACTTGCCGTGGCAAGTGCGCGGTACTGGCGGTTTTTGGGTTAACTCATACCGGTCACGGTATTGTTCACATTGTATTTGGTATACTCGTTGGCTCTTCCTTGATCCCCTAGTTGGATAACTGCTCCTTGGAGCTGCTTCTCATTCCTCTTGACATGACTGTCATTCATTTAGGTGCTCCTCCACTCTCGGAGTTCCTTAATTACTTTAATTCTATGCTTTACCTCGTTGCTCGTTCCCACGTCTTTACTGTGGTTACCGAGGTTTAACTTATTTAGGTACTACTTCTGTAGTCCTATTCGGGTATATCCCGTAATTATGCTTGTAGTTGTCTAAGCTGTGCCCGTTAGGTATTGCAACCTCTTCGGGTGCGGCAGGGTGGGTGTACCTACTCTTGACTAGATTCTTGGTCGGTTAGTGTACCGATGTTGATATTAGTTAACTATGGCGGTCCGTAGACATGTCCCGGTTCTCGTTAGTTCTCATAAGTCCGTCTGGTCGCACGATTGGTGCATCCTTCTCACTGCTGCTCGACCAGCTGGGTTCTCGCGACTGCTAAGCATGTCGCCCCAGGCTGCCACAAATTCTGGTCTCCTTGGATTAGGATGTCTCGACTTCGTTCGTCATTGCATGCATTATTGTCATTTCAGCGGGATCCGTCTCCGGGATTTCCGGTTCTCGGGATCTACCGCATGAGAGGTTCTGGTTCAGATTGAAATATTTACTAACTGCCAGATTGGGTTTCCCATCTCTCTGGTGTTCTTTCCCAAGCTTTTAATGCGGGGTTGTGGAGGGCGGGTTTGGTATTGTAGGTGTCCAGATCATACTGGAAGTTCCTAACTAGCGCATCTCTCACGCTACCACTCAACCCATAGCCCTAAGTCTCTAATTCCTAACTCGGTATTTCCTAAGCTCGGTATTTCCAGTCATCAGAGCGATACTTCGCTCTGATACCATTTTTGTAACACCCCAACCGTTAACCTCGTCATTACCTCATAAATTGTCACCAATTACTCTTACTCACGCAGCGGAACTCTAATTACAACGAGGGGTGAAACAACGCCAATAGCCACCCATATGGCTAACCAGGCCTTCCTTACATACCGTAACGGTCTGATGAACTGGAACAACCGAGTACACAACACAAATACAACACTCAAATCATTTCTTTACTGTACCGAGTCTACAATAAATGGATGCCGACAACACATTCGGTCTTACACCTCTTTCAATACATAAGTAATTAAAACTACTACCCATGTAACCCACCGACCCCGTCCTACTCTCGAACGGTAACATCTTCGGTGTACCTGTAAAATAAAAACATCGCCCCTAGGGGCTCAGCTTAACGCAGCATATGAAATTCGCATACCCCGAGCGCTAACCGGGGTACGCCGACCACTTAGTCGGATATACATGGAGTTCATTAGTCAAACAACATGCATCATAGCAATACAATAAGTACATGTAATGCTCAAGGAATTTACATCCAATCATGGAACACAATTCCTAACTAACATAACAAGGTTGTTAGTTGTATCTGGTTACTCTTAGGCCTTGAGGGTTATTCCTCACTATGCCTTGTTTACTTATTCAATACCTCACCCGCTCTCTCGGGTTACTTATTCGTATACATACCCATTCTCTTGGGCTACTCGTACTATACTCACCCACACTCTCGGGTTACTTATTCTCATTATCTCACCCATACTCTTGGGTTATTTATACTCATTATCTCACCCATACTCTTAGGTTATTTATACTCATTATCTCACCCATACTCTTGGGTTATTTATACTCAAGCTCTTGTAGATTCTCGAGACGCTACAGGTCTCCAACGTCACGCTTGTTACTCTTAATACATACTTAGGCCAAAACTCATGGCTCTCTAGCATAGTCTTACTTCCCCGGTTTTGACCCTACTCTGGGTCTAGCATGGTGGGAAGGTTCAACTAGCTCACGGAACTCTCTCTTAGTTCCTAACTCTTTTGCTTAGGCCCGACTGCTCTCGGACTACTTACATTCCCATACACTCCTCTCTCGGAGTTATAGTAATATTTGTATATTAGTCTAGAAGCATCACTCTCGATGTTTCTAATAACCTTGGGAACATTACTTAAGTTTGGTTAATCTTAGGATGTAAGAGTTACCCATACATATACTTTGCTCATACTTTCGGTTATTTACATATATCAGGTAAAATCCTCATATAGGAGGTCGACCATGTCTCAAGGGAGTTACTAATCCCTCAGGTCTTTTTACCTTCTTCACTAGTTCGCATCTTTGTACTATCTTAAATCCTCTTGAAGGAGGTTCACTTATCTTTCCACTCTCATTTGTTTCGTGGGTTGTTTCAATGTGGTTTTCTAACCATTATCGGGTATTTACTCAACCCGTACATCTCCTCATATTCTAGGGAGTTCATATGTTTGCGTTATCGTTATACTTTAACGGATAGTTTATGTGTTTGCACGTTTGCGTTATCATAGCACCGACCCGATCTAGGGGTCTCTAGCCAAACGTTACTCACTACGAGTCGGTCCATTCACTACGTTAGACCACACCGGCATACGAGTATGTTAGCTCATTCAACATACAACAAGGCATGCATAATCAAACAAGGGATTATTTTCATGCTTTAATCTTGATTAAGCCGGCACACAAACACACAAATCAACGTAACTCGGTTAGCACGCGGAGTATGAAAAATCATACCTTTCACCGGGGTTTTTACTTTTACTGTGTCATCTCACCTTGCTCGGGTCACACACGATCCTCTGATAACGTTTCAAACATTATTATTAATACTAAGCTCATACGGAACATAATTAAATGTTATTCCCGTATTACCCCGTTATCCCGTTATCTTGGTTTCACTCTTGTTAATTTGAGTTCTCACTTCTCAAACACTTCTAACACTTTCTTACACTTCTTAGGGCCTTTACATGTCACCAAAAAGGCCTTAACATCTTATAACATCATTAACATTCAACCCCCCATCATTTAAAACCTTTAAAATGCTCTCTGTAGGTTTCTGGGGGTGGTCCGGGACTTGGTCCTTAACCTAAGTCCCGGACCAATTGCGAACTTAACTCTCGGGTGAAAATTACACATGGTCCGGGACCTTGTCCTGGAGTATAGTCCCGGACCAAAGCAGCACTTGCACTCTCGGCCTTAATTTAGGTGTGGTCCGGGACTTCGTCCAAGGACCAAGTCCCGACCCTGCTAAAACCTGCTCCAAACTTGATTTTTCCACTCCAAATCAATCCTTAAACCACCCTTAATCTTTCCATAAACTTTCCACAAGTTTTCCACATGTTTAATCACCTTAAAACATGCTCTAAAAGTCTTCAAATCATAGGCTCAAACCTTACTCAAACTCTTGCTCAAATTCACACATTTTCATAACTTGTTTTCTTGTTTTCTAATACTCTTGTAACAGATTTTGGTGTTGCCTCCCACCATTCAATACTCCACACAATAATGCCATTCCTAGCACTCCAAAGACATTATTTCCCCTAATTCACTCTCTTCTTCACACTTTGGTTTCAAACCATTTAGCCTCAAACACATTACATCTCTTAACATCAACTAGTTTCTCCCATAAATGGAACACTCAAGTTCATAATCTCCAAGCAAATTTTGACAGCACTTGCCTACTTTTTAAGCATATTCACCACACTTAAATCAGCTCATAAACACTCTTCTCCCTCCTGTTTGGTTTAAACATAACAACACATCAAAATCCCATTTGCTCACATATGTACACTAACCTAACTTCAAGGTTTATTTGCACACATGAGCCTCATTAAACATTCTCATTCAACTCACAATATTGTGGTATCATTACTACTCAAGCTCAAGGTTGTTTATACAACACTAACATAAGTTTTCCCAAGGCAAATAAAACCAACACAAGGTAAGCCCATTACCTTGTTTATTCTCGGTTTTTTTTTACTCCTCTTCTTCCTCTTTCTCTTGTTCCCTCTTCCTCTTCTTGTTTTCAAACATACAAAGGAGCATAGATTGCCAACTACAATTATATCCCCACACACATATCAAGCTTATTAATTTAATTTTTTCCCACACAAAACTAGAATTACAAGAGCTAGTTTTTAGGGTTTAGCTTAGAGATTACCTTAAGGTATCCAAATGGAGAGTTAGGCAATCAAAATGATGAAGTTCCCCCACTCCACAAGGACATGAAGAAACCGACTGAAATGGAAGAAAATTTTCAACGTGGGAAAATTTTCCAAATTGCAAGAACAAGCTAGGAATGATGAACTTTTGCTTATATTTTTACCTTAGAGCATTAAGGAGATGATGGAGAGTCAAAATAAGCTCTTCAAGATTCAAAAGGCCCAACACCCATGGAAGTGAAGGTGGAGGAATCAAGATTTTGAGGGGTGGAAAACGTAGCCCTCGCCGATACGAATCTAACGGTATAATTTTTGTGTGATTCGGTGAAGAAATGAGCAAGCTTGAGGAGGAAGAAGATGGGATGTGTGCTCTCTTGTGGAATCGCCGGTTGACAGAGGAAGAAGAAGAAGATATACAGAGGGATGGGCAAATAAAACGTGAAATGAGGAAGGAAAGAGAGGTGAGAGAGTAAGTAACTACTTTTACTATTTCACCTTTTGCTTTATTATTTTTGTCTTGTCATCTTATTACTAATTACTAGCAAGCTTATTAATGTGTGTATACACACTAATTAAAACCGGCCCTATACATTAGTAGCCCGGGTCATCTTTCGTCTTTTCGAATTAAACGCGTTTCGTCTCCCGGTTTCGTCACTATTCACTTACCGGGTCCGTTTTCCGGAATTTTCTCGTTTAATTAATTTTAATGGTTATTAAGCTTCCATTAATACTTATTTATAGTTATTTAATCAACTATAATTTTTATGGGTCCGTTTGACCACATAAAGTCACGTTTTCGGGTTTTCTCGAAAACGTGCTTTAAAACTCCGTTAGCGTTTTAATCCATTATTTGGATCCATTTTCTTCGGGAATCATTCCCGTATACTAATTAGGCCTAACTAAGCCTTAGGAATCCATCTCGGACCCTTACGAGATCATTTATCTCTTATTTAAATTTAATGCGCATTTTGCGTTTTTCGCGTTTAACGCATTTTCTCTTTTCTTTTGGTTTTATTCTTTTTACCAATACTCTCTAGGCACAATTAGGCCCTTAATAATTTTATTAGAGTAATTAAATCACCATTTTTAGATCCGGGGTATTAAACCTTCAGTGAAAACACACACATTCATGTATTAGTAAACGGTGATCGAAGATGCGCTATACAATAATAGAACCTGTTCTAAAAAAATTCACCTACATGCACATGCCCTATACAATAAAACTCTAACAAACTCATAATATTATGTATAAGAGCAAGCAATTGAAAGCGACAAATCAAAGGATGACACCACAACACAAAAGGATCATATAACCACAATTATTAAGTATATCTAAACCTGAGATTTGTTCAAGGATGTAACCCCAACAAGATTTATTCTGAATGATGGCAACTAATCATACTAAAGAATTAATAAAATAAAATAAGGATTGTTATTAACTTTAGAATATGGGTTCACGCTTGTTCATGTATATATCCAGATAAACTCAAATAAGATAGGAGAAGGAAAGCATAATCATTATGAAAGTTGGTTCTTAATAATTGATAATGAAAGCATAATCATTATGCTTAGTGGGGAGAGAGCTCCAACTTTAGTTAGTGTGTGTGGGTTTGTTGAGACCCAACTACTGTTGCTCTTCCTGAATTGATCTTTCTTGTTGCTATTGTGGGTTTTGGTAGGGAAGCTCAACCAATACACTGGAGCAGTTTAATGATTTAATTCAAGGGATCCTCATGCATCAGAAATCAAAATTCTAGTAAAAACGGGTAGCTAGCACCGACCCCATACATTGCATATAAAAATTCTAGTAAAAAGGGGTACCTAGCTCCGACCCCATGCATTAGAAACAAAATTCTAGTAAAAAAGGGGTACCTAACTCCGACCCCATGCATTGCATATAAAATTCTAGTAAAAAAGAGGTACCTAGCTCCGACCCCATGCATTGCATATAAAAATTCTAGTAAAAAAGGGGTACCTAGCTCCGACCCCATGCATTAGAAATCAAAATTCTAGTAAAAGGGGTACCTAGCTCCGACCCCATGCATTTTATTAAAATATACATACCAGTTTCTCCTTATGATCAGGGTAAGAGCGTGAACCGCCACAGTGGGTTGACACTCCAGCTCCTGGTTCGAACTCCGTACGTCTGTTTTTGGAGTTCACCTCTCGTATGCGTCGAAACTGGGAGAGTTCCACACTTGCTCCCACGCTCTCAAGATCTCTTGATCAAGTGACGGTCGAAGTTTATGTTCAGTCCTGATCTCGTACAATACTTCTCCGTAGCGCCGGGCACCCTTTTGACAAAACTTGTCATACACAATACTTTCAAATGAGGGATCCCATCGAAATTTCTTCTGCAGTTCACAATATATATAAAACAATGTCAACTATATACCAAAAACAAAAAAATATAAAAAATATCAAGTAGCCATGACTTTATTACCCTAAACTCCTCAAAATAAAACCGTTTTTGCTCCTCCAACAGTCCCTTCCACGAATGACCCTCAGGAAACCACTTCCTATCGAATATTTTCGGAAGACTCGAGTCACTTCATTACTTGGTCTCATACCACTTGTATGATAGCAAAAGAGTGATTAATTAGAAAAAAAATAAATCAACTACATAATTAATTCACATTGCATAACACAAGAATAAAGATTATTTCACATACCCAGATTCAGAAAAGGTAATCAGAATACGAGGGTCAGAAGTTGAGGCACTCGCACTGCCACTTGCACTTCCACTCTCCACATGCATCTCTGTAGATGTGTGTGGGGTGGTCTCCAAGGAATCCCCACCAGCAGTATCATCTGGTGTGCTGATGGTACCGTTAGACGTACCACTAGATGGTGGTATCTGACAATCCTCTTGCTGCTCCTGCGGAACAGTCAAGGTGCCTCCTGGTGCTGCTGCTCACTACCACCAGCAGCTGCCACTGATGACTCCGCACGATCACCAACATTCTTACTCTTCTTCTTCTTTTTGGGGAAGAGGCGTTTGACCACACCCGAACCAGCCATATCTACACACATATAAATGAATTAGATATAATCAAACAATATTGTAAGATTCATAAACAATAACTATCTACGAGTTAATTTACATTTGTCATTCAGAATTATAATCATCATCATAATCATCATCATAATCATTCTCTTCCAAATCTTCTTCCAATTCATCTTCCACTTCTTCAGCATCTCCAACCTCGTCCCCCTCTAGGTCACCACTTTCTAAATCCTCTGCAACAGAATCAATCGTGTCTACCAATTCAATAGGTACATCCTCTTCATTAGGGATAAAAGTAGATACATCAACCCCCTCAACTCCTTCTTCTTGAAGTGGTTGTGCCTCTTCTTCATTTGAAACTGAATCGGGCATGTCTAATATGCTTCTTGCTTTAATTTTACAGACAGACCACCATGCTTGAACATCCTTCTTTTTAGAAGGTACGAGCAGTAATATACTTGTCTCGCTTGTTCCGCCAATATAAACGGTTCATAATTCTTTATCCTCCTTGTGTTTGATGTCTGCTATTTTATATATTGGGTGGATAACACAACCATCCTTTGAGTTATCGAACCACGAACACTTGAATATGATCACCTTCTTCATAGGGTACGCCGGGTACTCTAACTCAATAATATCGTCCAACATTCCATAATAATCATATTCTGTGCTCGATTCACCAGCAGCGGATACGCATACTCCACTATTTACTGTTGAACGACCAACTTCATGCGCTCTTGTAAGAAATTTGAACCCATTCACAAAACAACCGGAATATGATTTTGCCACATTTAGCGGTCCTTGTGCCAAACTTCGTATGAAATGATTGGGGATTGTGTCATTGTTTGACTGTTTCAGACAACAAACAAGAAGAATCATGTCACAACTAGCTAAGGTGATGACACAGTTGTATTTTCAAATTCATGAAGTTCTAATATGTAGCTTACATATGAATTGAACCACGCACTAAATTCTTTCTCCAACTTTCTGTTAATAGCAACATCATCGATTGAAGGATTTTGCTCTTGCAGTTCATTGATAAACTTTCTGTGAAACACAAGCGAACAGATACGGTCAACATATATGTTCTTTGAGTTTAACTTTTATAGAAAACTTAGCATTTGTATTCTTACTCCACATAAGGCTCGAGTTCCGGAGTGTTCAACAACACATATGTCTGGGCAGCAGCTAAGTCTTTTGGTGTTAGATAAACCGAAGTAGCTTTCCCAATTAGTCTTCCGCTTGATTTGAAGATAGAGATCCTATCAGGGTCATCATCTACTTCATCAATGTCAACTTCATTCCTTCCCCTCTATAGCGATAAGAGGGTTCACCATCACCAAAATAGAAGGTGCTGAATTTAGTAATCTCCTCGAGAAGATAACCATTGCATATTGACCCTTCAACGTGGTTTCTGTTTTTGACTTTCCTTTTCAACTTGCCCATGTATCTACAACAATCATATTCATATACCGTAAGAATAATGAATGAACTCATCTATTAACACTGACTGAATCAGTTATCAACAAAATACGTGGCTTACCTCTCAAAGGGGTACATCCATCTGTATTGCACAGGTCCAGCTAGACTAGCCTCGTAAGCCAAGTGGATTGGAAGATGCTCCATTGAGTCAAAAAAGCTCGGAGGAAATATCATCTCCAATTTGCAAAGAATGAGTGCAATATTATCTTTCATTTGTTGTAGATTTGTTTCGTACAACGATGTTGCAGTCAACTCTTTGAAGTGAAGACACAACTCGGTGATAGCCTCCCACACCGCTCGAGGGAGAAGATGACGAAAGGCTATAGGCATGAGTCGGTGCATAAATACGTGACAATCATGACTCTTCATCCCGAATACTCTCCTACTCGTCATGTCAACACATCTACCAACATTAGAGGCATACCCATCTGGAACTTTATATTTTTAACCCATTCACAAAAAATGTCCTTCTGTTGTCTGTCTAATACATAAGATGCCTTTGGATATCTCTTACTCCTTGCATCAAATGCCAACTCAGGACGCTCACAGTAGTCATTGAGTTCTTGACGTGATTTTTCATGATCCTTTGTCTTATGTTTACATTGAGTACAGTGTTGAATATGCTGTCAAAATAATTTTTCTCAATATGCATCACATCCAAGTTGTGTCGGATTAACAACTTACTCCAGTACGTAGATCCCAAAAATACTCTTCTTACTCCACCCACAGTTCCTAGCAATGGCAGCATTTGTTTCGTCAGAGCCAAATTCAGTCACTTTCTTAAGACCTAACCGGTCTATTTCTGCCAATATCTCATCACCGGTCCACACGTGGTGCTCTACCCAAAACTTTTTTACCTTTCCCTGAATGAAGTAGTGTCATAGCGAAACTTGTGTCTTGGTCGTAAAAATTTCCTACTATTGTCAAACCAGGATTGTTTCCGACTGCAGCGAAGGGTGAAAGCATCACTTGCATCCATGCAGTGCGGACATGCTAATCTTCCAGCTGTGCTCCACCCAGAAAGCATTGCGTATGCTGGAAACAACGCCAATAGCCACCCATATGGCTAACCAGTGCCTTCCTTACATACCGTAACTGTCTGATGAACTGGAACAACCGAGTACACAACACAAATACAACACTCAAATCATTTCTTTACTGTACCGAGTCTACAATAAATGGATGCCGACAACACATTCGGTCTTACACCTCTTTCAATACATAAGTATTAAAATACTACCCTGTAACCCACCGACCCGTCCTACTCTCGAACGTAACATCTTCGGTGTACCTGTAAAATAAAAACATCGCCCCTAGGGGCTCAGCTTAACGCAGCATATGAAATTCGCATACCCCGAGCGCTAACCGGGGTACGCCGACCACTTAGTCGGATATACATGGAGTTCTAGTCAAACCACATGCATCATAGCAATACAATAAGTACATGTAATGCTCAAGGAATTTACATCCAATCATGGAACACAATTCCTAACTAACATAACAAGGTTGTTAGTTGTATCTGGTTACTCTTAGGCCTTGAGGGTTATTCCTCACTATGCCTTGTTTACTTATTCAATACCTCACCCGCTCTCTCGGGTTACTTATTCGTATACATACCCATTCTCTTGGGCTACTCGTACTATACTCACCCACACTCTCGGGTTACTTATTCTCATTATCTCACCCATACTCTTGGGTTATTTATACTCATTATCTCACCCATACTCTTAGGTTATTTATACTCATTATCTCACCCATACTCTTGGGTTATTTATACTCAAGCTCTTGTAGATTCTCGAGACGCTACAGGTCTCCAACGTCACGCTTGTTACTCTTAATACATACTTAGGCCAAAACTCATGGCTCTCTAGCATAGTCTTACTTCCCCGGTTTTGACCCTACTCTGGGTCTAGCATGGTGGGAAGGTTCAACTAGCTCACGGAACTCTCTCTTAGTTCCTAACTCTTTTGCTTAGGCCCGACTGCTCTCGGACTACTTACATTCCCATACACTCCTCTCTCGGAGTTATAGTAATATTTTGTATATTAGTCTAGAAGCATCACTCTCGATGTTTCTAATAACCTTGGGAACATTACTTAAGTTTGGTTAATCTTAGGATGTAAGAGTTACCCATACATATACTTTGCTCATACTTTCGGTTATTTACATATATCAGGTAAAATCCTCATATAGGAGGTCGACCATGTCTCAAGGGATTTACTAATCCCTCAGGTCTCTTTTACCTTCTTCACTAGTTCGCATCTTTGTACTATCTTAAATCCTCTTGAAGGAGGTTCACTTATCTTTCCACTCTCATTTGTTTCGTGGGTTGTTTCAATGTGGTTTTCTAACCATTATCGGGTATTTACTCAACCCGTACATCTCCTCATATTCTAGGGAGTTCATATGTTTGCGTTATCGTTATACTTTAACGGATAGTTTATGTGTTTGCACGTTTGCGTTATCATAGCACCGACCCGATCTAGGGGTCTCTAGCCAAACGTTACTCACTACGAGTCGGTCCATTCACTACGTTAGACCACACCGGCATACGAGTATGTTAGCTCATTCAACATACAACAAGGCATGCATAATCAAACAAGGGATTATTTTCATGCTTTAATCTTGATTAAGCCGGCACACAAACACACAAATCAACGTAACTCGGTTAGCACGCGGAGTATGAGAAAATCATACCTTTCACCGGGGTTTTTACTTTTACTGTGTCATCTCACCTTGCTCGGGTCACACACGATCCTCTGATAACGTTTCAAACATTATTATTAATACTAAGCTCATACGGAACATAATTAAATGTTATTCCCGTATTACCCCGTTATCCCGTTATCTTGGTTTCACTCTTGTTAATTTGAGTTCTCACTTCTCAAACACTTCTAACACTTTCTTACACTTCTTAGGGCCTTTACATGTCACCAAACAAGGCCTTAACATCTTATAACATCATTAACATTCAAACCCCCCATCATTTAAAACCTTTAAAATGCTCTCTGTAGGTTTCTGGGGGTGGTCCGGGACTTGGTCCTTAACCTAAGTCCCGGACCAATTGCGAACTTAACTCTCGGGTGAAAATTACACATGGTCCGGGACCTTGTCCTGGAGTATAGTCCCGGACCAAAGCAGCACTTGCACTCTCGGCCTTAATTTAGGTGTGGTCCGGGACTTCGTCCAAGGACCAAGTCCCGGACCCTGCTAAAACCTGCTCCAAACTTGATTTTTCCACTCCAAATCAATCCTTAAACCACCCTTAATCTTTCCATAAACTTTCCACAAGTTTTCCACATGTTTAATCACCTTAAAACATGCTCTAAAAGTCTTCAAATCATAGGCTCAAACCTTACTCAAACTCTTGCTCAAATTCACACATTTTCATAACTTGTTTTCTTGTTTTCTAATACTCTTGTAACAGATTTTGGTGTTGCCTCCCACCATTCAATACTCCACACAATAATGCCATTCCTAGCACTCCAAAGACATTATTTCCCCTAATTTCACTCTCTTCTTCACACTTTGGTTTTCAAACCATTAGCCACTCAATTAACATCTCTTAAACACACCTAGTTTCTCCCATTAAATGGAACACTCAAGTTCATAATCTCCAAGCAAATTTTGACAGCACTTGCCTACTTTTTAAGCATATTCACCACACTTAAATCAGCTCATAAACACTCTTCTCCCTCCTGTTTGGTTTAAACATAAACAACACATCAAAATCCCATTTGCTCACATATGTACACTAACCTAACTTCAAGGTTTATTTGCACACATGAGCCTCATTAAACATTCTCATTCAACTCACAATATTGTGGTATCATTACTACTCAAGCTCAAGGTTGTTTATACAACACTAACATAAGTTTT
This sequence comes from Limonium bicolor, assembly GCA_023374045.1. Lineage (NCBI taxonomy): Eukaryota > Viridiplantae > Streptophyta > Magnoliopsida > Caryophyllales > Plumbaginaceae > Limonium > Limonium bicolor. Next base: position 258,576,678 of record CM041782.1, on the reverse strand, counting down.
CCCAAGGCAAATAAAACCAACACAAGGTAAGCCCATTACCTTGTTTATTCTCGGTTTTTTTTACTCCTCTTCTTCCTCTTTCTCTTGTTCCCTCTTCCTCTTCTTGTTTTCACAACATACAAAGGAGCATAGATTGCCAACTACAATTATATCCCCACACACATATCAAGCTTATTAATTTAATTTTTTTCCCACACAAAAACTAGAATTACAAGAGCTAGTTTTTAGGGTTTAGCTTAGAGATTACCTTAAGGTATCCAAATGGAGAGTTAGGCAATCAAAATGATGAAGTTCCCCCACTCCACAAGGACATGAAGAAACCGACTGAAATGGAAGAAAATTTTCAACGTGGGAAAATTTTCCAAATTGCAAGAACAAGCTAGGAATAATGAACTTTTGCTTATATTTTTACCTTAGAACATTAAGGAGATGATGGAGAGTCAAAATAAGCTCTTCAAGCTTCAAAAGGCCCAACACCCATGGAAGTGAAGGTGGAGGAATCAAGATTTTGAGGGGTGGAAAACGTAGCCCTCGCCGATACGAATCTAACGGTATAATTTTTGTGTGATTCGGTGAAGAAATGAGCAAGCTTGAGGAGGAAGAAGATGGGATGTGTGCTCTCTTGTGGAATCGCCGGTTGACAGAGGAAGAAGAAGAAGATATACAGAGGGATGGGCAAATAAAACGTGAAATGAGGAAGGAAAGAGAGGTGAGAGAGTAAGTAACTACTTTTACTATTTCACCTTTTGCTTTATTTATTTGTCTTGTCATCTTATTACTAATTACTAGCAAGCTTATTAATGTGTGTATACACACTAATTAAAACCGGCCCTATACATTAGTAGCCCGGGTCATCTTTCGTCTTTTCGAATTAAACGCGTTTCGTCTCCCGGTTTCGTCACTATTCACTTACCGGGTCCGTTTTCCGGAATTTTCTCGTTTAATTAATTTTAATGGTTATTAAGCTTCCATTAATACTTATTTATAGTTATTTAATCAACTATAATTTTTATGGGTCCGTTTGACCACATAAAGTCACGTTTTCGGGTTTTCTCGAAAAACGTGCTTTAAAACTCCGTTAGCGTTTTAATCCATTATTTGGATCCATTTTCTTCGGGAATCATTCCCGTATACTAATTAGGCCTAACTAAGCCTTAGGAATCCATCTCGGACCCTTACGAGATCATTTATCTCTTATTTAAATTTAATGCACATTTTAGCGTTTTTCGCGTTTAACGCATTTTCTCTTTTCTTTTGGTTTTATTCTTTTTACCAATACTCTCTAGGCACAATTAGGCCCTTAATAATTTTATTAGAGTAATTAAATCACCATTTTTAGATCCGGGGTATTAAAATCTACCCCCCTTAGGAACTTTGTCCTCAAAGTTGGTGAATCTAAATGGTTACTCTCATGGGCGTACTATGCCAAGGTTATAATACATGTACAACCTTACAGACTTCACAAGTCTGTCTCATTTCATACTACACATACCACACACAAATCACAGCATGTATAGCAATCAAAAATACTCTTTTACCTCTCCATGGAATCGGTCCGAAGACAAGAAGGCACTACAGTCCTCGAATCCACGTTGAGTAATATACTACTGATCCCTCAGGTACCGGTCACGTTGAACACTTACTCTTTCTGGTTCACGGCCGTTTCATGACAAATGGGCACTTACTCTCTCTGGCCCACGGTCCCTTCGGTTCTGATCAAAACATTACACATATACATATCCTCAGGCACTCTGGTTGACTCACTCAACACAGGAACATCTCAGGGTACTCTCCCCGTCCTGCTGCCTTTGGAAAAATCACACACTGACACCGCCCCAACCGGTCACTTAGGACCGCCGCACGTACGGTGCAATGGTTTCAAAACTAATACACGTCCACCGTTCTACCGGTCATCAAGACTTAAGGCCACAGCCATCGGCGGGTGATAGCGGTTTCAAAACCAGTTTCCGTTTCCATCTTCATACTTGAAGAAAATTCTTTTTCAAAATCTATTGAAAATTCTTTTTAAAACATCACACAACTCCAAATCAAATTTATGGTAGCTGTATCTTTTCTTAGCGTGATTACTTGTGACCACTTATAGGGAGCTTCAAGAATCATCCAACTCTGATGTGATCAGCATCAGTGTTGAACTATCCTTCCACCCCAATTTGTGTTCGGTTTCCCTTGATCGCTAGCAGACCAAGTTCCACCTCCCACCTCAGTTTCAAACAATCAGATAGTCAAACATTTACGTTTTCTATCTTTTACTCTTTCTAGTCATATTCATAAAACAATCTGTTTCAATTTATCTTTGTCATGGAACTTAAGTCATCCATTATTCTCAATTTGTTTCACTCACCTTGCCTAGGCATTCCATACTTGTGGCCTCATTAGTCAAATTATTACTCAACTTAAAACACACAACATGCAACTCCAAAGGATGGAACTCACTCCATCAATCATCCTCAAATAAAATCACCTAGGGAACTCACTCCCTCTTAGGTTACACATCGGTTTCATGCCGATTTATACTCGTCATATCTCATGTCTAATCTCACTAGACATATACTATAGGGATTCTCATTCCCTAGGAGTCTCTACTCCTCTTTTCATAAATATTACCTACTCATTACTTGCATCTCTCATGCACAATACTTATACTTACACAATGAATGGGTACACATGTTATGTAACATGAGGTCCAAACATCAAAACAATTTTCTTTGTGCCATGCACATAGTAGTTTACGCACCAACACGAAAAACATACTCTAAGCGGTTTCTCGCCCTACCCCCTTAAAAGGGGTTACGCCCGCGTAACAGACCATATGTTATACTGAACATTGGTTCACTAATTCTGGTATCATGAAGTGTTTTAACTTCAATGCGATTAATTTACTCATAACCGGGTTCGGTTCTAGCCTCTAAGGCTTCAAAGCATTTAGGATTAGGCAACTACTCACAATTGCTAGGTATACTTAACCTTTGAGTTACGGTCCACAAGCTTCTATTGCGTGACCTGATAACTAGAGCTTAACTCGCCCTTTTGGTACTCTCAATGTATTATCCACTCCTTTTCTATCCCTTTTTAACTTGGGAATAAAGGTTAGTCAATCGTCGCTAGGTATCTCTTACCGTATGCGAATTCGATGAGTTATAGATTTTCTCTCCAGCTCTCTGGAATTCTGTTTTGTATAACTATGGATACCTTCATGATTATTCACATATTTTTCCTGACTTATTGTCGGTTGAGGTCGAGCTACTACTCAGTATGTAGTGCTTCCTCGATTAATAGTTGCTTCTGAATTACATTTGTTTACTTGTTTCTGTACAAGAATTCCTCATTCATACTACTCTGCCTTTGTCCACATATCGATCCTGGGCCCTGTGGGTTACTGCCCACGTTCTTTGTGCATCTTTGGCCAATGGCCGCACGGTTATCTCTCTAGATTCTCACTCAACAGGCTTCGTTGACATTTCTCAATTCCTGGCTCTCCCACTCGATCATTACCGTACAAGTGCAATACCAAAACACTCAGTCATACAGAGTGCAGAAGCGTAAACCCTTGACAGTAAATCTCTCATGGGATAGGAATGATTATGTCCCCTTTACCACATTTCCTTATCAGCTTCATATCACTCACCGAATATACTCTTACAATGGTCGCTTACTGCGTACCATGCTATACTCATTACAACATTCGCTTATAAGGCATCCGCTACTACTTTAGCTTCCGCTCATATAATCCTGCCATTCATACTATGGCTCAATTGCATATACAACTCTAACTCTCCACGTTTATGGTGTATCGTTTATTCTGCAATTCATATTGCACACATACAGTGTTTACTTCTCAACCGATTGCTCTCTCGGTTTCCTTCCATTGCTATCAAAGCCTTTCTACATGCTATTTGTGTTCATAAATTCCTTGGCAATATACACATGCTCAGGTTTCACTACACCGCTTTAGCAGTTTCATATTACATACTTAGATGGTAGCCTTTCTCTGGAGGATTCACGCAATTACCGCTCCGTAGGCTCCACAATAACAAGTGGTGTCCCCACTCTAAGGTAGTGGTTCGTGCTCCACAATAACTCTTATGCCTTTATGCATATGTTTTACAACGTTTGGATCTACGTATTGTAGTTGGTTTTGTCGGCTTACAAGCCACCTTGCCTCGAGTCATGCTCCATGCGGCTGTTTATATAGATTTGCTTCTCCGTATACCGTTAAATGGTTTGGAGGTATTACTGGGTTTTTGATATGGTAGTTTCATCACGCTTCCAGGCATGGAAGGCCCTTTCGTATTTTAATATTAATTCATGCCCTCTGGCAATTTAGGGTATCCCGTGTTACGAGGGATCCCTTCGGGTTCTACCCAAGTGTTTGCTTAAACACTTGTGTTCTCAACACGATATCTCGTTCAACTACTGTTGACTTCGGTACCCTTCACGGATTGCTCCGGGGTATTTTTGAGTCGTGCCATTACATCTGGCTTGAACTTATGGGTATATTCAGATTCTTACTCCGCCTTGCGGTTATGTATATTTTGAAATATCCCGTTTAAGGTTGTAATGTCTCCCATTATTGGGTAGATCCTTGGTACTTTTCCTTTACCTCCTTGGTCAGGTTGTCATTCTCTTCAATGAAGTATACTGTGGGAACTCTATCCCGTTATCGAACATTAATATGTTCTTTTTAGGCTTTCGCCACATTGCTTACACTGGTATTCATTCCAGTCATTATGTATTTCCTCCTTGTTTCCTGAGTCATATCCCATGTCTATGCTTAATACTTTGTGCTTCTCGCACTTCTCTACGCTATGTCCTTAGGTCTGTCACCTTACTGGTTCCTAGACTCCTTTATCTTGGTAAGCTTCCTTGTGTTCTTCGATCATTCGAGGTGTCCAACTGTCTTTGTTTGAATTGGCTCTTTCGTCCGTAGTATGGAGTGGGCTACTTCCCGTGTTCTGTACTCTACTTGTATACATACATGGAGTATCTTATTGATATGTTACCACCTACCTGACTAACTCATAACTGGTCTGTCAGGTCCGCAAGCTCCTTCGGAGTGCGGTCGTTCCATGTCTCGTTTGTGTACACTTGTAGAGTCGGTCACGCCTAAGTGAAGTATTCTGTTGCCAACTCCTCTTGTATCATTATATGATAACTTACCGTGGTTCTCTGGTTTGGTTTTTAAAATTTGGGGGTTTTCTGGAAAATTTTGCGTTTGAAAGAAAAAATTGAGTTTGAAAATAAATTCTTTACGGCATTTCAATGCCGGTTACTTCTTACCAGGTCTAGCCTCGTGCTGACCGGTATATTCTCAATACAATGGTCAGGCCATTCAGCCTTCCCAGGGTTTCATTTCAGAATTCTTAAGGTTTGTAGTGCTATATTGGCTTCTCTTGCCGTCTTGGTACTTGCTAAGTACTGGTCGCTTGTCAAAGCTCTCCTTATTAGTCCCGCTATTACTGCACTTGCCGTGGCAAGTGCGCGGTACTGGCGGTTTTTGGGTTAACTCATACCGGTCACGGTATTGTTCACATTGTATTTGGTATACTCGTTGGCTCTTCCTTGATCCCCTAGTTGGATAACTGCTCCTTGGAGCTGCTTCTCATTCCTCTTGACATGACTGTCATTCATTTAGGTGCTCCTCCACTCTCGGAGTTCCTTAATTACTTTAATTCTATTACCTCGTTGCTCGTTCCCACGTCTTTACTGTGGTTACCGAGGTTTAACTTATTTAGGTACTACTTCTGTAGTCCTATTCGGGTATATCCCGTAATTATGCTTGTAGTTGTCTAAGCTGTGCCCGTTAGGTATTGCAACCTCTTCGGGTGCGGCAGGGTGGGTGTACCTACTCTTGACTAGATTCTTGGTCGGTTAGTGTACCGATGTTGATATTAGTTAACTATGGCGGTCCGTAGACATGTGTCCCGGTTCTCGTTAGTTCTCATAAGTCCGTCTGGTCGCACGATTGGTGCATCCTTCTCACTGCTGCTCGACCAGCTGGGTTCTCGCGACTGCTAAGCATGTCGCCCCAGGCTGCCACAAATTCTGGTCTCCTTGGATTAGGATGTCTCGACCTTTCGTCATTGCATGCAGTTATTGTCATTTCAGCGGGATCCGTCTCCGGGATTTCCGGTTCTCGGGATCTACCGCATGAGAGGTTCTGGTTCAGATTGAAATATTTACTAACTGCCAGATTGGGTTTCCCATCTCTCTGGTGTTCTTTCCCAAGCTTTTAATGCGGGGGTTGTGGAGGGCGGGTTTGGTATTGTAGGTGTCCAGATCATACTGGAAGTTCCTAACTAGCGCATCTCTCACGCTACCACTCAACCCATAGCCCTAAGTCTCTAATTCCTAACTCGGTATTTCCTAAGCTCGGTATTTCCAGTCATCAGAGCGATACTTCGCTCTGATACCATTTTTGTAACACCCCAACCGTTAACCTCGTCATTACCTCATAAATTGTCACCAATTACTCTTACTCACGCAGCGGAACTCTAATTACAACGAGGGGTGAAACAACGCCAATAGCCACCCATATGGCTAACCAGGCCTTCCTTACATACCGTAACGGTCTGATGAACTGGAACAACCGAGTACACAACACAAATACAACACTCAAATCATTTCTTTACTGTACCGAGTCTACAATAAATGGATGCCGACAACACATTCGGTCTTACACCTCTTTCAATACATAAGTAATTAAAACTACTACCCATGTAACCCACCGACCCCGTCCTACTCTCGAACGGTAACATCTTCGGTGTACCTGTAAAATAAAAACATCGCCCCTAGGGGCTCAGCTTAACGCAGCATATGAAATTCGCATACCCCGAGCGCTAACCGGGGTACGCCGACCACTTAGTCGGATATACATGGAGTTCATTAGTCAAACAACATGCATCATAGCAATACAATAAGTACATGTAATGCTCAAGGAATTTACATCCAATCATGGAACACAATTCCTAACTAACATAACAAGGTTGTTAGTTGTATCTGGTTACTCTTAGGCCTTGAGGGTTATTCCTCACTATGCCTTGTTTACTTATTCAATACCTCACCCGCTCTCTCGGGTTACTTATTCGTATACATACCCATTCTCTTGGGCTACTCGTACTATACTCACCCACACTCTCGGGTTACTTATTCTCATTATCTCACCCATACTCTTGGGTTATTTATACTCATTATCTCACCCATACTCTTAGGTTATTTATACTCATTATCTCACCCATACTCTTGGGTTATTTATACTCAAGCTCTTGTAGATTCTCGAGACGCTACAGGTCTCCAACGTCACGCTTGTTACTCTTAATACATACTTAGGCCAAAACTCATGGCTCTCTAGCATAGTCTTCCCCGGTTTTGACCCTACTCTGGGTCTAGCATGGTGGGAAGGTTCAACTAGCTCACGGAACTCTCTCTTAGTTCCTAACTTTTGCTTAGGCCCGACTGCTCTCGGACTACTTACATTCCCATACACTCCTCTCTCGGAGTTATAGTAATATTTGTATATTAGTCTAGAAGCATCACTCTCGATGTTTCTAATAACCTTGGGAACATTACTTAAGTTTGGTTAATCTTAGGATGTAAGAGTTACCCATACATATACTTTGCTCATACTTTCGGTTATTTACATATATCAGGTAAAATCCTCATATAGGAGGTCGACCATGTCTCAAGGGAGTTACTAATCCCTCAGGTCTCTTTACCTTCTTCACTAGTTCGCATCTTTGTACTATCTTAAATCCTCTTGAAGGAGGTTCACTTATCTTTCCACTCTCATTTGTTTCGTGGGTTGTTTCAATGTGGTTTTCTAACCATTATCGGGTATTTACTCAACCCGTACATCTCCTCATATTCTAGGGAGTTCATATGTTTGCGTTATCGTTATACTTTAACGGATAGTTTATGTGTTTGCACGTTTGCGTTATCATAGCACCGACCCGATCTAGGGGTCTCTAGCCAAACGTTACTCACTACGAGTCGGTCCATTCACTACGTTAGACCACACCGGCATACGAGTATGTTAGCTCATTCAACATACAACAAGGCATGCATAATCAAACAAGGGATTATTTTCATGCTTTAATCTTGATTAAGCCGGCACACAAACACACAAATCAACGTAACTCGGTTAGCACGCGGAGTATGAGAAAATCATACCTTTCACCGGGGTTTTTACTTTTACTGTGTCATCTCACCTTGCTCGGGTCACACACGATCCTCTGATAACGTTTCAAACATTATTATTAATACTAAGCTCATACGGAACATAATTAAATGTTATTCCCGTATTACCCCGTTATCCCGTTATCTTGGTTTCACTCTTGTTAATTTGAGTTCTCACTTCTCAAACACTTCTAACACTTTCTTACACTTCTTAGGGCCTTTACATGTCACCAAAAAGGCCTTAACATCTTATAACATCATTAACATTCAAACCCCCCATCATTTAAAACCTTTAAAATGCTCTCTGTAGGTTTCTGGGGGTGGTCCGGGACTTGGTCCTTAACCTAAGTCCCGGACCAATTGCGAACTTAACTCTCGGGTGAAAATTACACATGGTCCGGGACCTTGTCCTGGAGTATAGTCCCGGACCAAAGCAGCACTTGCACTCTCGGCCTTAATTTAGGTGTGGTCCGGGACTTCGTCCAAGGACCAAGTCCCGGACCCTGCTAAAACCTGCTCCAAACTTGATTTTTCCACTCCAAATCAATCCTTAAACCACCCTTAATCTTTCCATAAACTTTCCACAAGTTTTCCACATGTTTAATCACCTTAAAACATGCTCTAAAAGTCTTCAAATCATAGGCTCAAACCTTACTCAAACTCTTGCTCAAATTCACACATTTTCATAACTTGTTTTCTTGTTTCTAATACTCTTGTAACAGATTTTGGTGTTGCCTCCCACCATTCAATACTCCACACAATAATGCCATTCCTAGCACTCCAAAGACATTATTTCCCCTAATTTCACTCTCTTCTTCACACTTTGGTTTTCAAACCATTAGCCACTCAATTAACATCTCTTAAACACACCTAGTTTCTCCCATTAAATGGAACACTCAAGTTCATAATCTCCAAGCAAATTTTGACAGCACTTGCCTACTTTTTAAGCATATTCACCACACTTAAATCAGCTCATAAACACTCTTCTCCCTCCTGTTTGGTTTAAACATAAACAACACATCAAAATCCCATTTGCTCACATATGTACACTAACCTAACTTCAAGGTTTATTTGCACACATGAGCCTCATTAAACATTCTCATTCAACTCACAATATTGTGGTATCATTACTACTCAAGCTCAAGGTTGTTTATACAACACTAACATAAGTTTTCCCAAGGCAAATAAAACCAACACAAGGTAAGCCCATTACCTTGTTTATTCTCGGTTTTTTTTACTACCTCTTCTTCCTCTTTCTCTTGTTCCCTCTTCTCTTCTTGTTTTCACAACATACAAAGGAGCATAGATTGCCAACTACAATTATATCCCCACACACATATCAAGCTTATTAATTTAATTTTTTTCCCACACAAAAACTAGAATTACAAGAGCTAGTTTTTAGGGTTTAGCTTAGAGATTACCTTAAGGTATCCAAATGGAGAGTTAGGCAATCAAAATGATGAAGTTCCCCCACTCCACAAGGACATGAAGAAACCGACTGAAATGGAAGAAAATTTTCAACGTGGGAAAATTTTCCAAATTGCAAGAACAAGCTAGGAATGATGAACTTTTGCTTATATTTTTACCTTAGAGCATTAAGGAGATGATGGAGAGTCAAAATAAGCTCTTCAAGATTCAAAAGGCCCAACACCCATGGAAGTGAAGGTGGAGGAATCAAGATTTTGAGGGGTGGAAAACGTAGCCCTCGCCGATACGAATCTAACGGTATAATTTTTGTGTGATTCGGTGAAGAAATGAGCAAGCTTGAGGAGGAAGAAGATGGGATGTGTGCTCTCTTGTGGAATCGCGGTTGACAGAGGAAGAAGAAGAAGATATACAGAGGGGGGCAAATAAAACGTGAAATGAGGAAGGAAAGAGAGGTGAGAGAGTAAGTAACTACTTTTACTATTTCACCTTTTGCTTTATTATTTGTTTGTCATCTTATTACTAATTTCGCAAGCTATTAATGTGTGTATACACACACTAATTAAAACCGGCCTATACATTAGTAGCCCGGGTCATCTTTCGTCTTTTCGAATTAAACGCGTTTCGTCTCCCGGTTTCGTCACTATTCACTTACCGGGTCCGTTTTCCGGATTTCTCGTTTAATTAATTTTAATGGTTATTAAGCTTCCATTAATACTTATTTATAGTTATTTAATCAACTATAATTTTTATGGGTCCGTTTGACCACATAAAGTCACGTTTTCGGGTTTTCTCGAAAAACGTGCTTTAAAACTCCGTTAGCGTTTTAATCCATTATTTGGATCCATTTTCTTCGGGAATCATTCCCGTATACTAATTAGGCCTAACTAAGCCTTAGGAATCCATCTCGGACCCTTACGAGATCATTTATCTCTTATTTAAATTTAATGCGCATTTTAGCGTTTTTCGCGTTTAACGCATTTTCTCTTTTCTTTTGGTTTTATTCTTTTTACCAATACTCTCTAGGCACAATTAGGCCCTTAATAATTTTATTAGAGTAATTAAATCACCATTTTTAGATCCGGGGTATTAAACCTTCAGTGAAAAACACACACATTCATGTATTAGTAAACGGTGATCGAAGATGCGCTATACAATAATAGAACCTGTTCTAAAAAAATTCACCTACATGCACATGCCCTATACAATAATAGAACTCTAACAAACTCATAATATTATGTATAAGAGCAAGCAATATGAAAGCGACAAATCAAAGGATGACACCACAACACAAAAGGATCATATACCACACATTATTAAGTATATCTAAACCTGAGATTTGTTCAAGGAATGTAACCCCAAACAAGATTTATTCTGAATGATGGCAACTAATCATACTAAAGAATTAATAAAATAAAATAAGGATTGTTATTAACTTTAGAATATGGGTTCACGCTTGTTCATGTATATATCCAGATAAACTCAAATAAGATAGGAGAAGGAAAGCATAATCATTATGAAAGTTGGTTCTTAATAATTGATAATGAAAGCATAATCATTATGCTTAGTGGGGAGAGAGCTCCAACTTTAGTTAGTGTGTGTGGGTTTGTTGAGACCCAACTACTGTTGCTCTTCCTGAATTGATCTTTCTTGTTGCTATTGTGGGTTTTGGTAGGGAAGCTCAACCAATACACTGGAGCAGTTTAATGATTTAATTCAAGGGATCCTCATGCATCAGAAATCAAAATTCTAGTAAAAACGGGTAGCTAGCACCGACCCCATACATTGCATATAAAAATTCTAGTAAAAAGGGGTACCTAGCTCCGACCCCATGCATTAGAAACAAAATTCTAGTAAAAAAGGGGTACCTAACTCCGACCCCATGCATTGCATATAAAATTCTAGTAAAAAAAGAGGTACCTAGCTCCGACCCCATGCATTGCATATAAAAATTCTAGTAAAAAAGGGGTACCTAGCTCCGACCCCATGCATTAGAAATCAAAATTCTAGTAAAAAGGGGTACCTAGCTCCGACCCCATGCATTTTATTAAAATATACATACCAGTTTCTCCTTATGATCAGGGTAAGAGCGTGAACCGCCACAGTGGGTTGACACTCCAGCTCCTGGTTCGAACTCCGTACGTCTGTTTTTGGAGTTCACCTCTCGTATGCGTCGAAACTGGGGAGAGTTCCACACTTGCTCCCACGCTCTCAAGATCTCTTGATCAAGTGACGGTCGAAGTTTATGTTCAGTCCTGATCTCGTACAATACTTCTCCGTAGCGCCGGGCACCCTTTTGACAAAACTTGTCATACACAATACTTTCAAATGAGGGATCCCATCGAAATTTCTTCTGCAGTTCACAATATATATAAAACAATGTCAACTATATACCAAAACAAAAAAAATATAAAAAATATCAAGTAGCCATGACTTTATTACCCTAAACTCCTCAAAATAAAACCGTTTTTGCTCCTCCAACAGTCCCTTCCACGAATGACCCTCAGGAAACCACTTCCTATCGAATATTTGTCGGAAGACTCGAGTCACTTCATTACTTGGTCTCATACCACTTGTATGATAGCAAAAGAGTGATTAATTAGAAAAAAAATAAATCAACTACATAATTAATTCACATTGCATAACACAAGAATAAAGATTATTTCACATACCCAGATTCAGAAAAGGTAATCAGAATACGAGGGTCAGAAGTTGAGGCACTCGCACTGCCACTTGCACTTCCACTCTCCACATGCATCTCTGTAGATGTGTGTGGGGTGGTCTCCAAGGAATCCCCACCAGCAGGAGTATCATCTGGTGTGCTGATGGTACCGTTAGACGTACCACTAGATGGTGGTATCTGACAATCCTCTTGCTGCTCCTGGAACAGTCAAGGGTGCCTCCTGGTGCTGCTGCTCACTACCACCATCAGCAGCTGCCACTGATGACTCCGCACGATCACCAACATTCTTACTCTTCTTCTTCTTTTTGGGGAAGAGGCGTTTGACCACACCCGAACCAGCCATATCTACACACATATAAAATGAATTAGATATAATCAAACAATATTGTAAGATTCATAAACAATAACTATCTACGAGTTAATTTACATTTGTCATTCAGAATTATAATCATCATCATAATCATCATCATAATCATTCTCTTCCAAATCTTCTTCCAATTCATCTTCCACTTCTTCAGCATCTCCAACCTCGTCCCCCTCTAGGTCACCACTTTCTAAATCCTCTGCAACAATCATCGTGTCTACCAATTCAATAGGTACATCCTCTTCATTAGGGATAAAAGTAGATACATCAACCCCCTCAACTCCTTCTTCTTGAAGTGGTTGTGCCTCTTCTTCATTTGAAACTGAATCGGGCATGTCTAATATGCTTCTTGCTTTAATTTTACAGACAGACCACCATGCTTGAACATCCTTCTTTTTAGAAGGGTACGAGCAGTAATATACTTGTCTCGCTTGTTCCGCCAATATAAACGGTTCATAATTCTTTATCCTCCTTGTATGTTTGATGTCTGCTATTTTATATATTGGGTGGATAACACAACCATCCTTTGAGTTATCGAACCACGAACACTTGAATATGATCACCTTCTTCATAGGGTACGCCGGGTACTCTAACTCAATAATATCGTCCAACATTCCATAATAATCATATTCTGTGCTCGATTCACCAGCAGCGGATACGCATACTCCACTATTTACTGTTGAACGACCAACTTCATGCGCTCTTGTAAGAAATTTGAACCCATTCACAAAACAACCGGAATATGATTTTGCCACATTTAGCGGTCCTTGTGCCAAACTTCGTATGAAATGATTGGGGATTGTGTCATTGTTTGACTGTTTCAGACAACAAACAAGAAGAATCATGTCACAACTAGCTAAGGTGATGACACAGTTGTATTTTCAAATTCATGAAGTTCTAATATGTAGCTTACATATGAATTGAACCACGCACTAAATTCTTTCTCCAACTTTCTGTTAATAGCAACATCATCGATTGAAGGATTTTGCTCTTGCAGTTCATTGATAAACTTTCTGTGAAACACAAGCGAACAGATACGGTCAACATATATGTTCTTTGAGTTTAACTTTTATAGAAAACTTAGCATTTGTATTCTTACTCCACATAAGGCTCGAGTTCCGGAGTGTTCAACAACACATATGTCTGGGCAGCAGCTAAGTCTTTTGGTGTTAGATAAACCGAAGTAGCTTTCCCAATTAGTCTTCCGCTTGATTTGAAGATAGAGATCCTATCAGGGTCATCATCTACTTCATCAATGTCAACTTCATTCCTTCCCACTCTATAGCGATAAGAGGGTTCACCATCACCAAAATAGAAGGTGCTGAATTTAGTAATCTCCTCGAGAAGATAACCATTGCATATTGACCCTTCAACGTGGTTTCTGTTTTTGACTTTCCTTTTCAACTTGCCCATGTATCTACAACAATCATATTCATATACCGTAAGAATAATGAATGAACTCATCTATTAACACTGACTGAATCAGTTATCAACAAAATACGTGGCTTACCTCTCAAAGGGGTACATCCATCTGTATTGCACAGGTCCAGCTAGACTAGCCTCGTAAGCCAAGTGGATTGGAAGATGCTCCATTGAGTCAAAAAAGCTCGGAGGAAATATCATCTCCAATTTGCAAAGAATGAGTGCAATATTATCTTTCATTTGTTGTAGATTTGTTTCGTACAACGATGTTGCAGTCAACTCTTTGAAGTGAAGACACAACTCGGTGATAGCCTCCCACACCGCTCGAGGGAGAAGATGACGAAAGGCTATAGGCATGAGTCGGTGCATAAATACGTGACAATCATGACTCTTCATCCCGAATACTCTCCTACTCGTCATGTCAACACATCTACCAACATTAGAGGCATACCCATCTGGGAACTTTATATTTTTAACCCATTCACAAAAAATGTCCTTCTGTTGTCTGTCTAATACATAAGATGCCTTTGGATATCTCTTACTCCTTGCATCAAATGCCAACTCAGGACGCTCACAGTAGTCATTGAGTTCTTGACGTGATTTTTCATGATCCTTTGTCTTATGTTTAACATTGAGTACAGTGTTGAATATGCTGTCAAAATAATTTTTCTCAATATGCATCACATCCAAGTTGTGTCGGATTAACAACTTACTCCAGTACGGTAGATCCCAAAAAATACTCTCTTACTCCACCCACAGTTCCTAGCAATGGCAGCATTTGTTTCGTCAGAGCCAAATTCAGTCACTTTCTTAAGACCTAACCGGTCTATTTCTGCCAATATCTCATCACCGGTCCACACACGTGGTGCTCTACCCAAAACTTTTTTACCTTTCCTGAATGAAGTAGTGTCATAGCGAAACTTGTGTCTTGGTCGTAAAAATTTCCTACTATTGTCAAACCAGGATTGTTTCCGACTGCAGCGAAGGGTGAAAGCATCACTTGCATCCATGCAGTGCGGACATGCTAATCTTCCAGCTGTGCTCCACCCAGAAAGCATTGCGTATGCTGGAAAATCACTGATTGTCCACATCAATGCAACTCTCATTGTGAAATTTTGTTTCTTAGAAACATCGTAAGTGTTAACTCCTTCACCCCATAATTTTTGTAGCTCTGCAATAAGAGGCTGCAGATACACATCTATCCGCCCTTTTGGATTTTTCGGTCCAGGCACCAAGCATGTTAAGAAGAAGAATTCATCTTTCATGCACATCCCAGGTGGGAGATTGTAAGGAGTCAAGATGACAGGCCACAATGAATACGGTCGCCCAGATGGCCCAAATGGCTGAAATCCGTCAGTGCACAGGCCAAGGCGCACATTTCTAACTTCTTTAGCAAATTCAGGATTGCTCTCATCAAAATGTTTCCATGCTCTAGAGTCAGATGGATGACACATCTTGCCATCTTCCATTGTGTGCTCAGCATGCCAACGCATTTCACTTGCTGTTGCCGGAGAAGCATACAGTCTTTGAAGTCTTGGTATGATGGGAAAGTAATGCATTTTCTTTCTTGGGATCTTTGTTTTCCTTCGTTTAGAACCCTCAGCCACTGGTTTGTACCTTGGTTCGTGACAAAACTTGCAAGAATCAAGATCTTTGTCTTCCCTCCAGTATATCATACAATGATTGATGCATGAGTGAATTATCTCCACAGGAAGCCCAAGACCTTTGACTACTTTTTTAGCACCATAGTAGTCCTTTGGAATATGGTTATC
Organism: Limonium bicolor; assembly: GCA_023374045.1. NCBI lineage: Eukaryota > Viridiplantae > Streptophyta > Magnoliopsida > Caryophyllales > Plumbaginaceae > Limonium > Limonium bicolor. The sequence goes on along the minus strand of CM041782.1, from coordinate 258,560,819 downwards.
ATTTGGCCACAAATCATGATATGTTACAAACTTTATCAATGAGTGTTTGTGAGGCTTGATGGTCAGTCTTCATTGACAGCAACTGAACAATCAATGACAATAGTGTGTGTTTTCCATCAAATAACTTCTTCCTGGCAGCCTCCATAAGCTCAAAAAAATTTTTAGCTTCTGGGTTAGGAGGCTCCTCCACATCATCACTTATGTCCACATCATCCTCCGTAACTGCTTCATTGAAAGGATCATCATCCATTGGTTCGTATTGAGCATCAAAAGCATTGACAACCATTGTCTCATAGTTGTTCAATGTTGATGTCTGATCACTTGCTGTATCAATGCGACTTGACAAATCAGCCGAATTAATAGAACCTACTTCACCATGGAAGTTCCAGACAAAGTAGCCATACATGAATCCCTTCTTTGCCAGATGTACCTTGACCATATCAGCACCTAGATATTGAGTATTCATGCAGTGACGCAAGGGACAAGGACATTTGATTTTGTTGTTCTCCCTCACACACTCAGGATGTGATAGTGCGAACGCAACAAATTCCTCTATCTTTGCCAACCATTCTTGGGTTGGCCTCCCATTTCGCATTCGCACTAAATCATACATCCAACGTCTATCTGAACTCATCTTATCTATATGAGATTAATGTGTCTAATGGTTAGTGTATAAAAATAATGGTGTCGGAGTGTTAAAGATTATGAATCTACTAGTATGATTGTCAATAATAATCATATTAAATAGTAAGAGAGCATAATAATAACACTCATTAAATAGTAAGAGAACATAATAATAACATCAATCAAGTATTACTTAAGTGTGTAAACAATTTAGAGTATGACTTTTTGTTGTTAAGAAAATAAATACAATAACTCAATCCTAGTGAAGGTCAAGTTAAGTATATATTATAACCAGATTTCAGCTAAAAGATTAATAGGTCCAAACACGTTTCAAAGAGCTGAAGCAGATTAGCGATGCATAAAGTTCAAAATACCCGAACTTTACCAATTAGCAGCTAAAACAGAAGGGAAAATCGAGTATTATTCAAAAGATTGAACTGCTGAGGCAGGCCTTACTAATGCACAAAAAAGAAGTATTACATACTATTATAATTTTAACTCTTTCTACGCTAAGGCCTATAAATATAGGCCAATACTGAATATCATGCTCATTAACCCTAGCATGAAAAATACTAAAGTCGGTACCTTTGATATAACTAAAAATCAGAAACTATCTTTGCAAAGCAAGCTGCAATTTTTAAGTTTCAGCAGTGAAAAATTCTCCTGGATCATATGGACAGTTGTTATGTTTATTGTTAGAGCCTTGAAGATGTGAGAAGTTGTAATTTTTAGGTAGGAAACACTCATTCAAAAGAAATTGTGCAATTAGGTGCGAATCTTGCCTATAAAATTGTTCAAATGGAGCTTATCCTACTGTCCAATGGAACAGTGCAGAATAGTGCAAGTTGCAGTTCAAAACTGATCATAAACCGTACCCTGTTTCAGTTTGGTGTTTGTTAAGAACATACTCCTTTTTTTAGCTACTTTGGAATGGTGGCAAGAAGTGAGTTCTTATGTGACCTAGTACGATTGTCAATCTGTTTTATTTTGATTTTTTGTGGTTGTTGTGTATCTTTCCATCTTTGTTGAGTTTCGATGGTTTCTGTTTATCTATCCAATAATTTATTATCATGTCAACACTAAATATCTACTCTACACCCTCAATCAAACAACTAGTTGATGGTAACAAAATGATTGAAATAATGTCTGTACCATATAAAGATATCATTGGTTGTACGGCAAGAGATCAGCTCAGCGCCAGAAAGGCAAAATCGCTAATTACATTTGTTCAAGTTAACAGAGAGAATGAAATAAGTTCAGTTTATTACCGGATTCAGCTCGTCGACACTCTAGCGTGCAAAATCTTTAGGAATTCAAAGCTTCAAACAAGCGCTCCAGCCTCAGCAAAAACGATTCTTAAGAAAGACTGTAACACAGATGCATATAATTAATCAGAGCCCATGTCGCGAGCCAAGCAAAAAGCGTAAAAATCAGAGCAAGTTCTCAGGTCAAAAACTAGGCAGCTGCGACTGATATATTTGTGTTATGAAATCTCATATGTTCATAACGGGGAATCATCCTTAGTAGTTGGTGTAAATCTTTCATTAGGAATTGGTAAAAAATAGAGGTCCTAATTAAGATCATGTTACACTAGAACAGTTTTTGGTGAATAACTTTGTAAAGTTTGTCATGCTAAAAGTCAATCACTTGGAGCATAGCTAGTTTGCTTTAATTAGTAGAGCTATGACAATAGCTAGTTCAAGCATCTCTTACTTAAACTCTAGTGGAAAATTTACCGAGACTAAATTAAAGAGAAGAAGACAAGTTAGAGTATATTACCCTGACTGAACTGGAGTGTTTTCAACCTTATCTTCAATCTGGTGTGCGAGCAGCAGTGAGTCCTGCACAGCACAAACACAAGAAGAGGATTAAGACAGGCGCAGAGCAAGGATTGTTCACAAGTCAGTCTTGCAAAATTAGCGTGACTAAATTGAAGAGAAGGAGACAAGTTAGTGGAGTGTTTTCAATCACACGTAGACTATACCCACGTTCTGCTACTGGATAAGAGAGAAGCGTAGGGCAAGAGATATTAAGTTGTTGAAAAAAAAAAGCATTCAGAAAACAGATACCAAGTATAGCCCTGTTGTTAGTTGATAATTACTTGGTAGATAATATAATGACCAGAGTAACAAATTTGATCACTAGAAACTGAATTCCAATAGGTATTAGCATAGTCAAGATAGATATCATGTGGTAGGGTGTCAATTATAAGTTGTAAAGAGGGAGAAGAAGAGATCAAACTCATACCTGCTTTATGCCAGCAACTTGCAAAAGGGACCTTGACAGCCTGGTGATGGTCTCTAAGCCGTACAAGTATTCTGTTGGTTATAAAAAACACAGCTGTTAAGCTAGGTGAGTATTCTGTATTAAAAGGATGCTGCAGAGGTCCATTGATTGTAGGGAAGTTAGTTTAATCAATGCCCTTTGCCTCAATGTCTAAATAGCAGCAAACTGAATTTTACAAATTGATTAAAAATTTAAAACAGAAGTGGGAATGAACACACTTTGAAGATTATGACGTGCTGAAACAGATTTTATTTGAATATTGAAGCAGATTTTAAGTTTACAAGTTGGCTGGTGAACTTTTGAAATACATATTTTTAATAATAGCAAAGACATTATGATTTTGGTTTCGTATTACAGAAAACTGGCACTTTGGGATTGGTTTTCATGATCTTAAACACCTTTATCATATGTAATGAGCAGGACACTTACTCAAACAAATTCAATCACATTTCAACATACAAGAGGTCTGTCAATAATAGTCGGCATAGTAATATAGCATAGAATCATCAACTGCAGGCCAGGCACTCTCAGTAAACTTAACATCTTCAAACCAAAAGCATGACTAAGTAATATCTACATCCTTAGTATTTCACTCAACAAGAAGCATGACTAAGTAATATCTACATCCTCAGAAAAGTTCCCATAGATACCAAAAGAATGCTTTTAATCAAACATATATACCATAAATACAGACTCCTACCAAAATCCACAATTCTTCTAAATAACTCACAAAAGGATAAGAATAAGTTTCTTTTTTTTTAGATTAAAATGACAAGAATAAGTTGTTGCCGGGACTTAATGTTTTTCTGAGTTGATTACTCCTTGTTTACCAAAATAAGCATATAACAATGAGAAAAAATCAATCTAAGTATAGATTATTTCCCACATAGTGATTCGGTGATGGTCACGAGCTAGTTTCGAATTGGGGTTAAGATAAAACAGCCATGAACCCTAATTATCCAACTAAACAGAACCCTAATCCTCTAATTTTGTAGTTTCGAATTCATAAGATAAGTTATGAGTACATTACCGGTTTCAGCTCCTCTGATTTCAGCCCCTCTTCACTTTGGTAGAGATGAAACAATGGACTGAGTTCTTCAATGGATGCCCCGCGTGAGAGAACGACAGAAAAATAAAATGGAGCAAAAGCGAGAGAGTTCTTCAATCGAACGAGAGAAAAATTCAAAGCACGAGACAGTTTTTCAATGGAACGATAGAGAAATTCAAAGCGTGAGAGAGTTTTTTTTTTTTGGAAAACAAGCGCGAGAGAGTTGAGAGAACGATGAAGGGCGAGAGAAATTTAGAAACTATAATGTTTTAGTTGCCAGAGAATCAGAAAAGTTCTGAGTATATTACCGGTTTAAGCACCTTCGATTTTAGCCCTTCTTCACTTCGGTGTATGAACGAAAGATGCAACAACTGGGAGTTCTTCAATGGATACCCAGCGCGAAGAACCAGCTACTCAATGGACCAGAATCGCTAGAGAAAGATGGAGTTCTTCAACATGTCGGCTTTGCGAGAACGATGCGCTGAGGAAGAAAGATGGAGTTCTTCAATTTGTCGGAGTCGAGAGAAAAGTTTTGCAAGATAGAAAGAGGAAAGCATGCGCTGAGGAAGAAAAGGCTGGATTCACTGCGTTTAAGATTTAGCAAGATTACCGACGAATTTTGTCCGTCGGTACCTATGATAACAAAACGGCAACGTTTCACGAATGAGAACTCTCGCTGCTGTACATATAGAGAGTATTTACCGACGGAAATGGTCCGTAGGTAATTACCGATGCCATATTCCGTCGGTATTAGTCACATAAAACGACAGCGTTTATTTGTCTCGCCTGTTGTGTATATATAGAGCATTATTACCGACGGATATTTTCCATAGGTAATTACCGTCGACCTATTCCGTCGGTATTTATCGCATAAATGACAGCGTTTTACTCTCGCATGTTACTTATACACAGAAGCCATTACCGACGGATGAAAAACCGTAGGTAATTTTCAAGTAGTTTAAGCTTAGTAAATACCGACGGAATTATCCGTCGGTAACCATTTTTTCAGATCCCGCCTATTTACCTACGGAAACTATCCGTAGGTAATTTGTTGCCATTTTACGCGCCATTGCGTGCCACTCCTCCCGCACTTTTCTCTTCAAATTTACCTACAGAATATTCCGTAGGTAAAAATGTTGTTGGAATTTCGTCGGTATTCCGTAGGTAACACCTTAACCAAGGGTTGACATTATGATCCGTAGGTATTCCGTCGGTAATTACCTACGGAAATGTTTCCGTAGGTAATTTCCGTAGGTAAACTACTGTTTTCTAGTAGTGCATGTTCCCCCTAGACCGATCATAAGTCAGAATAGGTAAGCTTTGGAGTAAGCTAGTGGGAGATCGTAACCCAAGGAGGAAAACAACCATAATAGAGAGGAAGGTAAAGCAAGGATGGATACCCACTCCTAAACATCGCGCGACCGGATTCCTCACCCCCCATTAGTACATATATACTTATATATAAATAAACAATTAGAGCTCCATTATGGAACCTATCACACCCACACACCATGAGGTATTACACTCAGTTAAACACACAAGGGAGGTAAACATACCTACACGCACAAACAATACACAACCAACTCACGCATAGCCGTGGTTAGAACGTTCCCATGGTTTGGGTCGTTAAATCCGAATACCGATCTATTAAGTAATCCTAGAGTCGGTTAGCTAAGGTTTAACACTTTCGAGGTTAAACGGTATCGGAATTGAACTCGCCACATAAATGAATTACTATAAACTCATTGCATGTTTTATCTTACAAGGTGGCAAACACACAGAAAAACACATTGGCATACAAGCCGGTGTGATCCGGTAGGACACAGGTTACAAGAAAACCATACCTTTCACCACGGTCCACTATATTGTGTCCTTCTAGGTTCCTCGAACAAATCCCGTACAACTGGTAACATCACAATTACTTTCATTAACATTGGAGTAACATGATTGCTTAACGTCTAATGCGCCCATAGTTACCCCGTCATCCCGTTATATTTAAGTTACTCTTGTGAACTTAAGTTCACAACTCTCACATCAAACCTAACTCTTGTTTACACATTTTAAGGCCTTTATATGTCACCAAACAAGGCCTAAACATCATCTAAAACCATTACCATTCAATCCCCCCATCATTAGGAGCCTTAAACAAATTTTTTTCTTCATCTCTGGTTCGCCTACGCTGGACCTCCCCACAGAGGCGGTCCCTAGGGGCGGTCCACAGCAGACCCCATTTTAAAAAGTGTTTTTCTCCTCATTTTTAACTCCAAATTCACCCAAATCTTTTCCCAATCATTCCACAATCTTTCCACATGTTTAAACACCTTAAAACAAGCACTAAACCTTCCTAAATCATCACTAACTTGTTACTCAATTTCTTACAACAATTCCTAACACTTATAACATTTTTCCTTAGGATTTCTAAGTGGTGAATCATGCCTACAATATCACTAACCAAAGTGTGCTTCCACAACAAGGTAACCACTCCTAAAGCATCATTTTGCATCACCCTCATCCCCTTTACACACACTCCTCAAGTCTTTCCCACAAGTTCATAATTAAACCTTCACAAGGCATTACACTTCCATTGTTCACCAAACTTTGCACAAGACTTTACCACACCTCCACCATGACCTTGGTGTATCTAGAAATCATCCATTAGTTCTCTAAATCTCCAAGACTATGCCCAAGGCATCTTAACACTTAAGAACACCTTAATTCACTTTCTTTCATCATCTTAACACTTAACAATTCCTAGTACAATCTAGGTCACCAAATCTCATTAGAATACATAAACTCCTTTGTTTATCAACTAAATTTTGCCATAGCTTCTCTTGTATCACCTTACACCAAAACACACAGTTTTTCCACCATTATACAACCAAGAACACTAAATCTCTTAATACACATTCCTTACACACAAACATATTGTTTTTCATCCTTTAACCACCAAAGATATCCATCTTCACAAGAGATGTTCTTTACACACAACTAAACCTTTAGACAACACTACATCACAATATAGTGCACAAACTTAAATTGCTTGGCACTTAGGCCCTTAAATTGCATAAACCTTAAACACTGAATTTCCCACATAATAATGCCTTCAACCTGCAAATACACACAACAATGCTCCCATGTCCTTTTAGTCCACCTTGTGGATAGTTTTCTATCTCATTTCCCATTGGCTCTTTAGGTTAATTATTAAGCAAATATAGCTCAATTTCCTAGTACATAAAACCACATTAAGAGAGGTCATTTACCTCTTTGCTTTCCAAGCTTTCTCACTTGTTTTCTCTTATTTTTTTTGATTGAAAATCGGCAAGGAGCTTTTATCACTTGTCAACCTTCTAACCAATACACATGTAAGGGTAATGAGCATTAAGTTTAATACTCAAACTCATAATTAACCCTAGGTTTACATAAGTGTCTTAAAACACTAAAATTTGATGATTACCTTTAGAATTTGAAAGAGAGCTTGGTTAAGTAGCAAGATAGGACTCCTCCTAGTCCATTGAAGATCAATTCAAGCTAAATGAAGAGCAAGAAAATGCACCATTAAGAGGTGAATTTTCGGCCATATATGAAAATGAAGGGAAACTTGGTTTTTCTTTGATTTTCCTTACCTTGAAACAAAGGAGAATGACAAGGCATGGAAATATGAGCTCAAGCTCCTTCAATGGTAAATATCCATGGCACCGAAATGGAGATTTTGAAGATTTGAAAAGAGGGAAATGAAGAGCTTGGTCTAACTTAGACAAAGGTAGTCTTGAAATTGATTTTGGAGCATGGAATCATAAGTTACAAGTAAAATAAGATGGAGAGTGAAGGGTGCTGTAGAAAAAACGAGATTGAGAAGGGAGGATGAAGATGAATACGGTGGTGAGTGAAGGAAATAAAGAGAGGAGGTGAGAGGTAAGCCTTTAGTTAAGATATTTATGTTATAAAAGGTAAATAGTAACCTTACTTTATTTTCTTTTACTTTTCTTAGTTGGCTGGCCAAGTATGGTGACTCACACCACTAAAACCGTGCCCCTTACATATTAGAGATATTTATGGTCTTTGTTGACCAAATAATTGACTTATGTTGACTTAAGTCAAAAACTAGCACTATTTGAGCACTATTCATAAATTAAGGCACATAATTGTGAAATTTTTGATTTCCCATTGATTTAGACTTCCTAATGTGATACTAAGTAGTACACATGTTGATTAAAGAGTAATGATGGACATTTAGCCACTCAAAACCCATTTCCAAGATAATTTTTCAAAAATGTGCTTTAAGACTCCTTAAACCACATTTTGTTTTTTAATTCGTTTTCAAGCTTGGTTTTCTTTAGTAATTGATTTAAAATGTTCATTATCATGTTAAAAAGGTCTAGGAATGACCTTTAGGTCTTATACAAGGTTACACCAAGTCTAGAGCAAGTATTTGCTTAAATTGACTTTAAGGTGTTTTCTTGTGTTTTGTTTGGTTTAATTGTCTACCAAAGTTTCCTAAGGACTTAATTAGCCTTATCAAATCATAATTGAATATTATTAAGTCTTGGTAGGCTCTTTGGATCCTAACCAAGTTCACTCCAAGCTTAGAGCATGTTTTTGCTCAAACTGTGTTTATGGTACTTTATTGTTTTTACTATTGTTTAAATTGCTCACTAATGTTTCTAAGGCACTTTATAGCCTTAATATACCATATTTTAATGTTTAAACAACATATCAAGGTTTGGGGTATTTCAACCACCCACATGTGCCCGCCCCAACAGGGCACTTTTCCATTCCATGCGCTAGTATTATTCTTTTTCTCCTTCTATGTGCAATTCGAACCTGCACCAGACCAAACATAAGGCTTATCAGCCTTTTCCTTGTCCATTTACAACCCGGCACAAACTTCTTCATGAACAATTCCCAACAACAACAAACGCTCCTTCTCAACGGGACATATATTCCCTGCATCAGTAGCAAGCACTAACTTCTCTGTCTCATTTTTTAGACAACCCCAGAACCGACCCTCGAGCTCTCCTTCCTTACTCGCAAGCACCAACCAGGAAGAGATACATCCCATCTTCCTTTCCTTTCTGTTGCGGTAACCATCAACAGAGCACACCCAACTGAGCCTCCATCTCCCGGCACCAAAACAGCAAGACCAAGGTTGCATAAAACGAGGTAGCAGTCTCCTTCCTTTGTTTCTATTCGTGGCGGTCTTCCAGTGCATATGTATATCGAGTATCTTCAGCATTGAGGGTAACAGCACCTCCTTTCTCCCATGCATGCGCTTGACTCATCAACGCAAACAGGACAGAAACATGCTAGCAAAGGTGACTCAACACATCAAGAACCCCCTTGCTTACTACCGGTAGTAAACAGAGGTAAAAGCACTGAAATGAAAACCCGATAACCTCACCTTCTTACATCCAACTCTTTCCTTGGTCACTGAGACAACACCTTCCTATTCCTTAAACTCACGGATTGAGCTACTGTTTCAGACCCTTCATCGAGCAGGGAACGACAGCAAAGGAGCTAAACGGCTCATCTCTCCTTGTCTCCAAACACAGCCACAGCGGGGGAAAAAACTAGCAACCGGTAATGATGTACAACTTCACCTCCTTACTCCCGTGTTTTTCTTCCTCCTTCTGGGCGTGTAAACCATGCTCTTCATCTTTGCTGTCCAGCTCGCCAGCAGCATCTTGCGTTTCCTTCTTGCTCCAGCTCGCCAGCAAACAAACAACTGTGAATTTGGGAAGAAAATCCCTTTGCAGCTTGAGTCAAGGTAAGGGTAGTTATCCCCTATAACGTTTCAAACTCATCGAACGTAAATAATGCATAACGGATAGTGGGCGCATGGTATTAAGGCTGTGATACGAAACTATACATAGGGGCACATGCATGTGTATGGTGAGGTGATGATGCGCAGCAAATAAGGAACCATGTACGTATACATGCATGCTTAATGTTGGGTTGTAACGGTCATGCGTACATGTACTTACAGTTGCATGGTCTGAGTATTCACATGTAAAAAAAGCTAGGTGTATAAGAACATGCGCATGAGGCTATAATGCGTAATATTAATGGGTGTATATACATGTGATATATATTTGGGTTTATAAAACGTAACGAGTAATGAATATATATATATATATATGTTGATAGGGCGTGATAACTACTAGATATATATATATACATGTGTTATTGAAGTAGATAATGCGTAATTGATTACGCTATAAGTTAAATATGGAAGGAAATCAATTTTAAAGATTTTTGTGAAAATATGGTATATAATAATTCTAGGAACATTATAATGCCATTATAAGACAACTATTATGCTATTTTAAAGGATACGTATTTAGGCCACGGCATTATAATTGTTTTGAACTATGAATAGCCATTAGTTAATTTATAGGGTGATTTGTAAAGCTATATGAATTTCTGGTGCAAAACCACCCTTCTAACAACAATAGCTACTTGGGAATACCTTAGAAAAATATAGACATAATTATAAGCTTATATTATGGCCTAATAAATTTTAAAACCTTGTAAAAATACGTTAGGGAATAACTAAATTATAGATGGGGTCAAAGTGTAATAAAAAGAAATATAAGGTGCTAAGGGTAATTTAAACCGAGAGGGATGATTTTGGGGATTTTTATAAGTATAAAATATGAACTTTATAAAATAAAAGGAGTAAATTATAAAACTAGGAAACTATGGGGGTATCTTTGTAAATACTATCAAATTGGTCAAAGAATAATTTAAGTGGTCAACCTTGACCACCTATGAAGGTTAACCAAAATGAAATGATGAGGATAATTATTCTAAGAATTTAAAGGAATATTAAGTCAAAAAGAATAACAAAAATTATTATATGGGAGTATATGTAATTATCAAAAATTTGAGCATAAATGGAGATTTTAATATTTGAGGGGATTAGTATATAAACCTAGAAAGGTTTTGGAAGTTTAAGTAATAATATAAACTAATTAAGAGGTATAATATGAGGTTTAAATCATTAAAGTGGGCTATGGGGTAATTATGAGGAAAATGTGGGTGAATGGTCAATTTGGATAAACTTGTTACATGTTGGTGCTTAAGAATACCCTAAAACATTAGCTAGAGAGAAGGACTTAGCTAACGGGTAAAACGACAATGTAAATGTCCAAGGGGTTGATAAAGTCCAAGGTTAATACTTGGAAAGTTTCTAGGGCACTAGTATAAGTCGAACACCGAAAAATTTACCTAAGGAATTACGCTCGATAAAATGGGATAAACTAGGAAAATGTCACTACGGTCGTCGCATGCAACCATAAGCTGACAAGTTGTTTTAATTAACTTTAGGGCCGTAACGAACACCAACCGGGACCCCGTCTGTGAGACGACTCTTGCTTCTGAATAAGGTATGGATATGTGTGGTCCGTATGTTGCCGTGTTACACGGCTTGTGTGTTGTGTGCCTTATTTGACAATGACCATAAGACTAAAGCATGAAATTGGATTGCTTGTTGTGACTTCCTTATATGCTTGTTATATATCATTGTTGCATATTACTTGCGCGCACACAGTAATTTAGTCCCTTCTCGTTTATGGAACTTTGAGGTGGAACATGAAAAACGACATAAACAAAACAAGAAACTCTATAAAGGGAAACTCCTCTCTAACCATAGAGGACTTACAATGACACCCACTATGGTGTCTATCTATCAATGATAATGATGAGTAAACATCAACTGGTGGATCATATGGATAATCCAGGAAGAAGGATTCTCGGGCCGCGCGGTAGGGACGCTCGGGAGTTGGTATCTGTGTAACACCCCTACCGCTAATGTCATCATTACCGTCCAATCACAACGTACTTACATACCTTCGCAACGGATACTTACTTACACAACGGTGGGTGATACAATGCTGTTAGCCACCCACGTGACTAACAAGGCTACTACTACTACATACAGCATCGGTCTGATGGACCGGAATATCCGAGTACTACACACTTACAATACATACTCTAATTACCAATCGAGTACTAGAACTTCCCATTCATTACAATACTCCATAAGTTCAATACAATATAATACACCGAGTTTACTAAGATCCTTATACAAATACAACACCTCTTTCAATTTCATATATACTCATTAAGAGTCTAACCACTACCCATTCCTCACAAACTACTTACTTTCTATGAAATACCCCAAACCTTGATATGTGGTTTAAATATCAAACTATGGTATGTAAAGGCTAAAAAGTGCCTTAGAAACATCAGTAAACAATTAAACCATAGTAAAATGCAATAAAACGCTAAGATACAGTTTGAGCAAAAACATGCTCTAAGCTATGAGTGAACTTGGTTAGGACCCAAAGAGCCTACCAAGACTTAGTAATATTCAATTATGATTTAATAAGGCTAAATAAGTCCTTAGGAAACCTTGGTGGGCAGTTAAACCAAATTAAACACAAGAAAATACCTTAAAGTCAATATGAGCAAAAATGTGCTCTAAGCTTGGGATAAATGTGTATAAGACCTAATGGTCATACCTATACCTTAGAAATGTGTTAATGAACATATTAAATCAATTACCAAAGAAAACCAAGCTTGAAAACAAGTTAAAACACAAAATGTGCTTTAAGGAGTCTTAAAGCACGTTTTTGAAAAAATTGTCTTGTAAATGAGTTTTGAGTGGCTAAATGTCCATCATTACTCTTAAATATACATGTGTACTATATAGTATCACATTTGGAAGTCTATATCAATGGGAAATCAAAAATTTCACTTCTAAGTGCCTTGTTTAGGTGAATAGTGACTTTTATAAGCTAGTTTATAACATATGTTGTATTAAGTAATTAAATGAGTCATCAAAGACTATTATACCCCTAGGTAAAGATGGGGGCCGGTTTTTCATGTGTGACTCACCACATTTGAACAAAGTAAGTTAAGTAATGACAAAGCAAAAGTACTATTTGCTTTTAGCTTAAATATCTCCAAAAGCAAGTTTTATCTTCATTCTCTCATTTCCCTTCACTTCCAACGTCTCCAACCTCCCTCCATGCTCTCTCTCGGTGGTGCTACAGCACATATACCATCTTCAAGCTTTGACCACTTGTATCTTCTAGCTCCCTTGGCCAAATCAAATTCCAAGACCATATTTGTCTTAGTTAGGTCAAGCTCTACACTTCCCTCTTTTTAAATCTTCAAGAACTCAATTTTGGTGTCATGGAGATTCACCATTGAAGGAGCTTGAGCTCATCTTTTCACATATTCTTGTTCTCCTTTGCTTCAAGGTAAGGAAACTCAAAGAAAAATCAAGTTCCCTCCATGTTTGTTGTTGTCCGAAAATTCACCATTAATGGAGCTCTTATATTGCCTTGTTCTAGCTCCATTTGAATCCTTCAAGGACTAGGTGGAGTCCTCTCTTCATAGATATTCAAACACCCTCCAAAGATTAAGGTAAAACAACTACATTAATGTTTTGAAATAATGTAAACCTAGGGTTTGCAATGAGATGGAGCTTAAAGCTTGAATACTCATTATGTTGTTTGTATAATGTTTAGTAGTTGGCAAGGAACCAAATGCCTTACCGGTTTTACAAGGAAACAAGAAAGAAATTTGTGAGGAAAAGAGGTAAACAAGCTACCTCAATGTAGTTTAAATGCCTTAGGAAAATGGGCTTGATTTGCTTAATAAAATACCTAAGGAGCCAATGGCAAATGAGCTAGTAAAATGCTCTCAAGGAGACTAGTAAAAGAACATATGTATTGGTGTATGTATTTGCAGGTCAAAGGCATACTTATGTGGGAAATTCAGTGTTTATGGTTTATGCAATTTAAGGGCCTAAGAGCCATGTTATTTAAGGGCCTAAGTGCCAAGCAATTTAAGTTATGCACTATATTGTGATGTAGTGTTAAATGTGTGAAGTTTGTGTATAAAAATGGGTTTGATGGATTTTAGGTGTTTTGAATGAAATGAGGTAAAAACCTAAGTGTTTGGATGTGAGTATATACAAGAGAAGCTATGGCCAAATTTGGGAAAATGTGTGAGAAGTTCTAAGTGTTTTAAATGGTCTTGGTGAACTAGGAAGTGTTAAAGGTGAATAAATGTTTACTTGAGAAGAAAACATGTGTTAAGGTGATTTAGAGTGATGCAAGGATTTAGGTGTTATCTTGGAAGTTCTAGGGATTCAATGTGTGTTTTGAGGATGTATTTAAGTCTTGGAGGAGTTTGTTTAAGGTTTAGGTAATGTTGATATCCAAGGAATAAGTGTTGATTAAGTAAGATGTGAAAAAGGAGATTTAGTTAGTAAGAAAAGAAGTTTGAGAGATGATGTTAAGGTGTAGAGGAAACACCTTGGTGTAGTGGTCATTATTGGTGAACTACCACTTAAAAATCTTAAGGAGAAAACATCCCAAGTGCTAGGAATTTTGTAAGAAATTTGTGAATGATAAGATGGTTTTGGTGAGTGATTTAAAGAGTTTAGCACATGGCTAAAGGTGTGTTTGATGTGCCAAATGATGTTAGGAAACATTATGAGGCTTTAGGAGAAGTTTGGTGAAATTGGTTAAGTGTTTAAAGACTTGGAAATTGAATGTTTTGCCGTGTCCGAACTTCCGTCCGGACATGGAAGTTCGGACAGGCTCTGTTGGGTAAAGGATTTTCTCATTCTCGAACTGTGTCCGAACTTGGGAAGTCCGGACACAAGTTCGGACGTGACTGTTTCTATCTGGGATTTACTCTCGAACTGTGTCCGAACTTGGGAAGTCCGGACACAAGTTCGGACGTGTGTATGGTTTTCAGTATTAGGTCGCGGCTTGCGTCTGAACTTGGAGGTTCGGACACAAGTTCGGACAAGGTGTTGTATGGGCCAAAACATTTGTTTAAGGTATGGAAATGGTGTGTAATGATGGGGATTGATAGGTAATGATGTTATAAGGTTGTTAAGGACATGTTAGGTGAGTTTTAATGACAATTAAGTGGGTGAAAAGTTGTAATAAAATGTGAAAGTAAAACAAGTTAAAATGTAAAGTTATGTAACTAAGTTAACGGGGAAAGTTAAGCATCAGACATTAAATAATCAAGCAAACCCCGATGTTAATAAAAACACATGTGATGTTAACAGTTGTTCGAGAATCGCTCGAGGAACGTAAGTGGACGTGGTAAAGTGGACTCCGGTGACAGGTATGGTTTTCTTGCAACCTGTGTCCTACCGGATTACACCGGCTTGTATGCCAATGTGTTTTTCTGTATGTTTGCCACGTTGTAAGATAAAACATGTAATGAGTTTACAGTAATTCATATATGTGGCGTGTTCAACTCCGATACCATTTAACCTCGGAAGTGTTAACCTTAGTTATCTGAGTCTAGGACCACATGAGAGTTCGGTATTCGGAGTAAACGACCCGAACCATGGGACGTTTTAACCACGGCTATGCGTGTGTTAATTGTGTGATATGTGTATGTGAATGTAGGGATCTCCCTTGTGTGTTTAACCCAGTTGTAATACTGTATGTGTGTAGGTGTGATAGACTCCATAGTGGGGTTCTAACTATTATCTAAAGTAAGTATGT
Organism: Limonium bicolor; assembly: GCA_023374045.1. NCBI lineage: Eukaryota > Viridiplantae > Streptophyta > Magnoliopsida > Caryophyllales > Plumbaginaceae > Limonium > Limonium bicolor. The sequence goes on along the minus strand of CM041782.1, from coordinate 258,545,315 downwards.
ACTAACAGTAGTGAGGAATCCGGTTTGGCCGGTCGCGCGTTGTTTGGGAGAGGGTATCCTTCCTAGCCTTACCCTTCTCTTTGTTATGGTTGTTTCCCTCACGGGTTATGATCTCCCATTAGCTTACTCCAAAGCTTAGCTATTCTGACTTATGATCGGTTTAGGGGGAACATGTGTTTGTGTGGTGTGTTAGGGCCTCCAAACCTGAACCGCCTTAACTTAAGTTACTCGTCCAACTATTAGGACGGTAATGAGTGTTGTTGTTATTGAATAACGAGCTTACCATGAGACTGGCAACATTCTCTAGGCTCACCAGTGTATAAACAATGTTGGGTCGGTTCCTAAGAGAACCATTCCCGTTATGTTATGTATTTTGTTGTGATGCAATATCTATTGCGGTGTTATGTTGTGCACGTGGAAACGTACAAAGTGTTGTATGTGTTGTTATGTAGTGTAGGTTATATGTTATATAAGGTGGAGTATGTGGATCATGGATATGATTCCCAGTTTGTGATATGAGGCGTTTAAGGATAACCCGATTTAAGGGTATGCGTCGTCTATTAAGGAAGTAGCTCCATTAGAGGAGGAACACTCTAGGGATGATGAATACCATGAGTGACTTATTAAGTAAGGATATATTACCCGTTTGTTGAGGCCGTTGAGGCGAAGGATTATGTGTTGTGTGTCTACAGTTGCATGTATGATTTAAAATATAATCAACCGCATGCTAAGACGACAATTAGTTGTGCGTGGCCCGGTAGCATGTGGGCTGCGGGATTACCATACCAGCAAAGGTGCTGAGCCCCTTGGGGGCCACCCTTTCTCTTCTTTTCCTATTTCAGGTACGAAGTGCTGGAAGCCGTTCGAGAGTAGGACGGGTAGACATTGTACATGGGTAAACATTTAAGTGTATATATTCAGTAGGTGTAGTAAGACCGAAATTGTTGTCGGCACCAGTTTATTAATACTCGGTATAGTTGGAAGGTGTATGTTGTTGTTGTAATTAATGGGAAGGGATAGTATTGTGTAGTCGCTCGGGAATTTAGCCCATCAGACCGGTACAATGTGTATGTATTAGCCTTGTTAGCCACGTGGGTGGCTAACGGCGTGTAACACCAACGAGATAAGTAATGTGATGAGGTTGTTTTTCCGCTGCAGTTAATTGTAAGTGTATTATTGTTGGATGGGGTGTTACAAAAAGTGGTATCAGAGCGAAGTATCGCTCTGATGACTGAACTACCGAGCTTAGGAAGTACCGAGTTAGGATTTTAGTACTTTGGGTTAAGGGTTGAGTGATAGCGTGAGAGATGCGCTAGTTAGGAACTACCAGTGAATACTGGAAACCTACAGTATCTTTCCCACCCTCCACAATCCCTATTTTATAACTTGGGAAAGAACGCCAGAGAGATGGAAGTCCACTCTTACTCGGGAATACCCGATCTGGCTGTTATTAAATACCTTTAGGGTACGGAGAACCTGTCATACGGTAGATCCCGAAAACTGGGAATCCCGGAGACGGTTCCCATCTGAACAGTGTTAACCGCATTTAATAGCGAAGAATGAAGGATTTTGTGTATAAGAGAATAGAATTTCTGGCAACCTGGGTCGACATGCCGAGCAGTCGAGGATAACCAGCTTGCAACGCACCAATCGTGCAACAGGCAAGAAGTGGATTAGTAAAACCCGAGACGAGTGCCTACGGGACCACAGTTGTTAAGTGATACACCAACGGTGTACCAACCGGCAAGGGAACTACAACGTAGTGCCCAAATACGTGGAACGGGCTACAAGAGAATACAATACTAAGAAAAAGGGGTCTTCCAGAATGGGAAACACCCTAGTTAGTGATTATCATGTAAAGACAGTGGGAAGTCATCCGGAGGAATTATTATCAAGACTGTAAGATCAAGTGAGGGCCAACAAGGCCACTGATGACAGTGCGGGTAAGAACAATACCACAACCAGTATGTGTGCTTAACCGATAGCCAGTTAGCATGGCGCACTTGCTATAGCAAGTGCTGCAATAACAAGGCTGTTCGGGAAATTTATAACCACTACAAGTACTTAGTAAAGTACCACGAAGTTAAGTGTGAACATTATAACCATGGAAGGGCTTAACAGCCTGACCTTTGTAATTGGAAGTACACCAGTCAGCAAGAAGCTAGACTTGGCTAAGGTAAGAAGATGTTGTGAAACCATGAAAATTTTCTTTCAACCCAGATTTTTTCAAACCCTTTTCTTTTCAAAACCAAATTTTCTTTCAAACCAACACTTCTTTCTAACCTTCTTTTAAACCAAATCAGTAAAACCAAGGACAGTTGACGAGGATACAACAATGGATAAACTTTCCCTCGATTAAGTTCGGGAAGCATGGAATGAATATTGTCACGGGACAGTATAAGGGAGTTGACAACAGAATACTTCACCTAGGCGTGTGACGGACACTACGAGTGTACTAACTGAATTGTGGGACGACCGCACTCCGATAGGAGCTTGTGGGCCTGACAGACCTACTTATGGGTTAGTTGGGTAAGTAGTAATGTATCAGTAGGGTACCCCACATATGTATACAAGTAGAGTCCAGAACACGGGAAGTAGTCGACTCCGTACTACGGTCAGCAGTGTAAGTCAATCAAGAACTAAGGATTACAAAGAATAGTTGAAGTTAAGGAACTCAGTTAAGTTAACGAGATTAAAAGGATTAGTGAATTCCTTTCAAGGGAATGTTTAGGAGTTAGGAAGTGCGAAGTGCACAAACTGTTAAGTAAAGACATAGCATATGTCTTAAGAATCCTCGGGGATAAACATGATAGCTGGAAAGCAAGGCAAGGCAGATGCCTAATGTGTACACATTAATGTGCAATGAACGGGATGAAAACTCCCAGAATGAGTACTTACACTACTATGAAATGTTGATCTTCACAGAAGAAGATAATAAGCCAATTAAGAACGCGAACGGCGTGGCTAACTCAATATACCAATAAGTGTGAACTAAATGTAAAAGCATAACTTAGCAACACCCAGGAGCAATCCTTGAAGGGTGTTCGCATCAACAAGTGTTGCACGAAATGCATGACAGAAACATAAGGGTTGAAACTAACACCCAGTTTAGACATAAGTTGTCAGGAGACGGACTGACAATCCTAAAGGGCATCCCATGAAAGGAAACGGAATGCAACGACCTTGTCATGGAGCTCAATATAACATCCAAACCATGTAATATTGTGTAGAGAAGTACATGTGAGTGGACAGCCTATAATGAGCGCAGCTCAAGGCAAATAAGGCTTATAGGCCATAAGCAAGATATGTTATATAAATTAGACCGATTGCAGAAGTTTATGTTGTATAAGTGAATAGAGTGGTAAACGAACCACTGCATTAAGAGTGGGGATACCTCTCGATATTGTGAGACCGCAGGAGCGGTAGTTATGTAAATCAAGTCCAAGAAATATGTTAAGGATGGACAACGTTATTATTGAAAGAGAGCAGTTAGCTTAGTAGTACGTGTGTATAAAGTGAAGCACGTGGCTGAATAATGCCGGCTTATGACTCGAATGATCGATGCTCAAGGAGCATTTAGTAGTCATCCAAAGGAGGGATGAACCATAATGTGAATGATGTAAGTTTATGTGTGGAAGTTGAGGTGACAGTAGATACGATATAAGCTGATGTTATACAGGGAGTAAGAGCACGGTGCGCAACAAGCGACCGTTGTATAAATGTTGTTAAACGATAATGTAACAGATAAGACCAGTTATGAGTTAAACTCAGTGGAGATGCAAGATAAGCGATGTTAAACAGACTGGGCAATAAGCCAGTGGTAGGTACTATGTGATGAGGAACTCAGTGTGAATTCCATGGCGAATCACATAAGGGATTTACTGTCAAGAGTTTACGCCTCTGCACTCTGTATGACTGAGTGTTTTGGTATTGCACTGGCGCAGTAATGATCAAGTGGGATAGCTAGGAATTGGAAACATGTTAATTGTGAAGCAATAATGTCATAATGGCCGATGCATGGGAAATGCAAGGCCGCACCAATAAAAGAGTACTTGTACAAATATCGGTATGGAATATACCCCAAATGTTGTAAATAACTGAGAGAGCACTACACACTAGGTAGTAGCTCAATCTCAACCGACAATAAGTCGGAAGGGAACAAGTCAGTCATTGTGAAATACATAGCTGTATACACAGTAAATTATTATGGAAGTGGATGGAAAATTGTGAAACTCACCGAATCCGCTCAGGGTAAAAGATACCGTGCGTCGGTTGAGAAACCATTGTTACCAAGATGAAGGTGACAATTGGGGATGTACAATACAGTAAGAATAAAAATGGAGCAATTAAGCTCTACAGTTATTAGAGTTTCGCAGCAGAAACTAGTGAGCCAGTGATTCAAGTGTTGAATGTACATGGTGAACACGAGTGAATGGCTAATTATTAACGCCTAGAAGCCTAACAGGCCAGAATCGAAACTAACTAAGAGTTTAAGCAAACTCCAATGAGAATTCTTGGTTTAGGAACTAAACCGCCAATATGGTTAAGATCCTCTAATCAGAATCCATTGTGTAATAGACCGCGTGGAAGTTAAAACACTTCACGACGGCAGAACATTTTAAGCCAATGTTTAGTGATTGATTACGTGGGCGTAATCCCTTTTAAGGGGGGTAGAGCGCAAAACCACTTAGTGTATATTACCGTACAAGTGTACGTAGTGTATGTGATTTATATTGTGCATAGCACAAAATTATATTATTGTTTTGATGATTGGTGTGTGTGTTACGTAAACATACACATTCATTCATGGTTTAATGGTGGTAATTGCGCACAGAAGATGCGAATACCATTGTGATAAGTGTGTGTATTTGTTAACAGCTGTGTGTGATAGTACAAGTATGGGGAGTAGAGAAACTCCCGGGGGAACAAAAGCCCCGACAGTGTATAAATGTGAAGTTTTGTGTTGTATTTTGATAAAATATATATGTATATATATACTATATAGTGATTCAAGAAAGGGCATGATACCGACATAGAACCTAGTGAGAATAAGATTCCCTAGGCAACAGCATTAAAGTGAATGGAGATAACTGATAGATGGAGTTCTATCCTTTGGAGATGTTATGATCATGACTAGAATGATTTAAAAGATAGAAAATTGGAAATGAGTGATTTAATTGATGCTTGAAAATGAAGTGGGAGGTGGAACTTGATTTGCATGTGATCAAGGGAAGCCGAACACAAATTGGAGTAGAAGGATAGTTCAACACTGATGCTGATCACATCAGGGTTGGATGATTCTTGAAGCTCCCTATAAGTGGTCACAAATAACCACGCTAAGAAAAAGAAGCAAAGAGCTTAAGTTGGACTTGGAGTTGTGTGTGTTTTCAAAAGGATTTTAAATTGGTATTTATAAAACGTTGATGGATACTTTACGTAATTAAAGTCTTCTTACTTAACCTCACAAGGAAATTTTAAACTTAAGTGATTGTTTTAATCTCCCAAAGGCACGGGGACGGAAGGTGTCCATCGCGACCGGGTTCTGCGGGATCACAGTGTGTATGTAAAAGATATTTTTGATTGTTATACATGCTATGACATGTTGGTGGTATGTGTAATAAATGTTATTTTGACTTTGATCTCCTAAAAGTGTATGCTATTGAGACCTATGAGTCTAAATGTGTTTGTTACATAGACCTAAGTGTCTGAAGACTGTTATGTTATGGGGACCTATGTCCAAATGTTGTGATGTTACCCAAGACCAGTGAGTCCAAGGGGTTGTTATGTATGTGTAAGTGTTGTTAAGATACCCGGACCAAAGAGTCCGAGGTTATCATGTGGATATGTTATGTTATGTGTGGATGTGAATGTGTTGCCCGGACCATTAAGTCCGAGGTTGTGATGTAAAGTGTGTTTGGTTATGGAAGTTTATTTCCAAGTGATTACTGTGTTCTAATCTATTGATGTGTGAAAAGTGTGAACTTCGAGGACGAAGTTCTTTTAAGGGGGGTAGATTGAAATACCCCAAACCTTGATATGTGGTTTAAATATCAAACTATGGTATGTAAAGGCTAAAAAGTGCCTTAGAAACATCAGTAAACAATTAAACCATAGTAAAATGCAATAAAACGCTAAGATACAGTTTGAGCAAAAACATGCTCTAAGCTATGAGTGAACTTGGTTAGGACCCAAAGAGCCTACCAAGACTTAGTAATATTCAATTATGATTTAATAAGGCTAAATAAGTCCTTAGGAAACCTTGGTGGGCAGTTAAACCAAATTAAACACAAAAAATACCTTAAAGTCAATATGAGCAAAAATGCTCTAAGCTTGGGATAAATGTGTATAACCTAATGGTCATACCTATACCTTATAAATGTGTTAATGAACATATTAAATCAATTACCAAAGAAAACCAAGCTTGAAAACAAGTTAAAACACAAAATGTGCTTTAAGGAGTCTTAAAGCACGTTTTTGAAAAAATTGTCTTGTAAATGAGTTTTGAGTGGCTAAATGTCCATCATTACTCTTAAATATACATGTGTACTATATAGTATCACATTTGGAAGTCTATATCAATGGGAAATCAAAAATTTCACTTCTAAGTGCCTTGTTTAGGTGAATAGTGACTTTTATAAGCTAGTTTATAACATATGTTGTATTAAGTAATTAAATGAGTCATCAAAGACTATTATACCCCTAGGTAAAGATGGGGGCCGGTTTTTCATGTGTGACTCACCACATTTGAACAAATAAGTAAGTTAAGTAATGACAAAGCAAAAGTACTATTTGCTTTTAGCTTAAATATCTCCAAAAGCAAGTTTTATCTTCATTCTCTCATTTCCCTTCACTTCCAACGTCTCCAACCTCCCTCCATGCTCTCTCTCGGTGGTGCTACAGCACATATACCATCTTCAAGCTTTGACCACTTGTATCTTCTAGCTCCCTTGGCCAAATCAAATTCCAAGACCATATTTGTCTTAGTTAGGTCAAGCTCTACACTTCCCTCTTTTTAAATCTTCAAGAACTCAATTTTGGTGCCATGGAGATTCACCATTGAAGGAGCTTGAGCTCATCTTTTCACATATTCTTGTTCTCCTTTGCTTCAAGGTAAGGAAACTCAAAGAAAAATCAAGTTCCCTCCATGTTTGTTGTTGTCCGAAAATTCACCATTAATGGAGCTCTATTGCCTTGTTCTAGCTCCATTTGAATCCTTCAAGGACTAGGTGGAGTCCTCTCTTCATAGATGTTCAAACACCCTCCAAAGATTAAGGTAAAACAACTACATTAATGTTTTGAAATAATGTAAACCTAGGGTTTGCAATGAGATGGAGCTTAAAGCTTGAATACTCATTATGTTGTTTGTATAATGTTTAGTAGTTGGCAAGGAACCAAATGCCTTACCGGTTTTACAAGGAAACAAGAAAGAAATTTGTGAGGAAAAGAGGTAAACAAGCTACCTCAATGTAGTTTAAATGCCTTAGGAAAATGGGCTTGATTTGCTTAATAAAATACCTAAGGAGCCAATGGCAAATGAGCTAGTAAAATGCTCTCAAGGAGACTAGTAAAAGAACATATGTATTGGTGTATGTATTTGTAGGTCAAAGGCATACTTATGTGGGAAATTCAGTGTTTATGGTTTATGCAATTTAAGGGCCTAAGAGCCATGTTATTTAAGGGCCTAAGTGCCAAGCAATTTAAGTTATGCACTATATTGTGATGTAGTGTTAAATGTGTGAAGTTTGTGTATAAAAATGGGTTTGATGGATTTTAGGTGTTTTGAATGAAATGAGGTAAAAACCTAAGTGTTTGGATGTGAGTATATACAAGAGAAGCTATGGCCAAATTTGGGAAATGTGTGAGAAGTTCTAAGTGTTTTAAATGGTCTTGGTGAACTAGGAAGTGTTAAAGGTGAATAAATGTTTACTTGAGAAGAAAACATGTGTTAAGGTGATTTAGAGTGATGCAAGGATTTAGGTGTTATCTTGGAAGTTCTAGGGATTCAATGTGTGTTTTGAGGATGTATTTAAGTCTTGGAGGAGTTTGTTTAAGGTTTAGGTAATGTTGATATCCAAGGAATAAGTGTTGATTAAGTAAGATGTGAAAAAGGAGATTTAGTTAGTAAGAAAAGAAGTTTGAGAGATGATGTTAAGGTGTAGAGGAAACACCTTGGTGAGTGGTCATTATTGGTGAACTACCACTTAAAAATCTTAAGGAGAAAACATCCCAAGTGCTAGGAATTTTGTAAGAAATTTGTGAATGATAAGATGGTTTTGGTGAGTGATTTAAAGAGTTTAGCACATGGCTAAAGGTGTGTTTGATGTGCCAAATGATGTTAGGAAACATTATGAGGCTTTAGGAGAAGTTTGGTGAAATTGGTTAAGTGTTTAAAGACTTGGAAATTGAATGTTTTGCCGTCCGAACTTCCGTCCGGACATGGAAGTTCGGACAGGCTCTGTTGGGTAAAGGATTTTCTCATTCTCGAACTGTGTCCGAACTTGGGAAGTCCGGACACAAGTTCGGACGTGACTGTTTCTATCTGGGATTTACTCTCGAACTGTGTCCGAACTTGGGAAGTCCGGACACAAGTTCGGACGTGTGTATGGTTTTCAGTATTAGGTCGCGGCTTGCGTCTGAACTTGGAGGTTCGGACACAAGTTCGGACAAGGTTTATGGGCCAAAACATTTGTTTAAGGTATGGAAATGGTGTGTAATGATGGGGATTGATAGGTAATGATGTTATAAGGTTGTTAAGGACATGTTAGGTGAGTTTTAATGACAATTAAGTGGGTGAAAAGTTGTAATAAATGTGAAAGTAAAACAAGTTAAAATGTAAAGTTGTAACTAAGTTAACGGGGAAAGTTAAGCATCAGACATTAAATAATCAAGCAAACCCCGATGTTAATAAAAACACATGTGATGTTAACAGTTGTTCGAGAATCGCTCGAGGAACGTAAGTGGACGTGGTAAAGTGGACTCCGGTGACAGGTATGGTTTTCTTGCAACCTGTGTCCTACCGGATTACACCGGCTTGTATGCCAATGTGTTTTCTGTATGTTTGCCACGTTGTAAGATAAACATGTAATGAGTTTACAGTAATTCATATATGTGGCGTGTTCAACTCCGATACCATTTAACCTCGGAAGTGTTAACCTTAGTTATCTGAGTCTAGGACCACATGAGAGTTCGGTATTCGGAGTAAACGACCCGAACCATGGGACGTTTTAAACCACGGCTATGCGTGTTTAATTGTGTGATATGTGTATGTGAATGTAGGGATCTCCCTTGTGTGTTTAACCCAGTTGTAATACTGTATGTGTGTAGGTGTGATAGACTCCATAGTGGGGTTCTAACTATTATCTAAAGTAAGTATGTACTACAGTAGTGAGGAATCCGGTTGGCTCGCGGGGTGGGGGTGGGGTGGGGGGGGGGGGGGGGGGTATCCTTCCTAGCCTTACCCTTCTCTTTGTATGGTTGTTTCCCTCACGGGTTATGATCTCCCATTAGCTTACTCCAAAGCTTAGCTATTCTGACTTATGATCGGTTTAGGGGGAACATGTGTTTGTGTGGTGTGTTAGGGCCTCCGAACCCGAACCGCCTTAACTTAAGTTACTCGTCCAACTATTAGGACGGTAATGAGTGTTGTGTTATTGAATAACGAGCTTACCATGAGACTGGCAACATTCTCTAGGCTCACCAGTGTATAAACAATGTTGGGTCGGTTCCTAAGAGAACCATTCCCGTTATGTTATGTATTTTGTTGTGATGCAATATCTATTGCGGTGTTATGTTGTGCACGTGGAAACGTACAAAGTGTTGTATGTGTTGTTATGTAGTGTAGGTTATATGTTATATAAGGTGGAGTATGTGGATCATGGATATGATTCCCAGTTTGTGATATGAGGCGTTTAAGGATAACCCGATTTAAGGGTATGCGTCGTCTATTAAGGAAGTAGCTCCATTAGAGGAGGAACACTCTAGGGATGATGAATACCATGAGTGACTTATTAAGTAAGGATATATTACCCGTTTGTTGAGGCCGTTGAGGCGAAGGATTATGTGTTGTGTGTCTACAGTTGCATGTATGATTTAAAATATAATCAACCGCATGCTAAGACGACAATTAGTTGTGCGTGGCCCGGTAGCATGTGGGCTGCGGGATTACCATACCAGCAAAGGTGCTGAGCCCCTTGGGGGCCACCCTTTCTCTTCTTTTCCTATTTCAGGTACGAAGTGCTGGAAGCCGTTCAAGAGTAGGACGGGTAGACATTGTACATGGGTAAACATTTAAGTGTATATATTCAGTAGGTGTAGTAAGACCGAAATTGTTGTCGGCACCAGTTTATTAATACTCGGTATAGTTGGAAGGTGTATGTTGTTGTTGTAATTAATGGGAAGGGATAGTATTGTGTAGTCGCTCGGGAATTTAGCCCATCAGACCGGTACAATGTGTATGTATTAGCCTTGTTAGCCACGTGGGTGGCTAACGGCGTGTAACACCAACGAGATAAGTAATGTGATGAGGTTGTTTTTCCGCTGCAGTTAATTGTAAGTGTATTATTGTTGGATGGGGTGTTACATTCTAAGTACAAGGGGTGTGCCACTTAGTACGCTTCTACATTCTGTTTCTAACTATCCAAGTGTAGCCACCGGTCTCTTACCTTGACCATATCCGCTTCGGGTACCTGCACACTAAAAACGTTGCCCCTAGGGGCTCAGCTTACGCTGAATATGACTTCCGCATACCCCGTGTACTAGCGAGGGTACGCCGACCACTTGGTCGAATACATGCAATTCATTTTATTCAAACATACATGCATACATGCTCTTATACACAATACTACAATACTTTACGCAAGGAATACACAAATACACTTCAATACATACAAGAAGATTATACAAGTCCAACAATACTTACTTACCTTCTTCCGAAATACACATTCACGATACATACACAATACATACTCATTACATACTCAATCCATACACAATACATACACAATACCCGGTACTTGTTAGCTTCATTTGTCCACCCGGGTTAATCGGGTGGAGATTAATCTTTTACTCGGGGTCAATGACTTACACCAGCCAAGACCATTACTCATACAATACTTACTTTACTTACTACTTACTCAAGTCAAGTCGTCTGGACCTCCGGCCCGGGGACTACTCTGTCCCACCACCGGGATTTACTTGGTTCACCAATCTAGGATGCTACCCATTTACTCAATACTTACTCCAATTAAGAACCAGGAATCGGATCCAACCTCTTGTGTCTCCTCATCCTCACGCGTGGCCGAAACTATATCGGACTTCTACTCATTCCAATTTACTCAATACTTACTTTAGGAGTTAGGTGGTTAGGAATTAGTAGAAGTCATTCACATATAAGCCACACAATAATTCAATACTCCCATACTCATACGTACAAAGTACAATACGATACACAAGTACACTACAAGATACAAATACACTCCATCATCATTCATATATTTCATGAATTATACAAACTAGTGTTCAAGACAATATATATCAAGAACAACTTAAACAAGCACAAGTAGGTGCAATATAGTCTGATTCATGCATTTATCTTATTTAGGTGATCAAATAAGCACACAAATCGGGGTAACCAGGTTAGGATACAGGGCATGAAGAAATCATACCTTACACCGTTGATTTGGACTCACCGACTCCTCTTCGGTGTTCAACTATTTGAATCCTATCATATACGTACAGTTGGGTGGTTAATTATCTATAATTAACCTTACTTATTACCTTTCTAAAGTTTCCCAGTTTATACTTACTAATTCCTTATCATCCAAATACATTTATTTATGTTACTTACTTAAAATTATTCTCTAGGCTTGTTCATGGCCTTAATGACCCTTAAACATCATTAATTAGGTCCTAATTACATTATACTATCATTACCTATCAAGCCCCTACCTTAGAATGGCTTTAAAATGATTTCTGGGCAATTTTTAGGGTGGTCCAGGTTTGTGTCCGGGGATACAAACCTGGACCAATGTATTTGGTCAGTCTCGGGTGTATTCTGTGTGTGGTCCGGGTTTAGGTCAGGGTTTACAAACCCGGACCATATGTTTGTAGTTCTCTCGGGTGTGACTTTAAGGTGGTCCGGGTTTAGGTCCTGGTTTACAAACCCGGACCACCACTTCTGCATTACGTTCTGTATTGTTTTTAGCCTGGTCCGGGTTTCTGTACTGGTTTACAAACCCGGACCAGTTGCAGTATTCACCTATATGCTAGTTTTTTATTATGTTTCAACTCCAAATTTCTACCAATCTCTTCCCCAACATTCCTACATATAATCTAGCATATTTTAGCATTGATTAAGCACTTTAAACTAACCTAATACCCTCTCTAAATTCCTCTGTCAAAATCTGTTCACTCACAGATATTTCCACTGCAGTTTTCCTCCTGTTATAGTTTTTTTTTGTTCTTCTATAAATGCTACATATTTTTCCTTTCTTCTTCTATCAGTCCTATGGCTCTACCTTTGCCTCATTTCCATTATACTCAACCCAAGTCTTCCTCACTACACTACTCATTCTACTAAGTCTTACACATTAATTCTTTCTTGTTCCTCCAACACATTCCAATACCTCTACTACAAATTTTACATTCTTATATCCTCATACCACCACTACCATTCCATGGTTACTAAATCATCTCTACTAAATCCCAATACACACCTTGATTCTCCCATTCACCAAGTCATTCTTAATGCACAATTCTTACTAAAATTTTGCCATAGTTCACCTACATTTCTTACTTATCCACACATATCCTTTCTCATCAAATTCATTCCTAATCTAGCCACACCCATTCAAGGGTCCTACCAGCACTCAAATCAATACCAAGACATCAATACTCCACCAAGCAACAATACTAATACACATACACCATTATTTGGCTCTAAGACCTACAATCCAAATACTTAGCTCACAAATCCTCAAACTCCCACAATTACAATACTAATACAATATTTCGGTTTCTTTAATTTGTTTACCCTTTCCCATTACTCTAATGCATTAAAAATTAGCATTAAGAAGGAGCTCTTACCTTGAGCTTATAATTCCTTCACTCTTTTCCAATTCTTCTTCTTCTCTCTTTCTTGCACAAATCGGTCACATAGGGAATGGAGTTGCCAAGCTCCATTACCATAACCCAAAGCACACAAAACAAGTGCAATTAATATACTAACCCTTAGAATAATGCTAGCTCATTGAAATGCTTAAAACAAAGTTTCTAGGGTTTACCTTTTTAAGCATTTAAGAGGGGTTTTAGCCCTTGGTTCAAGAAGGTGTTCTCACCACCATTGGAGGGTTGGAATTATGCTCAAAAGAAAGAGAGAAACAGAGCATTATAAAGGGGTGAAATCGGCTACAAAAGGAAGATGAAGAGAACATGAGTTTTTTTATGTAAAATTTTACCTTAATGAGAAGAGAAGACTCCAAGCTACAAGGTGGTGCCATTTTCTCTTAAAATGGGCAAAACCCATAGAAATGAACTTTCAGCAATGGGGATTTTGAAAAGATAGAAATGAAGCTCTTGAGGAGAGGAGCAAGAATATGTAATTTGTTTTTGATTTGGAGTTGTAATGTGGCTTGGGCAAGCTTGGAGGTGGGAGCTGCCATGGAGGGTGAAGAAATCGTCCAGAGGAAGAAGGAGAATTCAGAAGAAGGAAGGAGAGGAGGAGTCTCACGCTGGGAAGGAAGGAATGAGAGGAGAGAGGGAGTAAAAAGGTAATATGTACCTTTTTTCCCTTTTCACTTTTTGCTTTTGACTTATTTAATTTGTAACTAGTCTAGTGTGTGTGAGGGGCTTATTTTAGCCTTAAAAACCGGCCCCCACTTGTACATGTGTGTTGGAGCATTTATTCATCTTTTACAGAAAACGCTCATTAATTTACCCGGTTTAGCACTATTCACTAACCGGGCCCGTTTTCCGGAATTTTCTCGTTTCTTTATTTTTATTGGTTATTCAGCTTCCATTAATGCTTAATAATTGTTATTTAATGATTGATATTTTTTACGGGTTCGTTTGACCACTTAAAGTCACGTTTTCGGGTTTTCTCGAAAACGTGCGCTAAAGCTCTATTAGCGTTTTAATACATTATTTGGATCCGTTTTCTTCGGGAGTTGTTCCCATATATTATTTAGGCCTTATTAAGCCTTAAGAATCCATGTAATACTCTAACCGGTCCCGTACCTCCTATGGTTATTTAACGCTTTTGTAGCGTTTTTCGCTTTTTAAGCGTTTCTTTATTTCTTTTGGATTTATTTTTCCTCACCAATATTACTTAGGCACCATTAAGCCCTTAAATACCTATTAGGATAATTTTTAATCACTATATTTAAGGTCGGGGTATTTCAATCTGAATCAGATCCTTCAACCGACTATGGTGGAGCACATCCTGGGGTCTAGAGGTGACCCCTCTTTCTCGATGCATGACGCCGGGAATGGAGGATTGGCGATGGAGAAGACATTCTCCAACTGGTGGTGATAAGAGAATTCATGAACCATCCTTAAAGAAACAAGGAATGATTAGCACCTACATAATAAAGTCTCGGGATCTAATCTATATCCCCTTACTCGGTGCCAGAGAATAAAGGAAAACTTGTGTAATGAGACCAAGAAAATAAGAAAATTCATAAATACGATCCTTTAAGAAACAAGGGCTGAATAGCACCTACATAATAAAGTCTCGGGATCTAACCTATATCCCCTGACTCGGTGCAAGAGAAGGAAGGTAAACTTGTGTAATGAGAACAAGAAAATAATACGTAATCTTTTGAATGATCCCATAGTGAGGATCAGCGGTATAATATACCAATGCACATGTCTTATTATTTACATATGTGTGTTTTGCTCTATACTAGCAGCTGTGTGGTTAGGGCGTGTTTGATGGTATGTGCCAGCATGTTACGCTTGGTTGTTTGTTGATATTGCTATGCTACCTTTAAGTGTGTATGATATCATGATGTGTTGTGGTGTGCTTTACTGCTTTATTATAGCATGTAACCGGACCTAATAATATTCGACCAAGTAGTCGTGTAGCCCGGCAACATACGGGCTACACATATTCATACTCAGCGTAGTTTGCTGAGTCCTTTACAACCCAATTTTTTACAGGTATTGAGCCGGATGATAACGGAGCGTAGGTGGGATGGCTATCAAGGGGATAGTCTATATGGGCATAACTTTTGAGTTTGGAATAGTATGTTTAATTAATGTATGGGTTGTGACTAAACCCGGGTTGTACTTTTCAGTTTATGATTTAGTAATTATGTTGTAGACACTCGGTATTTGGAATTGTATCTTATATTGTATATGAGTTTTGGTTGAGGGCTGTTTCCAGTCATGCAGATCGTAACTTGGTGTTGGTAATGTGGTCTGTCAACCACGTGGGTGGTTGGCATCTGTAGCACCCGGATGATGTTGAGAATCTGTTGCATAGTTATCTTGTAATATGGCTAAGAGCTTGGTTCGTACTATTGGATGTTTATTCAGGGGGTGTTACAGTGAGCTCCTTGAAGAGAGGGAGAATATAGGAAGAAAAATGGCATTTTTAAGCCATGAGCACTTACCTGCAGTAAGAGGTATTAACCTTGGTAGCTGGGTGTTATCCTCTCGGTTATGAAGCAGCAAAGAACGATTAGAGAGGAGCTGCTACGGTTGGAGAAGAAGAGTAATGAAGAGAATGGAGGTAACCGGCTAACAAGGCTTAGTGGGTATAGGTTGTCACATTATTTTATAGACTTAGATGGCTAATTATTGAATAATTGTAGTTGTTTAATGGGTGGCAATAAAGTCTCTGGGCAAGCGGCAATAATGAGCCAATTGGGTAGATAGGCTTGATTGTTTAATGTAGTAGTAGTACGGTAGATAGGATATTTGCTTTAGTCATTATATACTTAATATATATGTGTGACATTCGGTGGCTCTTGCAGGTTGTACAGAGCTTGGAAGTGGATGAGAATGACTACTTAAGGAGGTCGTAATGATAAAGCATGGTGGGGTGGTAAGTTATTTAATTAATTGTCACCAAACCAAAGTGGTAATAATCTTCTACTTTATTAAAGCAATTGATGAGTCATGTATAATTGTTGGAATCAGCCGTATGTCAAGGGAATAACCCTGATTGAATGGCAATAGGTCCAGATCTTTAATTACATTTTTAATAAGATGACTTCACATGGATCATGCACATGGGAACATAAAAGTGTAATTTCAGGGTAGGTACTAGGTAGCACTATATTATAATAAGCGCAATGAGATGATATTAATTTTCTAGGAGGGGCGTAGTCCTACTAACCGATCCGATTGAACGGCAATAGGTAGTCAACGTTTTTTTTGTTGTTCATTTGGAGCTCATGTGCTCACGTTAATCATTTAGTACAGTTTTATTTTTATTTGTATTCAACGCCTACCGTATGCATATGCTAATAGCTTCAGGTTTAATTGATTAATTGTGAGCTATAATACCGTCTATCTATGTGGGAATTGCTACAGAATTTTAGTGCTAACCATGATCATGAACCACCATTAAATTGTGTGGTGCTTTACTACCTAATTCATTTGGTTAATCATAAGCTAATGCACTACCGTAACCCACATGGTAAATGTTACAGATTTTTGGTGGGTTAAATACTAGTATCAAGAACACATGGTCTCCAACCTCGAACTCGAGCGGCCTACGCCTCTGGTCTGCATAACATTTCTGCCTACTCTGAGCAACAAGCAGACGCTCACGAATCATCCTGATCTTCTCCACTGCTCCCTGCACCAGCTCGGGTCCAACCAACACCCTCTCCTTCAGGTCATCCCAACAGATGGGTGACCTGCACCTCCTACCATACAACGCTTCAAACGGAGCCATACCAATGCTCATCTGAAAGCTGTTATTGTAGGCGAACTCAATCAGAGTCACATGCTGCTCCCAGCTACCTCCAAAGTCCAGGACACATGCGCGAAGCATGTCCTCCAAAACCTGATTAGTCCTCTCTGTCTGGCCATCCGACTGAGGATGGTAAGCTGAACTGAAGGCTAAATTCGTACCCAAGGCCTTATGCAAACTGCGCCAAAATCTCGAAACAAAGCGCGGGTCACGATCAGAAACTATGGTGGTAGGCACACCATGCAGCCTCACTATCTCATCCAGATACAAACGAGCTAGGCGCTCCAAACTGAAGGTCTTCTTCACCGGCAGAAAATGAGCAGACTTCGTCAGACGATCAACTATCACCCATACGGCATCACAGCCCGAAGGAGTCCTGGGCAAACCCATGACGAAATCCATCCCCACACTCTCCCACTTCCACTCAGGAATGGGAAGGGGCTGAAGCAAACCCGCTGGCCTCTGGTGCTCAGCCTTAATCTGCTGACAGGTCTGGCACCTCGAAACAAACTCGGAGATGTCACGCTTCATCCCAGACCACCAGAATGACTCTCTGAGATCTCGGTACATCTTCACCCCTCCTGGGTGAACTGAATATGGCGCTCCATGAGCCTCCTGAAGGATCTCTCTGTGCAGCACTGCATCGTCTGGCACACATACACGGCCTCTGAAACGCAGACAACCATCACTGGAGACACTGAAGTCTGAACTCTGCTCAGAAGACAGCTCCTCTCTAATCCGACACAAAGCTGAGTCTGACTCCTGACCAACCCGGATCCTGTCGACCAAAGAAGACTGAACCTGAAGCGCTGCTATCATACTGGCACTGGCTGGTCTGACTACCCAGACACCCATACGCTGCAGCTCTAAGGAGGACCTCTGGACTCCAGTCAAAGCACAAGCTACACCCAAAGTACCTCTCCGGCTCAAGGCATCTGCAACAACATTCGCTCTACCCGGGTGGTAGAGGATCTCTAAATCGTAGTCATGAAGTAGCTCCAACCACCTCCGTTGTCTCAAGTTCAGCTCCTTCTGAGTGAACAAATACTTGAGACTCTTGTGGTCCGTGTAAACCTTACACGACGCTCCATACAGATAATGCCTCCAAATCTTCAGCGCGAACACTACAACTGCCAACTCCAGGTCGTGGGTAGGGTAGTTCTTCTCATAGGGCTTAAGCTGCCGCGAGCCATAAGCCATCACCTTACCCTGCTGCATCAAAACACATCCTAGTCCCTTATGGGATGCATCACAGAAGACCTCGAATCCCTCGGTCCCAGATGGCAAAGTCAGAATCGGTGCGGTCGTCAGCCTCTTCTTAATCTCCTGGAAGCTCTGCTCGCAAGCCTCGCTCCACTCGTACTTAATCTCCTTCCTCAACAGACGGGTCAGCGGGGATACAACCTTAGAGAACCCCTCGACAAACTTCCTGTAATACCCAGCTAACCCAAGGAAACTACGGATCTCAGCCACATTCGTGGGCCTCGCCCACTCCATCACAGCTCTAATCTTCTCAAGATCCACTGAGATACCGTCCTTCGAGACCACATGTCCCAAGAATACCACGCGATCAAGCCAGAAGTCACACTTCTTCAACTTAGCATACAACTCACGATCCTTAAGTGTCTGTAAAACGATCCTCAGATGCTCCTCTGCGCTCTTAGAGTACACCAAGATATCGTCTATGAAGACCACTACAAACTGATCCAGATAGGGTTTGAAAACCCGGTTCATCATATCCATGAATACTGATGGAGCATTAGTCAATCCAAAAGGCATGAATAGGAACTCGTAATGACCATAACGAGTCCTAAAAGCGGACTTAGGCACATCCTCGGCCTTAATCCTCAACTGATGGTAGCCCGAACGAAGATCTATCTTCGAGAACACTGTGGCGCCCGCCAACTGGTCAAACAAATCGTCGATGCGCGGAAGGGGATAGCGATTCTTGATGGTCACCTTGTTCAGCTCCCTGTAATCGATGCACAAACGGAAGGTCCCATCCTTCTTCTTCACAAACAGCACTGGCGCTCCCCAAGGCGAAACGCTAGGACGAATGAAGCCCTTATCTAACAGCTCCTGAAGCTGGACCTTCAGCTCCTTCAACTCCGCCGGACTCATACGATAAGGGGCCCTAGAGATGGGCTGAGTCTCTAGCGCTAAATCGATGGTGAACTCCACCTCTCGCACTGGTGGAAGTCCGGGCACGTCATCCTGGAAGACCTCAGGAAACTCTCTGACAATCGGGATGCTATCCAAGCTAGATCCCTTACGCACCTCTGGCAGATAACATAAGAAGCCCTGGCAGCCCTTCCTCAAGAAACTGGCTGCCTGCATCGCCGACACAATCACAGGCGCACATGGCACTACATTCCCAGAGAAAGCAAAGCGAGTCCCGCCTGGCAGATCAAATACTACTCTCCTCGCTGCACAATCTATATGGGCATGGTGCTCTGCTAGCCAATCCATGCCCAAAATCACATCAAAACAGGTCATCCGCATCGGGATGAGGTCAGCAAAGAAGGTCTTGTCCCTAACTACTATGGGACAAGCCTTACACACAGAATCCAACACACAAGGAGCAACCCCACCTAATGGACTACTCACACACAAGTCTATCTCACTAGGCACAGCAGTCAATCCAAGATCACCCAACAAATCATAGCAGACAAAGGAATGCGTAGCTCCAGAGTCAAACAGACAAAATACATCTCGAGAATGAATCTGGAGATTGTGGTTATTGTAGTTATCTTCTCCTTCTTCTGATTTCAATTGTTTTGAGCGACCTTACTGATGACGGTCGCTGCTTACTGGGCATAGTTGTGTGCTCATTCCCCTACTTCTAACATTTTTGCATATTGATCAGCGAGGATCATCTTGAGTTCTGGAGCTATAGTGTTTAGCTTTTATTGATCGTTCAGTTTGATATTTGAGATGTTGTAGCCTTCGGGCCTTACACTTTTGACTTCTGTTTCTGACTCAGTTACGTATTTGGGATTTTGGTATTTGCTTTCGCTGTATTTGAATACATTGGTTTACAATGTTTATGTAAACTTTGTTTTGGGCCTTTATTACGTTTGAGTGTTTTAGAGCCTTGCGTTATTAGGTAGTAATACGCGGCGTGTAGCACCCTTAACTCTTAGGCCGGTTTTAGGGGTGTTACATTTAGTGGTATCAGAGCCAGGTTTGGCTTTCTTTGGTGTCTGTAGGGGGTGTGTTTGCTTGTGCGAGGTCCAGTTGTGACAGTTGTTTGAAGTCTGAGTCAGTTCTGACAAGTTTTGGATTTGTGTATCTCAGAATGCCACCTCGTAGGACACCAGTGACCCCTCAGGGAGAGGCTGCAGAGGCAGTGCAGCAGTTTGTGACGCAGTTGATGCAGACGATGGCTGCAGCTGCTGGGGGAGCTGGTGGAGGAGCTGGTGGTGCAGGCCCAGCAGGGGCGAATGCAGTGGGAGGCCGAGTCCGAGCACTCCAGGAGTTCATGAAGCTAAAGTTGCCTTCCTTCGACGGCTGTGGCGACCCTTAGGAGGCGAGCCATTGGATTACTGAGGTCGAGGACCTGCTGAGAGTGATGGGGTCGGAGGACGACCAGAAGGTGGACTTCGCCACGTTCCTCTTTAAGGGGGGAGGCGAAGGAGTGGTGGCGCATGGTGATGGGTAGACATCCCCAGCCTTGGACCTGGGATCAGTGCTTGGAGTTCAACAAGCGTTCTATCCGGATGTCTACAAGGACCAGAAAATCAATGAGTACAACCGGCTGCGCCAGGGGAGAGATATGACCGTAGAGGAGACGTGAGGAAGTCAGACTCTGTCGAAGTATGTCCGGAGCAGAAGAGCATAGGAAGGCTCGAAGTTCGAGAGCGGATTGAGACCAATATCAGGTCCGCGGTGACACCCCTTCGTCACCGGACCTTCAGAGATGTGGCGGATGTCACCCTGCTGGTAGAGGCTGACATCAGGGGCAGACCGGCGGGCAAGGACCATAAGGGGAAGAGGCGTGCTGAGGAGCCTCAGAGGAAGGAGGCTGCCCCTCCTCAGAAGAAGCAGTCCTATAGAGACCGTCGGGGAGCTTCTTCATCTTCGTCAGCTGGGGCGAAGTGTGGGTCTTGTGGCCACTCCCATCCTGGTAGGGAGTGCTACAAGAAGACGGGTGCCTGCTTTAAGTGCGGGAGGATGGAGCACCGGATCGCACAGTGCCCTCAGGCATCTAGTAGAGGCTCAGGAGATAGAGGCACCGGCTCAGATTCAGGGGCGAGGTCCGATCAGAAGAAGCCTCAGACTCAGGCCCGGGTTTATGCTATGGCTGGAGAGCGTGATCGTGCTGGTGATCACGTCATCTCAGGTATTCTCCAGATCCATTCTCGAGATGTATTTTGTCTGTTTGACTCTGGAGCTACACATTCCTTTGTCTGCTATGATTTGTTGGGTGATCTTGGATTGACTGTTGTGCCTAGTGAGATAGACTTGTGTGTGAGTAGTCCATTAGGTGGGGTTGCTCCTTGTGTGTTGGATTCTGTGTGTAAGGCTTGTCCCATAGTAGTTAGGGACAAGACCTTCTTTGCTGACCTCATCCCGATGCGGATGACCTGTTTTGATGTGATTTTGGGCATGGATTGGCTAGCAGAGCACCATGCCCATATAGATTGTGCAGCGAGGAGAGTAGTATTTGATCTGCCAGGCGGGACTCACTTTGCTTTCTCTGGGAATGCAGTGCCATGTGCGCCTGTGATTGTGTCGGCGATGCAGGCAGCCAGTTTCTTGAGGAAGGGCTGCCAGGGCTTCTTATGTTATCTGCCAGAGGTGCGTAAGGGATCTAGCTTGGATAGCATCCCGATTGTCAGAGAGTTTCCTGAGGTCTTCCAGGACGACGTGCCCGGACTTCCACCAGTGCGAGAGGTGGAGTTCACCATCGATTTAGCGCCAGAGACTCAGCCCATCTCTAGGGCCCCTTATCGTATGAGTCCGGCGGAGTTGAAGGAGCTGAAGGTCCAGCTTCAGGAGCTGTTAGATAAGGGTTTCATTCGTCCTAGCGTTTCGCCTTGGGGAGCGCCAGTGCTGTTTGTGAAGAAGAAGGATGGGACCTTCCGTTTGTGCATCGATTACAGGGAGCTGAACAAGGTGACCATCAAGAATCGTTATCCCCTTCCGCGCATCGACGATTTGTTTGACCAGTTGGCGGGCGCCACAGTGTTCTCGAAGATAGATCTTCGTTCGGCTACCATCAGTTGAGGATTAAGGCCGAGGATGTGCCTAAGTCCGCTTTTAGGACTCGTTATGGTCATTACGAGTTCCTAGTCATGCCTTTTGGATTGACTAATGCTCCATCAGTATTCATGGATATGATGAACCGGGTTTTCAAACCCTATCTGGATCAGTTTGTAGTGGTCTTCATAGACGATATCTTGGTGTACTCCAAGAGCGCAGAGCAGCATGAGGAGCATCTGAGGATCGTTTTACAGACACTTAAGGATCGTGAGTTGTATGCTAAGTTGAAGAAGTGTGACTTCTGGCTTGATCGCGTGGTATTCTTGGGACATGTGGTCTCGAAGGACAGTATCTCAGTGGATCCTGAGAAGATTAGAGCTGTGATGGAGTGGGCGAGGCCCACGAATGTGGCTGAGATCCGTAGTTTCCTTGGGTTAGCTGGGTATTACAGGAAGTTTGTCGAGGGGTTCTCTAAGGTTGTATCCCCGCTGACCCGTCTGTTGAGGAAGGAGATTAAGTACGAGTGGAGCGAGGCTTGTGAGCAGAGCTTCCAGGAGATTAAGAAGAGGCTGACGACCGCACCGATTCTGACTTTGCCATCTGGGACCGAGGGATTCGAGGTCTTCTGTGATGCGTCCCATAAGGGACTAGGATGTGTTTTGATGCAGCAGGGTAAGGTGGTGGCTTATGGCTCGCGGCAGCTTAAGCCCTATGAGAAGAACTACCCTACCCACGACCTGGAGTTGGCAGCTGTAGTGTTCGCGCTGAAGATTTGGAGGCATTATCAGTATGGAGCGTCGTGTAAGGTTAACACGGACCACAAGAGTCTCAAGTATTTGTTCACTCAGAAGGAGCTGAACTTGAGACAGCGGAGGTGGTTGGAGCTACTTCATGACTACGATTTAGAGATCCTCTACCACCCGGGTAGAGCGAATGTTGTTGCAGATGCCTTGAGCCGGAGAGGTGCTTCGGGTGTAGCTTGTGCTTTGACTGGAGTCCAGAGGTCCGCCTTAGAGCTGCAGCGTATGGGTGTCTGGGTAGTCAGACCAGCCAGTGCCAGTATGATAGCAGCGCTTCAGGTTCAGTCTCCTTTGGTCGACAGGATCCGGGTTGGTCAGGAGTCAGACTCAGCTTTGTGTCGGATTAGAGAGGAGTTGTCTTCTGAGCAGAGTTCAGACTTCAGTGTCTCTAGTGATGGTTGTCTGCGTTTCAGAGGCCGTGTATGTGTGCCAGACGATGCAGTGCTGCACAGAGAGATCCTTCAGGAGGCTCATGGAGCGCCATATTCAGTTCACCCAGGAGGGGTGAAGATGTACCGAGATCTCAGATAGTCATTCTGGTGGTCTGGGATGAAGTGTGACATCTCCGAGTTTATTTCGAGGTGCCAGACCTGTCAGCAGATTAAGGCTGAGCACCAGAGGCCAGCGGGTTTGCTTCAGCCCCTTCCCATTCCTGAGTGGAAGTGGGAGAGTGTGGGGATGGATTTCGTCATGGGTTTGCCCAGGACTCCTTCGGGCTGTGATGCCGTATGGGTGATAGTTGATCGTCTAACGAAGTCTGCTCATTTTCTGCCGGTGAAGAAGACCTTCAGTTTGGAGCGCCTAGCTCGTTTGTATCTGGATGAGATAGTGAGGCTGCATGGTGTGCCTACCACCATAGTTTCTGATCGTGACCCGCGCTTTGTTTCGAGATTTTGGCGCAGTTTGCATAAGGCCTTGGGTACGAATTTAGCCTTCAGTTCAGCTTACCATCCTCAGTCGGATGGCCAGACAGAGAGGACTAATCAGGTTTTGGAGGACATGCTTCGCGCATGTGTCCTGGACTTTGGAGGTAGCTGGGAGCAGCATGTGACTCTGATTGAGTTCGCCTACAACAACAGCTTTCAGACGTGCATTGGTATGGCTCCGTTTGAAGCGTTGTATGGTAGGAGGTGCAGGTCACCCATCTGTTGGGATGACCTGAAGGAGAGGGTGTTGGTTGGACCCGAGCTGGTGCAGGGAGCAGTGGAGAAGATCAGGATGATTCGTGAGCGTCTGCTTGTTGCTCAGAGTAGGCAGAAATGTTATGCAGACCAGAGGCGTAGGCCGCTCGAGTTCGAGGTTGGAGACCATGTGTTCTTGAGAGTTTCTCCAGTTAGGGGAGTAGTCCGTTTTGGGAAGCGTGGGAAGCTTAGCCCGAGGTTCGTTGGACCGTTTGAGATTCTGGAGAGGATTGGCCCTGTGGCCTACCGTCTAGCCTTGCCTCCGTCTTTGTCAGCTGTGCATAACGTCTTCCATGTGTCTATGTTGAGGAAGTATCTGCATGACCCGTCTCATGTGATCGACTACAGCCAGCTTCAGTTGAGAGAGGACTGCAGCTTCGAGGCGGTGCCTACTCGTATTTTTGCCAGGGATGTCCGTCGGCTTCGTAGTAAGACCCTGCCTATGGTGAAGGTCCAGTGGTCAGATCAGTTAGAGAGTGAAGCGACTTGGGAACTCGAAGATGAGCTGCGTGCCAAGTATCCCTCCCTGTTCGAGCAGTAAGGTGAGTTAATCTCGAGGACAAGATTCTTTTAAGGGGAGGTGATGTTATAACCCGTATAATTCCTACCTTATATTATATCAGTTGCAATGTTGTTCTAAGTTGGATTATCTATTTCCTTGCTGTCAGTGGGACTTGATCGTCATTCTTTTAATGGCAAGGGCAGGGAGGTCTTTGCATAAAACAATTAAGGTAATTATTTTATTGGTTAATAAGGAGAAGGGTTCCTTATTTTCTTTCCTTACTTTTTCTAATTATTTTACATCACGTCAGTCCATTCGTGAGGAGCGTCTCGATCGTGGTTTGAACGACAGTTTCCTCCCTTCCCTTCTCTCTCTCTAATTCCTCCTCTGCTGAAGCGGTGAATGATCTACTGCAATCTGGTTGGAATCTCTGCTGCTGTGTAATTCATCTATCCTCCTTCAGGTTTGGTTCTCGAAATTCAGATTGGTAATTAGAGCAAGTTCCTCTCTCTGCAGTTTCTGATTTTGGTTGATTGTTGTGATGACTCAGCAATTGTGCTCTGCGTTTGGGTCGTGTTCTGCGTGTGGCTGTTGCTCTGCGAATTGTTGGAGGTTCTGCACTCCCGAATTCAGGTTTGTGTTGCAGTTTTCGAGGTTTTGAGTTTGGGGGTTTCCTTCTTCGTTTTCTGATTTTAGATTTGACATTGTGGGATTCAGTTGCTGAGGATCTCTGTCGGATTTCTGGATTGCTACGGACTGTTTCAGATTGTTGTCTCTGCTGATTGATTGAGGTAGGTGGTTACTCGATTCAGTTTGGAAGTTCAGCCATGGGGTGTTGAAAGGCTTTGCTCTGATTTGAAGTGCGTGTCTGATTGCATTGTTGTTTAATTGTGTTTTGAATGGCTAAACCCCATGGTTTCCTGTTTTAAATGTCTGATTGGTGTGTGTGCTTATTTGGCAATTCCGTTGTTTGAATTGCGTGTTTTTTTTCTGCTCTGTTCGTCTTCTGAAATTTGCAGTTTTCGCACTGTCCGAACTTCTGTCCGAGCTTTGAAGTTCGACAGTGCATTTTGCCTCTGATTTTTCAAGTTCGGGGGTATGTCCGAACATCTGTCCCGAACATAGATGTTCGGACACACCCTCAGATTTTCTTCTGATTTAAGTTCGACCTGTGTCCGAACTTCGACGTCAGGACACAAGGTCGGACCTCCCGCGTGTTTTTTCCGTAAAACCTGTCCGAACATCAGTCCGAACTTGGATGTTCGGACATTCTGATTTCCTCTCTCTGATTTCAACTCGACTTGTGTCCGAACATTGATGTCCGGACGCAAGTTCGGACATTTGGCATTCTCTGGTTTCTGAGTCTCGACTTGCGTCCGAACTTCAACGTCCGGACACAAGTTCGGACCCCCTCTGTTTTCAGCGTAACTTCTTCGTTTGAACTCTGATTTGAGTGCCGTCTGCGGCATTGGATCCTTATGATCTGTACTACTGATTTATGAGTGTTTTGGCGTATTTAAATGCAACTTTGCTTCTGTTTAAGCAATCCTTCTGTTTTGGGACATTACACTTTGTTTCTGAGCCGTGAATGGCTGGGTCGAGCTATTCCGTGGTATACCATGTAGACGTCGTTCTGAGTGTGGGTCATTCCCTTTCTGTTCTGTGGGGTTGACGAACCCTTTGGCTCTTTCGAGTCATTTCTTCTTTCCTGCTTGCCGAGAGACCTGGTATGGTCTATGGGTCTTCGACCCTTCTGAGTGTGTGCATTGTGTCTTGTCCCCTTTCTGTTTAAGTGTTCTGACTGTTTCTGAATTGGGAACCCTTGAGTTCCACTCTGTTTCTGTCCTGAAAGCTTCTGAATCTGGAGATTGTGGTTATTGTAGTTATCTTCTCCTTCTTCTGATTTCAATTGTTTTGAGCGACCTTACTGATGACGGTCGCTGCTTACTGGGCATAGTTGTGTGCTCATTCCCCTACTTCTAACATTTTTGCAGATTGATCAGCGAGGATCATCTTGAGTTCTGGAGCTATAGTGTTTAGCTTTTATTGATCGTTCAGTTTGATATTTGAGATGTTGTAGCATTCGGGCCTTACACTTTTGA
The DNA here is from genome assembly GCA_023374045.1 of Limonium bicolor. Taxonomy (NCBI): domain Eukaryota; kingdom Viridiplantae; phylum Streptophyta; class Magnoliopsida; order Caryophyllales; family Plumbaginaceae; genus Limonium; species Limonium bicolor. The sequence continues at coordinate 258,518,604 of CM041782.1, read as the reverse complement.
CTTCTGTTTCTGACTCAGTTACGTATTTGGGATTTTGGTATTTGCTTTCGTGTATTTGAATACATTGGTTTACAATGTTTATGTAAACTTTGTTTTGGGCCTTTATTACGTTTGAGTGTTTTAGAGCCTTGCGTTATTAGGTAGTAATACGCGGCGTGTAGCACCCTTAACTCTTAGGCCGGTTTTAGGGGTGTTACATACATACATACATAATACATACATACATACATACATACATACATACATACATACATACATACATACATACCTACATACATTACATACATACATACATACATACATACATACATACATACATACCATACATACATACATACATACATACACATACATACATACATACATACATACATACAACCCATATACATACATACATACATACATACATACATACATACATACATACATATTATTCTTTTGATTGCCATTTTGCTTGATTTCCTTCTGCACTTGTTTGATCCTGAGGTTTGATACTACGACCATGGAGTGAGTTTTGTTCTTTATTTGCTTGAGGACAAACAAAAGCTAAGTGTGAGGAAGTTGATAAGTCTGAAATATAGAGCCTTTTAAGGGTTTAATTTGCTGATTATTCATATTGGTTTGGCTAATATTTCTCACTTATCATGTGTTTTTCCAATGATTTATGTTTAGATAAGAATTGATGTATTTTATGTATCAAATGCAGGTAAAAGTCATAGAATTGCATTCTTCACTTCACAAGCTTCGCAACGCAACAAACGGGGAGCAAAACGGAGTCCAAACGAAGAATATACGCCCGAAACAAGTTTCACTCGTCAGGATACTGACATGTCTGAACTTATGTACGAACTTTGATGTTCGGACAGAGGTCGAAACTTCCTGAAAATTTGTCCTAACATGCGTCTGAACTTCCAAGTTCAGACGCCGCGTACAGAATTCAAAAATATGCAGTTTTAAGAGTTAAAAATGCCTATTTTTGTTATAAAAAGTCACCGAGGGTTGGGAGAACAGAGGTATTCACGCCAGATGCCTCAGAGAGGCTCTCACATCACGCCTCCCCTCGCTCCATCACCATCACCATAATAATGTATTCACTTATATAAGGTAGATATATTAGGTAGTTAATTGTTTTACTAAGTAAAAGTGTATAACATAAGTCCCAAAAATTGGTATGTAAAACCAGTTTATATGGTACCGATTTTTAACTTGTATACTTTGTGTTATATGTAATGGTATAACATTTCTTATGTATTTATGATATATAACAAGTATTAAGATTATGTAACATAAGTTGTTACATTGTTTAAATGTGTATATCAATTTATTTTAGCATTCGTAAATGTTTAGGCAATCGTAAAATATTTACGATGCTCGTTAGTATTTTTCACGTTTTTACAGTGAACGTTATTGTGTACCGAGTCGTATAAACGCTCGTATATATTTTTCCTAGATGGCGCTCTCCTAGTTGAGCTTGTTTCGTAAGGGGGTTTAATCCTTGTTAACAAACGTACATGAGCGTTTTGTTCGAGTATGTTACGTTTGTAAAATTACGCCCGTTAGCGTTTACGGTAAAACGACTATTTTTACGTACGAGTTTGCGTGCATGAGTTTGCATGTGCACCCGTAATATTAAATTACCTAACGTTTGCATGCATAAATTAGCATGCGTATGTGAAATGATATATAAATTATAAAAAAAGTATTAATTAGATTCGGGGTATTTCACATATACATATACATATACTGAAATACCCCAACTTAAAGATGGTGTTTAAGTGATAAACTAAGATATAAGGAGGCTAAATAATGCCTTAGAAACATTAAGAAACATTTTTAATCAAAGAAAACATAAGGAAACACCAAAGAGCAGTTTTAAGCAAAAACGTGCTCTAAGCTTGGAGAGACTTGGGTGAGCACCCAAATATCATTCTTAGAGCTTAGTAATATCCTAACGGTCATTTTAAACCAATTACCAAAGAAAACCAAGCTTGAAAACAAGTTAAAAACACAAATGCGCTTTAAGGAGTCTTAAAGCACATTTTTGAAAAATTGTCTTGTAAATGGGTTTTGAGTGGCTAAATGCCCATTATTACTCCTTAATTAACATGTGTACTAATTAGTATCACATTAGGAAGTATAAATCAATGGGAAATCAAAAATTTCACAATTATGTGCACTAGTTTGTGAATAGTAATCAAATAGTGCCTAGTTTAGTTTTTAGTCAATTTAGTTTAGTTAGTTGGTCAAACAAGACCATGACTAACTTAATTAAAAGGGGGTGGCCGGTTTTTAAGGTGATGATTCACCACATGAGCAAATAAGAAAGGAAATTATAAGATAAAGTAAAAACTACTATTTGCTTTTAACATAAATATCTCACCTTTACTTACCTCTCTCCTCACCTCTTCATTCTCTCTTGTTCCCACCGGTTTTCAGCTGCTGCTCCTCTCTTCTTCTTCTACGTGAAACTCAACCTCCATGCTAGCTCCACCTTGCTTTGGCCATAGCTCACTCATTTTAGCTCCAAAACTAAAACAAACACATATTCTTCTTAGTTAGCTCAAGCTCCTTCTTCCTATCTTTTCAAAACTTCAATAGCTCCATTTTGGTGCCAAGTCAAACCGCCATTAGAGGAGGAAACTCAAGCTTGGAGACTCCATTAGCTTCTCCATTCTCTTAAGGTAAAGAATATGTAAGAAAATCTAGGTTTCCATCATTTTCTTCCCTTGTCCGAAATTTTGTACTCATGGGACTCCATGTTTATGCCTTGTTCTAGCTCGTTTTCTACTCTCCAAAGGATAAAGGAGGTCCTTCTTGCTTCATATCCAAGCTTGTCTTGAGAAACCAAGGTAAAACAATCAATTTAATGCCTTAAAACACATTTTAACCTAGGTTTTATTCCTTAAGGTTAGTGTGTTGTTTAGTACTCATTGGAGTCATTGGATATTGGTTAGAACATTGGCAAGGAGAACTTATTGGGTGACCGAGATTGAGCAAGGAAAAACCTAAGGAAGAAAGTTTGTGAAGCTTGAAAAAGAACAAGGTAAATGTCTTACCTTAAAGTGTTTAATGCATTAAGGGATGGGATTTAGGTATATGATGAGTGTAGCTTAAGGTTTACATTAGAAAAGGGCTATATATAACCTAGGAGAAACAATGACTATGTTTGAGAACTTGTGACTAAGGAGCCAATGAGAAAAGAGATAGTTAAACAATGTTGAGATGAATTACAAGAAGCATTTTATTTCAATGGGAGCCTTGTTGTGTGTATTCGCAGGTTAAAGGCAAATATATGTGGAAATTCAGTGGTTAAGATTATTGTCAGTTAAGGGCCTAAGTGCCAAGCATTTTAAGTTTATACACTATATGATGATGTGGTGTAGTTTTGGTGTAAATTGTGTGTTAAGATGTTGTAATGAGAATTTGAGTGATCTTGGTTGTTTGATGGTGAAAAAACCAAGTGTTTGGGTGTAACAATATACTAGAGAACCATGGCAAAATTTAGTGAAGAACCTAAGTGTTTAAGATGTTCTAAGGCGATTTCATGACTAAGGAAGTACTAGGAAGTTTTAGAGGTTGTCTTGATGAAAAAGGGTGAGTTTAAGGTGTATAATGAGTTAGAATGACCTAGACATGATCATGGAGGATTTAGGAATCAAATGAATGTACTAGTGTATTTAGGACTTAGGCAAACATTGGTAAACTAGTAGAAAAGAAATAATGTGTGGGAAGAAGGAGGCATAAACTTGTGTAGAAACTTTAAGTAGTTGCATAAAAAAGTTTAGATGGTGAAAGGTGCTTGGGGGATGATGTTATAGTGGTGAGGAAGCATTTGGCATAGTGGTTATATTAGGTATGAACCACCACTTAGAAGCCTAGTGAAAAACATTACAAGTGTTGGCATGATTACAAGGAAAATGCATAATGACTAAGGTGGATGTTGGTGAGTGATTTAATGTGTTTAGTGGAAGGCTTAAGGTGTAGTTGAGGTGCCCAAATGAGGTTAGAACATACTAGGATGTAAGAGGAGAAGTTTGGAGTCAAATGGGAATTTAGAAACAAGGTTCTGGAGCCGACCGACCTTAGGGACCGGACCTGCAAGGTCGGTCGAGCTCAGTTTACACTACCGGAAAGAGTTTCTGGAACCGACCGAACTTGGGGACCGGACTTACAAGTTCGGTCGGGCTTGAATTTTGTGTACGAATTGAGTCTCTGGAATGGACCGACCTTGGGACCGGACTTACAAGGTCGGTCATGCCTAGAATTTTGTACGGGAATTGGTCTCTGGAATCGACCGAACTTGGGACCGGACTTACAAGTTCGGTCGGGTTAAAATTTTCAAACGGTAATATGTCCTGGAATGGACCGACCTTGGGTAAGGTCGGTCGGTAAGTCGATCGGTCGAGTCAAAAACAAAAAAAAAGAAATTTTAAATTCTAAAGAATTGGTAATAGGTATGCCATTGGTAGGGTAATAATGATTAGAACCTAAGAAATAGGAATTAAGTTAAGTTAAGTATAAACCTTAATGTTTAAAGTTAAGTTTATAAGGTTAAGTGGCAAAGACTTAAGAGGGTATTGAATGGGAATCTTTAGGGACTAAGTGAGTTAAGTAAGGTGCAAATAACTAATGGCCTAAAAATGAATCAATGTTTTAGGTTTGTGAATTGGGACCCCGAAGAAGGTTAAACAAACGACAGGCGACGGTGAACGGTACAGTCTTTCTTGTGACCTGCTTGCTAACGAGGTGTCCCTCGGCTTGTGTGCTATCTGTTTGTTTGCTATGACTAAGACAAGATAAAGCATACAACCGGTTATATTTGTTCTCGTTGTGAATGTGTTTTCTTTACACTAACCCACGAGACTTGAGATTGTTACTAACTAAGTTTAGTACTTACTGAGTTAAGGATATGAGTTAAGTATTGGTGACTATTGGTTAATACCCGTTAAGGTTTAACTAACACATGGTGGGTAAGATTTTTACTAACTGGAACTTGAGTGAGGAACCCGGGACTGACTCCGGTCATGCATGCTAAGGAAAAGGGGACGGTATCTGAATCAGATCCGCCCTCCGCTTAAGGACTTGTCTTCGGACTTGTTGCCTAGGGTCGGTTGCCGGCTCAGCTACACTGGACTCCCGTCCAAGGTAGGTGGCATTAAGATGGTGCGGTAGGATCACCTAAATCCTAGGTTTGAGATTAAGCTACAACCATTTCCATTCTAGGAACGGTTTGTATACTGAGATTAAGATAAGGTTAAGACTGAGGTAAGATAAAGAACTGAGGTTGAGGAAATCAGGACTAAGGAGGGGGTTACTATCCCGCTTGATAAGGGGACGCTTGTGTCGTTCATTGTGTGTGAACTATGTATGTTCATCTATGGATTGTTGTTTATAGCACTTCATATCATGATTGTGTTTCTAATCAATTTCCATGCTATCGACAATTGGTCGTCGTAGCCCCGTTAGCTTGGGGGCCTCGAGAGGGTCGTACCAGCATTCGTGCTGACCCCCTTTGGGGGCTGTTTTTACACTTGCAGGTAAGAGGCCCATGAAGTCACTCCACGAGAGTAGGACGGTTAGACTTAGGATGGGTTTTTATTTTGAGTACGGGTTGCGCTTGTGCTCCCGTCTGTTTATATTGAAACTGATGTAAGTTTGTGACTATGACTTAGATACTTAAACTCGGTTGGTTGGTGGTATTTTGGATGGTGATGTTTTGGTTAGTTGTTTACTTTGGATAAGTGTTGTAAATTGATAAGGCCGTTATATTCTAACGATGAGACTGTGGCAAGGTCCCGATGTTTGTTATTTCCGATGCGATGAATTCGATTAAGTGTTAAGTTTTGCGACAACCACGATTGGCTTTGGACGGGGTGTTACATATACATATACATGTACATATACATATACATATACATACATATACAATACATATACATATACATATACATATACATATACATATACATATACATATACATATACATATACATATATACATATACATATACATATACATATCATATACATATACATATACATATACATATGCATATACATATGTTTATGTATATGTGAGGTGAGCTAACAATAACCGTTAACTGGTAAAGGTAATAAGAGAAGGAATAAATAAACAGCACTATGTATGTATGTATATAGAATACGAGAGTAGTTGTAGTTTAAATATAATTAATTTGTGTTTCGAGGTTCCTAACTCAAATTCCTAGTGGGTTAAGGTTCCACCACGCCTTCCACAAGAATTAGAGATAAGTAAAACAAAATCAGTAACCTTCGAGGATTTTACATATACATATACATATACATATACATATACATAACATATACTATACATATACATATACATAACATATCATATACATATACATATACATATACATATACATATACTATACATATACATATACATATACATATACATATACATACACATATACATATACATATACATATACATATACATATACATATACATATACATATACATATACATATACATATACATATACATATACATATACATATACATATACATATACATATACTAGACATATACATATACATATACATTACATTACATATACATATACATATACATATACATATACATATACACATATACATATACATATACATATACATATACATATACATATACATATACATATACATATACATATACATATACAGATACATATACACACACGTACATATACACGTACATATACACATACATATACACATACATATACACATACATATACACATACATATACACATACATATACACATACATATACATATACATATACATATATACATAGCTTAACAAAAACGGATCAAAAGTCGTAGCGAAAATAAGACAAGGGAAGAAGCTTTCCCAAATCAGATAAAGAGCAGATCAGAACAGGGGCAGAGAGCTTAGCAAAACAGAGGTGGGACACTAGATACCAGTTGACACATCAGAAGGGCAACGCCATGGCCCTATGAATCCGCAGATCCCACACAGAAGTCGTAGCGAAAATAAGACAAGGGAAGAAGCTTTCCCAAATCAGATAAAGAGCAGATCAGAACAGAGGCAGAGAGCTTAGCAAAACAGAGGTGGGACACTAGATACCAGCTAACACATCAGAAGGGCAACGCCATGGCCCTATGAATCCGCAGATCCCACACAGAAGTCATTGAGATGACTATGGACACGTCGGTCACTAAACATCCAAGGGACCCTGAGAGAGAGAACAGAAGGGAACCCAAGGGAAAAATAAAGGAATTCTTGTGCAACATGCTACGGGACAGCCCGACACGACTATCCAAGGCTAAGAAGCTAAACATCTAGGTCCCAAAACAGAAGCTTTACAAAACAGAGCAAAAACCTTTAACCAAACAGAACTGATGAGAAGAAAATCATACAGATCAGAAGTCTTAACAAAACGAGAGTCGTACCGACTAACACATACGAAAGCCAAATACATTAGATGCTTAAACGCTCCTCTAGAGCATGACAAAAGTCAGAAACTTAATGAAGGTTTTCTGAATGCAGAAACTCATCTTCATAAGCTAAAACACATCAAAATAGATAGTACACACTTAAAGGAAACCAACACCGCAAACGACGCTAAAAACGGAGTTAAGAAGGAGGAGTTACGCAAAAATAGGTGTGTGTCCGGACATGCGTCCGACCTTGCATGTCCAGACACACTTCGAGGACGGAGCTTTACCCGCGTCCGGACTTGCGTCCAGGTAAGTGATTCGGACGTAAGTTAAACCTGTTTTCAGCGACGTCCGGACTTACGTCCGGGGCACAAGTCTGGACGTAAGTCATTTTCGATTCGAAATCCAAAGGTGCCCGAACCTTTGTCGGACTTACATGTTCGAACACATGCCGAATGTAAATCCAGAATTCGTCCTCGCATCGCATCTGGACTTACATGTCCGAACGGATGTCCAGACACCACACATCCAGCGCCAGAATACATGTCCGAGCCACCGTCCGACTCACAGGTCCGGACGGAAGTTCAGACACAGCAAAATGTCAAGAAATCAATGTCGAAACAGATGCAAACTAGAGAGGCACAAACACCATTTTACAGCACAATCTTTACATACCAAAATACTCGAAACGAAATACAGAACCACGGGGTTTTAATGGATCAAAACGCAAAACAAATACATCCAGGACAGCACAATCAAAAGAGCATACAAACATATACGAAAAATGAACAAATCCAGAAATCCCAGTGGTTGAACACACCCACCAAAATCCATCTACCACCTACCTCACATCTGACGCAAAGCCATCTCTACGCATTCTACGATTCACTCTCCTCGAATCACCACTCGAATTAACCGACAACAAACTGCACACCTCCGTAATTGAAAACGAAAAGAGGAATATATGAAGGATGAACTGAACAAGGAAATGGAATTGGAACCCTCAAATTATACCAGAAGATTGAACTTTAGAAGACTGCAATTGAAATACCCCTAATCTTTAAATATAATTAAATGATCTATTAATGGTCTAAGATGATTATTAAACATCTAAATATATTGGGGAACAATCTAAAAGATCTCAACAAGGCAAAACACGCCTTAAGATCGGTAAAGCCAAAAATATGCTTTAAGACACCATAAAGATTGCATGACCTCAAATAGGATCCAAAGTGGATTCCTAAGCATTATAATGAATTAAGGAACACAATGAAACCATTATCAAGGAGAACTAAGCTCAGGAACACCCTGTGACACAAAAATGTGCGCTAAAACACCTTAAAGCACGTTTTTGTGAGATTGCCTTCTAAATTGATTTTTAATGGGCTTAAAAATATATATTACCCTTAAATATGATATTTTATCATATTATATCATATTAGGAATTTAATTCCAAAATTTACAAATTTTTACAAATTAATATTAAAATATTAATAAAACCCTAAAGTGGGGCCCGCATGAGTCAATGGTCCTTATTGACACCATTTGACCAAGGAAATCTGCTGGCAATAAGAGAGGAGACAGCTTGCAATGATTATGAGACAAATTGATACCTAACACAAATTTACAATAGTAAAACTTACTTTTTCAATTATTTCCAACCTTTCCCACCTCTTCCTTCCTCCTTGTCCGACCCTTCTGTCCAGCCGAGTTCCTCCCTTCCTAAGAAGCTCTCAAGTCTGGTTCTTGAGCATAGAAGGCAAATCTAGCTCCTAAGCTCTTAAGGTAAGTGTTTTAAGGCCATTTTTAGCCCTTTTTCTTCATCTCTTCACTACCTACACCTAGATTTCGTGGCTCATCAATTCCTATGGCTTATTCTCAGTGTTCTAAGGTTAGAACAAGAGCTAAACTCGGTTGAAGCAAGTAGAGGGACCAAGGTTGCTCAAATTGCATTTTAAGGTAAAAACATACCTTAAGCCTCTCAATCTTTCAAGCGGTTTTCTTCCTCTGATTTTTATGAGTTTATACACTCATAATCTTCATATTTACATGTTCATTCAGTTGGTTATCCATTTGAAGCAAGGGTGACCAAGATCCAAAGGAAATACCCTCTTTTAAGGCATTTTTCCAAGGTAAAACCTAATAACAAGGTAGCTTGTTGTGATCTAACTATTTCCTATGTCAATATGGTGGATCTAACACCTTGTGGTGTGTTTGGTTCAGGTCGAAACCACCTAGAATTTCCCTTGCATTTTTAAGGTGATTTTTGCCTTAAATCTTACATTAATTATTCCTTATGGTTAAGCTCAAGCTTGGAGTATAACCATATCTTGTTTTTGTGTATTAAACATGTCTAAATCAAGTGTTGAATTTTCCTACAAGTGACCGAGCTCATACAAGGATTAATCAAGGTATAAACACCTTAAACTTATGATTTTTATAATTTCTAAGCATATATATATATGGCCGAGAGTGAAATTATATATATAGGTCATATTGACCTAAAAATGGAAAAAAAATGGCTAAGATAATTAAGCTAGTCATTTAAGAGATTTAATTAACATAATGGTCAAATTATGACATTATGTGGAAAAATAATTAAACCATGGTGAGGCCGAAAATATATGCTATATTTTGAGACCTTTATTGTGTAATTTATTTTGCAAGTTCAAGGTTGTAATAAGGCCATGTCATTAGGCCATTTTAATTTAAGTTTATAAGCTTATTTAGTTTTATTTATGCTTATAATTAAAATTGGGGCCAATTCGTAATTACTAGGAAATTAGAAAGTTGTGGGCTTAATTTAGAGTAATTTAGGGTTTTTAAATGAATTTAATAAAAATTATATCATTTTATAAAGTTTTGGGTCAAAATTGTAAAAATAGAAAAGTATATGTTATTATTAGTGATTACCGAAAAATTGGTTCCCATTTGGTATTAGGAGTCAAAGTTAGCCATCTAGGAGACTTTGACCAAGTTTGGAAAATTTAAGAAAATTAAAATACTATCTTATAATAAGATATTTATTAAATTGTGAAGATTTATAAAAGATGGGGTTATAATGTAATTTCCGAAAACTTGGGGTACTAAATGGAATTTAGAATAGTCCTTAAGTTATTAGGAATTTTTAGAAGTTTATTTGGTTAATTTGGAGTTTATATGAATTATATAAGTATAACATATGGTATTTATAACATTGTGACAAATGGTAACAAAGGGGTGAAAACCGAGATTTAAAGGAAATATAAGGTTAGGAATAATATTTATAACCTTTTGGTATAGTTTGGTAATTTTTGAAATGGTATATAAGGTTTTAGAAAGATATATGTATAATATATGGTTTTAAGGGAATTAGAAAACTATGTATTATAAATTGGGATGGAATTGTGATTTATAGAATTTTAGTGGTTATAATGGAAACCGAAAATATAGGGGCCATTTGGTATTTTATAAACAAAATATGACTATAGGTTATAATTGTTTTAAATGACTTAAATGTCATAAGATATGTTATATAACAATAACGTAACATTATTTAATTAAGTGGTGGGTTTCGTAAATATTTAAGAACATAGGTGCTGTTCAGAAATATTAACATTTTTTTAATGGAATTCATAATATGGTTTTAATGTTATAAGAATTATAACATTTATAATATAAGAGGTATTCATTAGAAAGAATGAATATATATTATAAGACTTACTTACATATAAGGAATAGTTCCATAAAACATACACATAAATAAATATATGTATGGTGGAAAAATATATATGGTTTAATGACCATGTGTTCATAATTAAAAATGACATATGATAAAAGGGAAAAGAGTTACAAACATTAGATGTGGAATTCTAATGTTAGGAGTACACGTGGGATAATAAGAATTTATACATTCAAAGTATTGTTTACAAATGAATTATACCACGTCGAATTTTTTAAAAAAGAGACAAACCTTAGAAAAATAAATACTAAGGTGAGATGCATAGTGCATGATAAAGGATCACACATGCAATAATGAAATAAACTATACGACATACAAGGGTGAGTTAAGTCACATGCGATAACGAGTTCAACAATAAGTATATTAATATACAAGGCAAACTACGCATGTAATATAACACTTTTCCAATCTCGAGTTAAACCTAAAACCCGACAATATTGATAGCTAATAACGGGGGTTAACCGGGAGTTATTAGTGACGGTACGGGGTACCGTAGGGTCGTGTTGTTATACGGTATGCTAATCAGTAGCATTATGTATTGTTTAGACTGTTAGAGACTACACAAGGAGCATAGGATCTTGCTGATTCATACTCCACCGTAATACATCAGGGTGAACGGTATGTTGTTATGTGTCTCTGATTGTCTCTGAGGCTTCCTCAGTTCAGACTTCTGTGTGATCTGTGATAAGATTGTTTGTCTGAATGATTAATTAAATTTGCATAAACTGTATATTTATAGCTGCTTATTATTATTGTTGTTGAGTTAACAGTATCGGTTCGTATATATGGACCAATATATATAAAACGAACTAGCGGCTATGGTGCTATCTTATATGAAATATAAGGATCGTCAGAAAAACGTTGTAGCACTAGGATAATAAGATATACATATTATCCGAGACTTTTATACGGAGCATTGGCCTTTCTATACGCCGCTCTCGTATCTAACACTGGATCCCGAGTTTACAGACTCCGGATTGGACTAATGACCTTAGTCTGCTGTGTTAGGAAAATTTGGTAATGCGATGCGATGGAATAATTAATTAAATTAAATGAAGGAAAGTAAAGCCAAGAGGATGTGGCTCTTGGTGCGCGCTGTGATCACAAAAACGATACCAGGATGTCCGCGTACGGGTCCACAAGTATCAAGAAAATTTCCCGTGAGCTAGAATGGCTCGTTGGTCGGAGACTCTACCGTTGGAGTGGCTACTGCCGTGGGTGACCCGCCATAATATATGGGTAACTAGAGACATGTCGTTTTAATGAGACATTGTCACTAGGTATGACTGAACAAATAATACAGTTGAGAATTATACAGTGGCGAATGATATTGGTTTCTACACCATGGACGAGAACTAGTACTTGTTTATTATTCTCGTTGTTTCGCTTGGTTGTTCATTGGTTATACGTGTGGTTATATTATATGTTGATGGTTGTGTTATTGTATGGATATTACTGTTAATTGATTTACAGTTTAAATATTAAAACGGTATTGCATGTAATGAACCTCATGCTCTCGACCAAATAATTGAGGGGTCTTTGGGGGCATGACGGGGCATGTGATGACATACTCAGCAGGGGCTGATTCCATACCACAAACCATCTTTATTTCAGGTGATTAGCTGGTGGGTCGCAGCGAGGCGTGACTATTGTGATAGTACAGTTGGTTTAGACTTGGTACGGTGTGATACTCAGGTTGTTTGGACTCGGGTTGTTTAACCGAGGTGTATTTGGTTTAGATGCTCACGGTCTGTAATAATTGTTGATGTTAGATTTGTTTTAAGTTGTGTAAGTTCTACTATCTATCTCTTGTGGTCACTGCGGGAATACGTTTCGCAAGTTGATTATCAGGTAATTCGTTATCACCCGTATGGGCGAGTGATAACAGTGACACCATTAGGGCGATAGTTTATTATTTACCGCTGCGAGATATTATTGTGCGTGACATTTATAGGACTATTAGGAACTGAATTAGTAGGGGTGTTACAAAAGTGGTATCAGAGCGGAGTACCGCTCTGATTACAAGAGATAGTAGTTTAAGTACCGTGTGCCTAGGTTATTTACACACCAGTACCAAGAGATAGTGTAAATGATTTGAGTTAAGATATGGTAGGGAAAGTACGGTATTTATAACAAGAGCTGACTTTGGTTTTGAATTCTTCAGATGTCTTCCGGGTGGCGATCAGCAGGTAGAGGAGGTGGTGGAAGAGGCGGCGGACCTGGAGCAGGTCCTCCGGAGGCCCCAGCCGCGGGTGTGGCTGAGACGGTAGCTGCCGTTCTCGCTCAGCTAGCCCAGTTGGGAGGTATCCATATAGGAGCACCACCTGCACCACCGATAGTCCCACCCGTACCCGCACCTAGAGAGCCGAATTGGCTGAAGAGCGTAGCTGACACGCGAGTACCTACCTATGATGGAGTTGCTGACCCCACTGTCCTCGAGAGATACATTGTTGAGCACGAGAAGGCGTTTGATGCCATACATGTGCCTGCTGAGCACCGAGTTAGCATAGCTGCCTTTCTTCTGAAGGACGCTGCCAGTACGTGGTGGAGGTCCGTGAAGGCGTATTATCTTGCTATAGAGGGTTTTGGGTGGACAGGCTTTGTGGAATTGTTGAGAGAGAAGTACTATCCTGCTCATTTGAAGCAGAGGAAAAGGGAGGAGTTTGAGGCCCTGAGGCAGGGTAGTATGACAGTAGATCAGTACTACTCCTTGTTTATCGGGCTCTTGGACTTCGTCCCAGGAGTTGTGTATTCTGATGCTGTGAAAGTAGAGAAGTTTAGAGGCGGGTTGAAATATGCTATCAATCAAGGCCGCCATGGGTGCTACCTTGTACCCTACGGTTCAGGTAAAACTAATTGACAGTTTGTACCTTGTAACTCAGTTGATTTATTACCAGTTCGGGAAACTCATTGATACATTGCAGGAGTGTTATGACGCCGCTTCTCGGACTGAGATGATGGTGAACAGCCGGAGGATGGCCAGGGGCAGAAGTGTAAGGCCCGAGAGAAGGAGGCGGAAACAGAGACTGGAAGCGGAGGCAGTAAGAGCTGGAAGTAAGAACCACCTTAAGTTATTTAATCCATTTAAATTACTTACTTACTGCCTGCTTTTATACCTGCTATTCCTGACACTTTGACGATCACAGGAAGAAAAAGTTCTCCTTGAGGGAGAAGAAGAAGGAGCAGGCCAGCCAAAGGGTAAGGACAAGGTCCCGATGCTGACCGGGCCTACCTACGATGTGCAGCCTCTTAGATCTGTACCCCCTAAGGGTAAACAATCTAACCTTGTGGATAAATTGTGTACTACACTACCCATTACCATCCTTGAACTAATTTGAGTGTGATATGATAATAGGTTCTGCACCCCAGCGCCACTTTCATTGCAAGCGCTGTGGTAAAGACCACCCGGTGTCGACTGCACCGGGCAAGCGGTGGACTGCCACCATTGTGGAAAGAAGGGCCACAGGTCGTTCGAGTGCTTTAAATAATCCGGATAGCCGAGCGTACCGCCCACCGAAGGGGACTCAGGGCGCACCTACTGGAGGAGGTGGAGCCCGAGGTGGCCAGAGGGGGCCGGCGCCCCAAGCCCAGAGGGGGCAGCAGCAGCAGCAGCGGCAGCAGCAGAACCAGGGCCAGAGGAACCCGCCGAGCAACCGTATGCTGAATGCAGCGGGAGCTTCAGGCGCTGGCACTAGTACCCAGCGCGGTGAAGGTTAGCATTTGAAACCTTAACCATTGTATGAGAGCATGACTAGGTGTTAAACGCTTTACCTTAGCATGAATGTGTGTTTAATTACCGCTTTAGATAACCAACTTATCTAGGGAACCTATTACCTCTTAGGAGATTTCGACATCTGCTATCCCACACTTAAAAGACAGAGACCACCTAGACCCGTGGAAGAAAGACGGGAGTACCCTAGTGAGTTGTGTCATGTAGTCAGACCGGGCATGATACTTCTCAAAGAGTTCCTAACCCTAGATGAGCAAATCACCATAGTGAATGAGTGTAGAGCTTTGGGTAAGGTATAGGAGGTTTTATACCCCTGTATTTAATAGTGGTTCTAGAATGAAACTGCACATGATGTGCTTAGGGAAAGATTGGGATCCACAAGCTAGGGTTTATCGAGAGGTGAGGATGGTAGGTGGCGTATCCATACCTAGCATACCTGAGAGTTTCCTAACCATGGTGGGAAACGCAATGGATATTGCTCAAGACTGTGAGACTTATCCATTACCCGACATGACACCTGACGTTTGCATTATCAACTACTATGAGCAGGGAGGAAAGCTTGGGATGCACCAGGACAGTGATGAGACGACCGAGTCCATCACCAGAGGAATACCGGTTGTGTCATTCTCCATCGGCGATGATGCTGAGTTTATCTATGGAGACCAGAAGAGGATGGATCTAGCAAGCAAGATCATCCTCAAGTCTGGGATGTGTTAGTATTTGGTGGAGAGTCGAGGCTTGTATATCATGGTATTAAGAGCATTAAGCTCAATACCGCACCACCAGCTTTAGTGAATGATACCCACATCTGACCTGGCCGTTTAAATTTGACTTTCAGACAGTACTGATGTAATAGTAGTAACTAAGTGTGTAATCTTGTATAATACAGTTGGATGAATAAAATAAGAGTTTTA
The DNA here is from genome assembly GCA_023374045.1 of Limonium bicolor. Taxonomy (NCBI): domain Eukaryota; kingdom Viridiplantae; phylum Streptophyta; class Magnoliopsida; order Caryophyllales; family Plumbaginaceae; genus Limonium; species Limonium bicolor. The sequence goes on along the minus strand of CM041782.1, from coordinate 258,502,790 downwards.
TACCTTCAAGCATATATGTTCAGTTGTTGACACCGATATATTCATACTTCAGGCTACGAAAATGGAAAGAAGGGTACCATCTGCATCCTAGATATGGCGCAAGCCAAGGAGTCTGGTAATGTCATCACAGGTATGACAATTACAAACAACAGTAAATGAGAGATTTATTGGGACTCGATGCTAATACGAGAGGTGATCTCAGGTATCTTTCCTATTGATGGTGTTAGTGCTTCCGTATTGTTCGACTCAGGGGCTTCGCATTCTTTTATTTCCTCAGAATTTGCTAAGAAGCTGGGAGCCACCCCCGAACAGCTTTCAGACTTTTCAGTCACCCTTCCTTTGAAGGACAAAGTAGGTTGCACCAGACAGTATACAGGGTTAGAGATCAGCATTATGACTGAGACCTTCCCTATTGATCTGATTGAGTTCAAGAACTTGGGTTTTGACATCATAGTGGGCATGGATTGGCTACAGAAGCATAGGGGCCGCTTCATTGTGCAGAGCATCGACTACTACTGAAGGGGCCGAGCGGCAGGACAGTGTCGTACCGCAGTGTGAGGAGAGAGCCGACTGTCAAGATCGTGTCAGCATTATCCCTGATGAAGGATGTTAGGAGGGCCGACAAGCCTTCCTCTGTTATGTACAGGACACGAGACAGAGCGACGTGACGGACGTAGACATTCCAGTCGTGGTAGATTTTCCCGACCTATTTCCTGATGAGCTGCCAGCATGCCGCCTGTGCGCGAGGTTGAGTTCGCCGTCGACTTGTTGCCAGGTACGGGCCCCATTGCTAAGGCACCCTACCGTATGGCACCGGCTGAGATGAGGGAGCTGAAGCTACAGCTGGAGGACCTCCTCGACAAGGGATTCATTCGACCTAGTGTTTCTCCTTGGGGTGCTCCAGTGTGCTGTTCGTCAAGAAAAAGGACGGCAGTATGCGACTCTGCATCGACTACCGCGAGCTTAATGCAGTTACAGTCAAGAACAAGTACCCATTACCACGGATAGACGATTTATTTGATCAGCTGAGAGGGGCCAGTGTGTTCTCGAAGATAGATCTCAGATCTGGCTACCATCAGATTAGGATTGCAGAGGGTGATATTGAGAAGACATCTTTCAGGACATGGTATGGACACTACGAGTTCACCGTTATGCCATTCGGATTGACGAATGCGCCAGCCATATTCATGGACTTGATGAACCGCCTTTTTAGAGAGCATCTTGATAGTTCAGTTGTAGTCTTCATTGACGATATTCTGATCTATTCAAAACCAGGGAAGATCATGAGTTCCATTTGAGACAGGTGTTGAATATTATGAGAGTGAATCAGCTGTATGCCAAACTCTCTAAGTGTGAGTTTTGGTTGGACAGCGTGTCATTTCTAGGACACATTATATCAGCTAGCGGCATATCTGTAGATCCTGCTAAGATTGAGGCAGTGAAGAGTTGGCCACGGCCGAAGACAGTCACAGACGTCCGTAGCTTTCTGGGTTGGCTGGTTACTATCGAAGGTTCGTGAAGACTTCTCCAAGGAGGCCAAACCGATGACTAATCTAATGAAGAAGGAATCCCAGTTCTTATGGTCTGCAGAGTGTGAGCAGTCCTTTCAGACGCTGAAGGATCTCCTGACATCAGCGCCCGTTCTTACTATCCCTGAGGGCACTGATGGGTTCGAGGTATATTGTGATGCCTCTGGAACCGGTCTAGGCTGTGTGCTTATACAGCACGGGAAGGTAGTTGCTTACGCATCCCGACAGCTGAAGAAGCATGAGGTGAATTACCCCACACATGACCTTGAGTTAGGCGCAGTAGTCTTCGCTTTGAAGATCTGGCGACATTATTTGTATGGTGTGACAATCACTATCTACTCTGATCACAAGAGTCTACATCAGCATCTTTTCTCTCAAAGGAGCTGAACATGCGACAGAGAAGATGGGTCGAGTTCTTGAAGGACTACGATATAGACCTGAGGTACAAAGAGGGCAAGGCGAATGTGGTAGCTGATGCCCTGAGCCGCAGAGCTCATTCATTGTTCACTTTATTAGCAAACAGCAGTATGATTGATGAGATACGAGCTGCACAGGAGAGTGATCACTATATGCAGAGTATCAGGCAGAAAAAAATGATAGATGTTGTTTTGAGAGACTGAAATATGACTTCGCTGTGCGATGATGGCAGATTCGATTGAAGGGTCGTTTGTGTATTCCGGAGTCTTCTCCTGACCTGAAGGAGAAGATACTCCAGGAGGCTCATTGCTCGTCCTTATCCGTCCACCCTGGTTCTTCGAAGATGTATAAGGATTTGAAAGTTCATTTCTGGTGGAGCGGGATGAAGAAGGATGTAGCTGAGTATGTGGCTAGATGCTTGACCTGTCAGAAGGTTAAGTTTGAGCATAGGAGACCCGGAGGTTTAGTGCAGTCTATGCCTATTCCTTGTTGGAAGTTCGAGGACATCTCGATGGATTTCGTTGTCGGTCTCCCACCGACTAAGGGAGGACTGAACACGATTTGGGTCATTGTGGACCGTCTGACGAAGGTGGCAAAGTTTGTGTGCTATGAAGGATACCTGGAACGTCCCGAAGTTAGCGGACTTGTTCCAGAAGGAGGTGATCCGGCACCATGGTGTGCCAAAGACTATTGTTTCTGATAGGGACCCTCGATTTTTGTCCAGATTCTGGAGACAGGTTCAGGAAGCCTTGGGTACGAAGTTGAAGCTTAGTACGGCGTTCCATCCACAGACCGACGGTCAGAGTGAGAGGACCATCCAGACACTGGAGGACATGCTGAGAGCATGTGCCTTAGATTTTCAGGGGAGCTGGTTAGAGCGTCTACACTTGATAGAGTTCGCCTACAACAACAGCTCCACTCCTCAATACAGATGCCACCATTTCAGGCACTTTATGGTAGACCGTGTAGGACTCCTTTATGCTGGGATGAGGCCAGCGAGACTACGCTTCTAGGACCTGAGTACCTAGAGCAGATTAAGGAGGATGTCCTATAGATTAGGAAGAACATGAGGGCAACTCAAGACCGGAAGAAAGCAAATGCAGACACCAAGAGGAGGGACATTGAGTTCACTACCGACGACATGGTATTCCTCAGAGTGTCACCCATGAAGGGAATATTCCGGTTTGGCAGAAGGGCAAGTTGAGCCCGAAGTATGTTGGACCTTATGCGATTAGGGAGCGAGTGGGCCCGTTAGCCTACAGACTGGATTTACCAGCAGAGCTCGGGAGGGTGCACGACGTCTTTCACGTTTCACAGTTGAAGAGGTATGTGCCCCATCCATCGCACGTTTTGCAGCCAGAGACTTTAGAGTTGGACCCCACTCTACGATATGAGGAAGTACCACTCCCGCATTCTCGATACGAAGACGAGGCAGACTAGGAACAAGACCGTTAGCATGGTCAAGGTTCTCTGGTCGAACCATGAGGTGGAGGAGGCTACATGGGAGTTAGAGGACTCCATGAGAGCGAAGTACCCAGCACTCTTCGAGTCGTAGCTGTGTTACTTGTACGGGTTCGTGGTCAAACCCTTTTTAAGGGGGGGTAGACACCACTTGGCTTGCGCACACATTGTGCATTAGGTCTTGTTTTTGTGGTGTGTTTTTGTTGGTATGCTGCGTCATACATGTTGTTTGGATGATTGGATGTTGATAAATTTTATGTATGTATGTGCCTTAGTGCACCTGGTTGAATATATTTATAGTACCGCTGAGTACTTTTGGTTGGTGAGTTGGATGTGCACCTTGTTTAGTGCTGTGATATGAATGAGTTATACCATGAGTTTGATTATTTAATATATGTTGTATGTATAGACTAGGTCTGAACCTAGTGGGAGTTACTCCCTAGCAATGGACTGTTTGGTTACTTAGTGGAACTTGATTCCTTAGGTGAACTGTAGAGGATTAAGGACTTCGGGACGAAGCCTTTTTAAGGGGGGTAAACTGAAATACCCCAAATCTTTAAAATATAATTAAATGATCTATTAATGGTCTAAGATGATTATTAAACATCTAAATATTATTGGGGAACAATCTAAAAGATCTCAACAAGGCAAAAGCCTTAAGATCGGTAAAGCCAAAAATGTGCTTTAGACACCATAAAGATTGCATGACCTCAAATAGGATCCAAAGTGGATTCCTAAGCATTATAATGAAGTAAGGACACAATGAAACCATTCTCAAGGAGAACTAAGCTCAGGAACACCCTGTGACACAAAAATGTGCGCTAAAACACCTTAAAGCACGTTTTTGTGAGATTGCCTTCTAAATTGATTTTTAATGGGCTTAAAAATTATAATTACCCTTAAATATGATATTTTATCATATTATATCATATTAGGAATTTAATTCCAAAAATTTACAATTTTTTACAAATTAATATTAAAATATTAATAAAACCCTAAAGTGGGGCCCGCATGAGTCAATATTGACCAAGCATGGTCAATGGTCAATTAATTGACCCATTTGGACCAAGGAAATCGGCTGGAAATAAGAGAGGAGACAGCTTGCAATGATTATGAGACAAATTGATACCTAACACAAATTTACATAGTAAAACTTACTTTTTCAATTATTTCCAACCTTTCCACCTCTTCTTCTTCCTCCTTGTCCGATTCCCTTCTGTCCAGCCGAGTTCCTCCCTTCCTAAGAAGCTCTCAAGTCTGGTTCTTGAGCATGGAAGGCAAATCTAGCTCCTAAGCTCTTAAGGTAAGTGTTTTAAGGCCATTTTTAGCCCTTTTTCTTCATCTCTTCACTACCTACACCTAGATTTCGTGGCTCATCAATCCTATGGCTTATTCTCAGTGTTATAAGGTTAGAACAAGAGCTAAACTCGGTTGAAGCAAGTAGAGGGACCAAGGTTGCTCAAAATTGCATTTTAAGGTAAAAACATACCTTAAGCCTCTCAATCTTTCAAGCGGTTTTCTTCCTCTGATTTTTATGCGTTTATACACTCATAATCTTCATATTTACATGTTCATTCAGTTGGTTAGCCATTTGGAGCAAGGGTGACCAAGATCCAAAGGAAATACCCTCTTTTAAGGCATTTTCCAAGGTAAAACCTAATAACAAGGTAGCTTGTTGTGATCTAACTATTTCCTATGTCAATATGGTGGATCTAACACCTTGTGGTGTGTTTGGTTCAGGTCGAAACCACCTAGAATTTCCCTTGCATTTTTAAGGTGATTTTGCCTTAAATCTTACATTAATTATTCCTTATGGTTAAGCTCAAGCTTGGAGTATAACCATATCTTGTTTTTGTGTATTAAACATGTCTAAATCAAGTGGTGAATTTTCCTACAAGTGACCGAGCTCATACAAGGATTAATCAAGGTATAAACACCTTAAACTTATGATTTTATAATTTCTAAGCATATATATATATGGGCCGAGAGTGAATTATATATATAGGTCATATTGACCTAAAAATGGAAAAAAAATGGCTAAGATAAATTAAGCTAGTCATTTAAGAGATTTAATTAACATAATGGTCAAATTATGACATTATGTGGAAAAATAATTAAACCATGGTGAGGCCAAAAATATATGCTATATTTTGAGACCTTTATTGTGTAATTTATTTTGCAAGTTCAAGGTTGTAATAAGGCCATGTCATTAGGCCATTTTAATTTAAGTTTATAAGCTTATTTAGTTTCATTTATGCTTATAATTAAAATTGGGGCCAATTCGTAATTACTAGGAAATTAGAAAGTCGTGGGCTTAATTTAGAGTAATTTAGGGTTTTTAAATTAATTTAATAAAAATTATAACATTTTATAAAGTTTTGGGTCAAAATTGTAAAAATAGAAAAGTATATGTTATTATTAGTGATTACCGAAAAATTGGTTCCCATTTGGTATTAGGAGTCAAAGTTGACCATCTAGGAGACTTTGACCAAGTTTGGAAAATTTAAGAAAATTAAAATACTATCTTATAATAAGATATTTATTAAATTGTGAAAGATTTATAAAAGATGGGGTTATAATGTAATTTCCGAAAACTTGGGGTACTAAATGGAATTTAGAATAGTCCTTAAGTTATTAGGAATTTTTAGAAGTTTATTTGGTTAAATTTGGAGTTTATATGAATTATATAAGTATAACATATGGTATTTTATAACATTGTGACAAATGGGTAACAAAGGGGTGAAAACCGAGATTTAAAGGAAATATAAGGTTAGGAATAATATTTATAACCTTTTGGTATAGTTTGGTAATTTTTGAAATGGTATATAAGGTTTTAGAAAGATATATGTATAATATATGGTTTTAAGGGAATTAGAAAACTATGTATTATAATTGGGATGGAATTGTGATTTATAGAATTTTAGTGGTGTATAATGGAAACCGAAAATATAAGGGGCCATTTGGTATTTTATAAACAAAATATGACTATAGGTTATAATTGTTTTAAATGACTTAAATGTCATAAGATATGTTATATAACAATAACGTAACATTATATTAATTAAGTGGTGGGTTTCGTAAATATTTAAGAACATAGGTGCTGTTCGGAAATATTAACATTTTTTTAAATGGAATTCATAATATGGTTTTAATGTTATAAGAATTATAACATTTATAATATAAGAGGTATCATTAGAAAGAATGAATATATATTATAAGACTTACCATATAAGGAATAGTTCCATAAAACATACACATAAATAAATATATGTTATGGTGGAAAAATATAATATGGTTTAATGACCATGTGTTCATAATTAAGAATGACATATGATAAAAGGGAAAAGAGTTACAAACATTAGATGTGGAATTCTAATGTTAGGAGTACACGTGGGATAATAAGAATTTATACATTCAAAGTATTGTTTACAAATGAATTATACCACGTCGAATTTTAAAAAAAAGAGACAAACCTTAGAAAAATAAATACTAAGGTGAGATGCATAGTGCATGATAAAGGATCACACATGCAATAATGAAATAAACTATACGACATACAAGGGTGAGTTAAGTCACATGCGATAACGAGTTCAACAATAAGTATATTAATATACAAGGCAAACTACGCATGTAATATAACACTTTTCCAATCTCGAGTTAAACCTAAAACCCGACAAAATATTGATAGCTAATAACGGGGGGTTAACCGGGAGTTATTAGTGACGGTACGGGGTACCGTAGGGTCGTGTTGTTATACGGTATGCTAATCAGTAGCATTATGTATTGTTTAGACTGTTAGAGACTACACAAGGAGCATAGGATCTTGCTGATTCATACTCCACCGTAATACATCAGGGTGAACGGTATGTTGTTATGTGTCTCTGATTGTCTCTGAGGGCTTCCTCAGTTCAGACTTCTGTGTGATCTGTGATAAGATTGTTTGTCTGAATGATTAATTAAATTTGCATAAACTGTATATTTATAGCTGCTTATTATTACTATTGTTGAGTTAACAGTATCGGTTCGTATATATGGACCAATATATATAACGAACTAGCGGCTATGGTGCTATCTTATATGAAATATAAGGATCGTCAGAAAAACGTTGTAGCACTAGGATAATAAGATATATGATAAGTGTCCAAATGAGCATGATTTATAGGTGTATTTCATATATAATATTAGCACTTTTCTTGCTCATTCTCCACTTCGGTTAGTTTTCCTCCAGTTTATGTTTTATTGTTTATCTCACAAATTTATGTTTAAACATGAGGAAAACCTAGCTGGGAGTAAAGTAGACGAAGAGACGAACACATAGACGCAAACGGCTCAGGAAACGGAGTGCAAACGAAGAATCTAGAGCCGGTCAAAGTTCGAAGGAAAATAGGCCACGGTCAAGGTTGCAACCGCCCGAGAAGAGGCGGTCAGATTCCGCCTTCACAACCGCCCATAATGGGGCGGTCCTCTCTATAGGCAACCGCCCATAATGAGGCGGTCAAGACATGGGCAACCGCCCATAATGAGGCGGTCAAGACATGGGCAACCGCCCATAATGAGGCGGTCAAGACATGGGCAACCGCCCATTTAGAGGCGGTCAGCACAAGGAAACTGCCTGTTAAGGAGGCGGTTCTGATTAATATCAGTCGCGAGCTATCTTCTTCGCCCGTCTTCGTCTGCAACTCGCGCTGCAACTCGTCCACTGTCGCCGGCGCCTACCTTATTTCGCTCCCCGTCTCCAACTCCTGTCCCCTGCAATCAATGCTTCAATCAGTGAGCAATCAATGAGCTCAATCCCTTCACGCGTCGTTCTTCTACATCTGCAATCAAATTTGTACGGATCCAAACCTCTATATAAACCCACGCAACTTCACCACAAAAATCATCAATATCAACCAATCGATCCACGACCACTTCACCACCATCTCATTTCTCTTCTCCCGCCTTCTCCATTTTATTTATTTTACAGTCCACCAAATTCACCTCTAGCCCTACGTACACAAAATAGCAGAGTGAGACGGAGTGATTACGGATGATTTCTATTATTCTCGTCTCTACTTATCTATTTAATATGTTAGGCTAGTTTACGTTTACTCTGGGAATAGTTATTATGTATCTGTACTAATTATGCAATATTTCTACTGGTTTATTTATATACAGTTTGTTACGCTTAAAGGTTATCACGCACCTTTTTAATAGATCTCGCGAATTTATTAAATTGCTTTCCTAAATCTATTTTGATCAGACCGGTGATAAATAGACAGGTTAATTAAGGCGTAAAACTGGAGGAAACTTGTTATGATTTAATAAGTTAGTATTCAGTTGCAATGTAATTCCTCAATACTCCTCTGCCGTTCACAGGCTTTTGCTTGAACCTTGATTAGAACCTTGCATTACAGGTGAACGAGTTCTTATGAGGCTATGACTTAGTCCTTAAGATAATTACGGGAACCTTGCCAAATTATTAAACCAGTAGAGATAGCTTAATTATGCAGATTGTATTAACCTGACCCTGAGTTCCATTTTATTTATCTGTCAACTTAGTTTATTTTATCTTTTCTTTTATTTTTATTACAAGTCAATAATCCCCCTCCTGTGACACGCTTAGGTACTATTATATGTATATTAGTCCCACGGTTCGACATCCGTTGCTTACATTTCACTATACTACTGCGACCGGGATTTATTTGCAGCCCGACGTTTATTTTTGGGTTTTAATTTCTTTCTTTTATGTTAATTATACCTGTTCTAAACACTCACTTTATAACAGTCTGCAAAATGGCGCCGTTGCCGGGGACTAGTTTATTCTAGTCCCTAAGCCCCGGATTATTCACTTGTATTATTAGAATATTTTGTTTATATTTTTTGTTTGTTGTTTATATTTATTATCTTTTATATTTTGTTTATATTATTATTATGTTTGTTTCTAATCATTTTATTTTCTAATCTTTTTCAGTAGTTTTGTTTTATACAGAAAAACACAAAAAAAAAACTCTATATGTGGCAAATGGAAGAAGCGTTTGAATATTGGCAGGATTTATACTGCTCCGAATGTGCGGGAGCTCATGATTTTGAGGATTGTCTCATAGTCCAAGAGCAACTCTGGTTAGAAGATCAACCAGACTACCTGGAGAGAATCGCTCAACTACTAGAGCAATCAATGAGCGAAACAGTTCAAGAGGTAGAACACCCCACTACAGACGAGCCATTCATAGAGACCCCTCCCTCTAAAATCAATTACCGTTATCTTCCATCCTTCTCTATAATATACCCAGACAATGAGGATACTTACATCCTCAAAATGAAGAGAAGGAATTGCCATCACCTCCCGCCACCACATCCAAACAAAACGCCACTATCACCTTCGAAGAATCATTTTCTTCTGAAGATGATTTTAATCAGCGTTCTTTCTATAAGCCTCACCTACAAGAGGAGGATATTTTCATCCTCCAAATTGAGGAAGAAAAATCATCTCCGCCGGGTCTTCTGTTAGAACTACGTTCCCGGCAATACCTCCTCAAACACCAGATTTTGTGGAGTATTAATTTTCTTATTTTATATGCCAGGGTAACGTTTTGTTTTGATCCAGGATAACAAGCAGGCGTCTAGCCAAAGACGTTAAAGAAGGGCAGCTTCCTGGGAGGCAACCCGGGTGTACTTTTATTTAATTTGCTTTTAGCTCTTTTAAATTTTCAGGTTCTCTTTAAATTTTATTTTTGCTAACTTTTAACCCCGTTTTAGTATGGTTGCTCCTAGTATCTTATGCAGGTGCACCTCCATATGGACACCGCGACCAAGCTACGCTACTTGAGGCTGAAGCTCAAGTGTGGGGGAACTCCTATAAACGAAAGCAAAAATAAAATCAGGGGAGTACCAGTTTCTTTAATATGCTTTTATTTAAATAAAAACTGCAGAGGAGCGTTTATGTGCTTAATTGATTATTTGTGATCTTTGTGTATCTCTATTTATCTACTTACCGAAAAGGTCTTCTGAGACCTTCCCTTGTTTTTCTAGTGAACAATGAGGACATTGTTCAATTTAAGTGTGGGGGAGTGTGCCCTTTTCGGTAACATTTTGTGCTTAAATGTTTAATCTCTCTCCTTATCATGCGTTTGTCCAATTCAAATATTATGGACCCTTTATATGTGGTTGTTCTCTTTAAGAATAAGTACTGTTATGAATTGTAGGATAAATGGTACAAATTTTAAAATTTTGATTACTTTTGAGGAGCATTTTATATGCGGTGTGACCAAATAATCTGCAAATGGTTGGATTTTATTGCTCAGGGTTTCTTTCTGTCTTCTCTCTTAGGGATTGCTAAGAGGTACTTCTCTGTTAAAAAAAAAAGAGAGAAGAAAAATATAATAAGGGACTAGCGAGACACCATTGGTAACCAACAAAGAGAGTTGAGTGTTCTTGAATACAAAGGCGTGATGCCTATTTTTCTCATCCTTATGCAAAAGTGAAACAAATGCATGAATCTAATTTTCCTTTTGTTTTCTCCTCAAATGCCCGTTCTTGAGAGAAGTTGGCCATGGTAAAAGTTCTCAGAGTCACCTAAAAAGAAACATTGAAGTACCTTGGATCATACCCGGAACTCTATATTTATTTTTACCCTGAGCCACCTATGCCACCAGCAGTTAATTTTTCACACTCCTCAATAAGTTAAAAAGATCATGTTTATCCTACCCTTCATAATAATATTGTTAGTATTGAGCATTCCCTACTTACTTGGGTACGTGATTTTGCTTGAGGACAAGCAAAGATAAGTGGGGGGTTGATAGCAAAGTGTCAATAAATGATAATTCATTATATTATTATCATCAATAAGATTAATGTGTTATTGGATCTATATTACATCTTTAAGTATGTATTAATTATATATTTATACTATTCACTATTCACTTTCACTTAAATTTTGATTTTTTCAAATTTAAATATGATCATTAATCACTATAAAATGACTAACATAGTTAGTAATATACGAAAGTAACATGTTAATAAAAAGTTGTTCAAATTCATATCAAAATCACAGTGTAACAGTGTTCCGAGATAGTGTCCAGCAATTAGGTCATATATAGCACTTTGCTCATTTCTCCACTTCGGTTAGTTTTTCCTCCGTTTATGTTTATTGTTTATCTCACAAATTATTGTTTACATGAGGAAACCTGCTGGGAGTAAGTACGAAGAGACAACACCTAGACGCAAACGGCTCAGGAAACGGAGTGCAAACGAAGAATCTAGAGCTGGTCAAAGTTCGAAGGAAAATAGGCCACGGTCAAGGTTGCAACCGCCCGAAAGGCGGTCAATTCCGCCTCACAACGCCCATAATGGGGCGGTCCTCTCTATAGGCAACCGCCCATAATGAGGCGGTCAAGACATGGGCAACCGCCCATAATGAGGCGGTCAAGACATGGCAACCGCCCATAATGAGGCGGTCAAGACATGGCAACCGCCCATTTAGAGGCGGTCAGCACAAGGAAACTGCCTGTTAAGGAGGCGGTTCTGATTAATATCAGTCGCGAGCTATCTTCTTCGCCCGTCTTCGTCTGCAACTCGCGCTGCAACTCGTCCACTGTCGCCGGCGCCTACCTTATTTCGCTCCCCGTCTCCACTCCTATCCCCTGCAATCAATGCTTCAATCAGTGAGCAATCAATGAGCTCAATCCCTTCACGCGTCGTTCTTCTACATCTGCAATCAAATTTGTACGGATCCAAACCTCTATATAAACCCACGCACTTCACCACAAAAATCATCAATATCAACCAATCGATCCACGACCACTTCACCACCATCTCATTTCTCTTCTCCCGCCTTCTCCATTTTATTTATTTTACAGTCCACCAAATTCACCTCTAGCCCTACGTACACAAAATAGCAGAGTGAGACGGAGTGATTACGGATGATTTCTATTATTCTCGTCTCTACTTATCTATTTAATATGTTAGGCTAGTTTACGTTTACTCTGGGAATAGTTATTATGTATCTGTACTAATTATGCAATATTTCTACTGGTTTATTTATATACAGTTTGTTACGCTTAAAGGTATCACGCACCTTTTTAATAGATCTCGCGAATTTATTAAATTGCTTTCCTAAATCTATTTTGATCAGACCGGTGATAAATAGACAGGTTAATTAAGGCGTAAAACTGGAGGAAACTTGTTATGATTTAATAAGTTAGTATTCAGTTGCAAATGTAATTCCTCAATACTCCTCTGCCGTTCGCAGGCTTTTGCTTGAACCTTGATTAGAACCTTGCATTACAGGTGAACGAGTTCTTATGAGGCTATGACTTAGTCCTTAAGATAATTACGGGAACCTTGCCAAATTATTAAACCAGTAGAGATAGCTTAATTATGCAGATTGTATTAACCTGACCCAGAGTTCCATTTTATTTATCTGTCAACTTAGTTTATTTTATCTTTTCTTTTTATTTTATATTACAAGTCAATTAATCCCCCCTCCTGTGACACGCTTAGGTACTATTATATGTATATTAGTCCCACGGTTCGACATCCGGTTGCTTACATTTTCACTATACTACTGCGACCGGGATTTATTTGCAGCCCGACGTTTATTTTTGGGTTTTAATTTCTTTCTTTTATGTTAATTATACCTGTTCTAACCACTCACTTTATAACAGTCTGCAAAATGGCGCCGTTGCCGGGGACTAATTTATTCTAGTCCCTAAGCCCCGGATTATTCACTTGTATTATTAGAATATTTTGTTTATATTATTTTGTTTGTTGTTTATATTTATTATCTTTTATATTTTGTTTATATTATTATTATGTTTGTTTCTAATCATTTTATTTTCTAATCTTTTTCAGTAGTTTTGTTTTATACAGAAAAACACAAAAAAAAAACTCTATATGTGGCAAATGGAAGAAGCGTTTGAATATTGGCAGGATTTATACTGCTCCGAATGTGCGGGAGCTCATGATTTTGAGGATTGTCTCATAGTCCAAGAGCAACTCTGGTTAGAAGATCAACCAGACTACCTGGAGAGAATCGCTCAACTACTAGAGCAATCAATGAGCGAAACAGTTCAAGAGGTAGAACACCCCACTACAGACGAGCCATTCATAGAGACCCCTCCCTCTAAAATCAATTACCGTTATCTTCCATCCTTCTCTATAATATACCCAGACAATGAGGATACTTACATCCTCAAAATGAAGAGAAGGAATTGCCATCACCTCCCGCCACCACATCCAAACAAAACGCCACTATCACCTTCGAAGAATCATTTTCTTCTGAAGATGATTTTAATCAGCGTTCTTTCTATAAGCCTCACCTACAAGAGGAGGATATTTTCATCCTCCAAATTGAGGAAGAAAAATCATCTCCGCCGGGTCTTCTGTTAGAACTACGTTCCCGGCAATACCTCCTCAAACACCAGATTTTGTGAGTATTAATTTTCTTATTTATATGCCAGGGTAACGTTTTGTTTTGATCCAGGATAACAAGCAGGCGTCTAGCCAAAGACGTTAAAGAAGGGCAGCTTCCTGGGAGGCAACCCGGGTGTACTTTTATTTAATTTGCTTTTTAGCTCTTTTAAATTTTCAGGTTCTCTTTAAATTTTATTTTTGCTAACTTTTAACCCCGTTTTTAGTATGGTTGCTCCTAGTATCTTATGCAGGTGCACCTCCATATGGACACCGCGACCAAGCTACGCTACTTGAGGCTGAAGCTCAAGTGTGGGGGAACTCCTATAAACGAAAGCAAAAATAAAATCAGGGGAGTACCAGTTTCTTTAATATGCTTTTATTAAATAAAAACTGCAGAGGAGCGTTTATGTGCTTAATTGATTATTTGTGATCTTTGTGTATCTCTATTTTATCTACTTACCGAAAAGGTCTTCTGAGACCTTCCCTTGTTTTTCTAGTGAACAATGAGGACATTGTTCAATTTAAGTGTGGGGGAGTGTGCCCTTTTCGGTAACATTTTGTGCTTAAATGTTTAATCTCTCTCCTTATCATGCGTTTGTCCAATTCAAATATTATGGACCCTTTATATGTGGTTGTTCTCTTTAAGAATAAGTACTGTTATGAATTGTAGGATAAATGGTACAAATTTTAAAATTTTGATTACTTTTGAGGAGCATTTTTATGCGGTGTGACCAAATAATCTGCAAATGGTTGGATTTTATTGCTCAGGGTTTCTTTCTGTCTTCTCTCTTAGGGATTGCTAAGAGGTACTTCTCTGTTAAAAAAAAAAGAGAGAAAGAAAATATAATAAGGGACTAGCGAGACACCATTGGTAACCAACAAAGAGAGTTGAGTGTTCTTGAATACAAAGGCGTGATGCCTATATTTTCTCATCTCTTATGCAAAAGTGAAACAAATGCATGAATCTAATTTTCCTTTTGTTTTCTCCTCCTCAATGCCCGTTCTTGAGAGAAGTTGGCCATGGTAAAAGTTCTCAGAGTCACCTAAAAAGAAACATTGAAGTACCTTGGATCATACCCCGGAACTCTATATTTTATTTTTACCCTGAGCACACCTATGCCACCAGCAGTTAATTTTTCACACTCCTCAATAAGTTAAAAAGATCATGTTTATCCTACCCTTCATAATAATATTTGTTAGTATTGAGCATTCCCTACTTACTTGGGTACGTGATTTTGCTTGAGGACAAGCAAAAAGATAAGTGTGGGGGTGTGATAAGTGTCCAAATGAGCATGATTTATAGGTGTATTTCATATATAATATTAGCACTTTTCTTGCTCATTTCTCCACTTCGGTTAGTTTTCCTCCAGTTTATGTTTTATTGTTTATCTCACAAATTTATTGTTTAAACATGAGGAAAACCTAGCTGGGAGTAAAGTAGACGACGAGAGACGAACACATAGACGCAAACGGCTCAGGAAACGGAGTGCAAACGAAGAATCTAGAGCCGGTCAAAGTTTGAAGGAAAATAGGCCACGGTCAAGGTTGCAACCGCCCGAGAAGAGGCGGTCAGATTCCGCCTTCACAACCGCCCATAATGGGGCGGTCCTCTCTATAGGCAACCGCCCATAATGAGGCGGTCAAGACATGGGCAACCGCCCATAATGAGGCGGTCAAGACATGGGCAACCGCCCATAATGAGGCGGTCAAGACATGGGCAACCGCCCATTTAGAGGCGGTCAGCACAAGGAAACTGCCTGTTAAGGAGGCGGTTCTGATTAATATCAGTCGCGAGCTATCTTATCTTCGCGCCCGTCTTCGTCTGCAACTCGCGCTGCAACTCGTCCACTGTCGCCGGCGCCTACCTTATTTCGCTCCCCGTCTCCAACTCCTGTCCCCTGCAATCAATGCTTCAATCAGTGAGCAATCAATGAGCTCAATCCCTTCACGCGTCGTTCTTCTACATCTGCAATCAAATTTGTACGGATCCAAACCTCTATATAAACCCACGCAACTTCACCACAAAAATCATCAATATCAACCAATCGATCCACGACCACTTCACCACCATCTCATTTCTCTTCTCCCGCCTTCTCCATTTTATTTATTTTACAGTCCACCAAATTCACCTCTAGCCCTACGTACACAAATAGCAGAGTGAGACGGAGTGATTACGGATGATTTCTATTATTCTCGTCTCTACTTATCTATTTAATATGTTAGGCTAGTTTACGTTTACTCTGGGAATAGTTATTATGTATCTGTACTAATTATGCAATATTTCTACTGGTTTATTTATATATTTGTTACGCTTAAAGGTTATCACGCACCTTTTAATAGATCTCGCGAATTTATTAAATTGCTTTCCTAAATCTATTTTGATCAGACCGGTGATAAATAGACAGGTTAATTAAGGCGTAAAACTGGAGGAAACTTGTTATGATTTAATAAGTTAGTATTCAGTTGCAAATGTAATTCCTCAATACTCCTCTGCCGTTCGCAGGCTTTTGCTTGAACCTTGATTAGAACCTTGCATTACAGGTGAACGAGTTCTTATGAGGCTATGACTTAGTCCTTAAGATAATTACGGGAACCTTGCCAAATTATTAAACCAGTAGAGATAGCTTAATTATGCAGATTGTATTAACCTGACCCAGAGTTCCATTTTATTTATCTGTCAACTTAGTTTATTTTATCTTTTCTTTTTATTTTATATTACAAGTCAATTAATCCCCCCTCCTGTGACACGCTTAGGTACTATTATATGTATATTAGTCCCACGGTTCGACATCCGGTTGCTTACATTTTCACTATACTACTGCGACCGGGATTTATTTGCAGCCCGACGTTTATTTTTGGGTTTTAATTTCTTTCTTTTATGTTAATTATACCTGTTCTAACCACTCACAAATATAACGTCTGCAATATACATATTATCCGAGACTTTTATACGGAGCATTGGCCTTTCTATACGCCGCTCTCGTATCTAACACTGGATCCCGAGTTTACAGACTCCGGATTGGACTAATGACCTTAGTCTGATGTGTTAGGAAATTTTGGTAATGCGATGCGATGGAATAATTAATTAAATTAAATGAAGGAAAGTAAAGCCAAGAGGATGTGGCTCTTGGTGCGCGCTGTGATCACAAAAACGATACCAGGATGTCCGCGTACGGGTCCGCAAGAATCAAGAAAATTTCCCGTGAGCTAGAATGGCTCGTTGGTCGGAGACTCTACCGTTGGAGTGGCTACTGCCGTGGGTGACCCGCCATAATATATGGGTAACTAGAGACATGTCGTTTTAATGAGACATTGTCACTAGGTATGACTGAACAAAATACAGTTGAGAATTATACAGTGGCGAACGATATTGGTTTCTACACCATGGACGAGAACTAGTACTTGTTTATTATTCTCGTTGTTTCGCTTGGTTGTTCATTGGTTATACGTGTAGTTATATTATATATGTTGATGGTTGTGTTATTGTATGGATATACTGTTAATTGATTTACAGTTTAAATATTAAAACGGTATTGCATGTAATGAACCTCATGCACTCGACCAAATAATTGAGGGGTCTTTGAGGGCATGACGGGGCATGTGATGACATACTCAGCAGGGGCTGATTCCATACCACAAACCATCTTTATTTCAGGTGATTAGCTGGTGGGTCGCAGCGAGGCGTGACTATTGTGATAGTACAGTTGGTTTAGACTTGGTACGGTGTGATACTCAAGTTGTTTGGACTCGGGTTGTTTAACCGAGGTGTATTTGGTTTAGATGCTCACGGTCTGTAATAATTGTTGATGTTAGATTTGTTTTAAGTTGTTTAAGTTCTACTATCTATCTCTTGTGGTCACTGCGGGAATACGTTTCGCAAGTTGATTATCAGGTAATTCGTTATCACCCGTATGGGCGAGTGATAACAGTGACACCATTAGGCGATAGTTTATTATTTACCGCTGCGAGATATTATTGTGTGCGACATTTATAGGACTATTAGGAACCGAATTAGTAGGGATGTTACAGCAATTCCCACAAACCGAAACAACTTTCAATCGGCCAAGAAATCAAACGGAGAAAGATGGAAGTTGAGGGGAGAAGAAGGCGCAACGGGAGAAGAACACAAGAAAAAAAACTGTCGGGATGGATGTCAAGAAAGAGAGGGGTTAAATGAGAGAAAATGAAAATCCCTTTTTACTAACTATTAATAAATAACAAAGGAAAGGAAATGAATTAACAATAATGATCCCTCTCTTACTACCTAACAAATAAATAACTAAATGAGAATAGATTATGTAATCCTCATTTTATGAAAAAAACACACGGGACCGAATACCATCATAAGATCAAAATGTTAATAAAGAGTAACGGTCACTGACATGCCCAACGGCTAGTTCAACGGCTAGTGCGACAAGTTAGGTTAAAACGGTAACATGGAGCAGGCTATGACTGTATCTAGTACAAAAGTTAGATACTAATTATTTTTATTTGGGTGCTTGCTTAAGGCACGACCTGACAATGTAGGAGCTACATAATATAGTAACGTTCAAATGTAAAGATACAATAAAAAGAGACAAAGAACACTTAGCCTTAATTAATCAAAGTACATCCTATAATAGTTTGTTGAGTCTTGAAGCCAATTTGAATGTGTGTGTTCTATCAATGCGCGCATTGGTGTCTCTACTATCATCTATGCCCTTCGACCGGTTCGAAGATGACGAGTCACTGCTTATAATTATAATCTATGGGATCTTCTTCCTTGTCATGGATTCTGCATAAGAAGTTAATGCATTAACCTGGTTTTGAATGATGTTGGGATATTGTCTAGGAGTTGGCGTTAAGTAACCATTGAATAGGGCTTCGTTGTTGTAAGTAAAATTGTCGGACCCTATTTCTCTGAAGAAATCAAAGTCTACATCAAAGTCGGTGAGAACATCTGTGCCCTCCGACCGGTCAGAAGATGAGAAATCACTACTTAGAATTATAATCTCTGGGATCTTCTTCCTCGTCATAGATTCTGAATCAGAAGTTAATGCATTAACCTGGTTTTGAATGGTGTTGGGATTTATCTAGGATTTGGCGTTGAGTAACCATTGAATAGGGCTTCATCGTTGTAAGTGAAATTATTGGACCCTATTTCTCTGAAGAAATCAGAGTCTACATCAAAGTCAGTGAGAACATCTGTGCCTTCCGACCGGTCAGATGATGAGGAATCACTTCTTAGAATTATAATCTTCGGGATCTTCCTGCTCGTTAAGATTTTACATTTGGAGGATGAAACTTTAGATATGGAGGTTCTTGATGTCTTCCAAACTTGCTTTTTTCGATGGATTTTTGTGCTTTGAGTGAGAGTTCCTTCCTGTGTGCCATTCTTAGTGAAGATTGGACAATAGTTTATGACTGAAATCAACTTGTGGCGTAAGGTATGAAGATTTCACTATGTGAGTAAGTGGAAAGATATTAAGAGCAAAAAGTGATGGACGAATTAGACGAACACTCATACTCTCTTTTTTACTATTAGGGTAACGGTCACTAACATGCCCAATGACTAGTACACAACTTAAACATTGAATACCCCTCTATTGTTGTCCTTGAGTAAGACATGACTGATAAATCCGTTGAAGTGACAACACATTACAAAAAAAGTAAAAATGATAACTAAAAGACACAGTTCCCATACAATAGGACTGCATCCAGTACAAAGTGAATTTGTAACACCCCATCTCGATCCAATCGTGGTTATCACAAACTTATCACCATATATACAAACTCTGCAGTGGATTCAAATACATTCCAGGACCTTGCCACGGTCTGACTACAGAATATACCGAACATTAGTACATACAAATCTTAGCCAAATACATATCCTACTTACAATCCCCTCACATCCTATACATCTTACTAACTCAAATTGCCATACGAGTGTACATGCACAACTCGTGGGCCACACTTAACCTAACGCTTGTACGCTTGTACCCATCTTACTCTCGTGACGGCCGCCTCCTGACGTTCACCTGTGTAGTAAAAACAGCCCCCAAAGGGGGTCAGCACGAATGCTGGTACGATCCTCTCATGGCCCCCAAGCTAACATGGCTACGACGACTAATTGTCGATAGCATGGAGGTTGATTAGATGCACAACATAATAGAAAGTGCAGTAAACAACAATCGAAATATGAACAATCAAAGTTCAACATAATGAACGACTTAAATGCGTTCCCTTAATTAGAGAGTTAATTATTTAACTCCTTAAGTTATGTTTCCTCTTAATCCTAGTCCATCCTTATCTTACCTCAATCATAGTCTTAGAAACAACCATCCTTTAAAAGGAATGGATGTAGCTTATCTTAGTCTTATAATACGAACCATCCTTTAAATAGGAATGGTTGCAACTTATCTAAACCTTATCTTATATTTACCAACCGTTCTCTCATTAGAACTGGTTAGCCCTTAGTTCGTTGTTTATTTTCGTAGGGCTTGGTTAACCCTAGCCAGCAGCAGGTCACTTACCGGCAATAAACAACATTCTTAAATTGTTGGGGATGTAGGCTAGATCCCCCCACGCCATCTTAGTATGCCTCCCTCCTAAAACAAGTAGTCCGAGGAGGTCGAGTCTATATGTCGACTCTAGGCGACGAGTCTGAAGACAAGTCATATTTGGAAGTCGGTATCTGGTAAGGATACCGACCTCCCCCAATACACATGTGCCGGTACCATTCCGGATTTCTCACTCCCCCCCCCCCCAAAGTTAAAGTTAGTAGTAGTCTCAATGCGACGTTTGTTTGTTTAACCTCTTTCGGTTATTAACAAACTAATATTAGGGAGTGTTCCTTAGTCTCACACAATTCCTTACTAAACGTTAGTTAGTAGGTTCTCACGGTAAGTTGTGTTAGTTTTCAAACATCACACAACAATACATAAAAAATAATGTTCCGGTTGCATGCTTTATCTTGTTTAGTGAGCACACAAAAACAAATAGCACACAAGCCGAGGGACACCTCGTTAGCAAGCAGGTCACAAGAAGAACTGTACCGTTCACCGTCGGTGGTTGCTTGTTTAATCTCCTTCCGGGTCCCAATTCACAAGTCCTAAAACATTCATTCAGTTTTAGGTTATTAGTTACTTAACTCGTCCCAACTTACTTAACCTACTTATCCACCTTTGTTCACCATTTAATAATACTCACTAAATCCTTACACCAGTTTTAACTTAGACTTTAAGGCATCATTTCTCATTGTCTCTTATACTTATCACCCACTTAATTGTCATTAGTTCCCACCAAACAAGTCCTTAATATTTTATAATATCAATACTTATCAATCCCCATCATTACCTAACATTTTCCAACCTATACACCATTTTTGGGGTGGTCGGGACCTTGTCCTCAACCTAAGTCCGGACCTATACCTGGTTCAAACTCTCGGCTGTTTTAATGTGGTGGTCCGGGACTTTGTATGGGACTTAAGTCCCGGACCCTATGGTTGAAGCAACTCTCGGCATGAATTTTAGGTTGGTCCGGGACTTTACCCTGGACTTAAGTCCCGGACCAGCTACAGATTTTTGCCCTTTTTATTTTCCTAAGTGCATTTGCACTTGCTCTCTTCATCCATAAATCACCCAAACTTTATACATGATCTTAGGCATGTTCCAATAACCAAATAACCTCTTAAACTTGTCCAATTCCTTCTCTAACCTTATAACCCAATTTCTCACATAATCTCTTAACACTTGTAATATTTTCCTTACACTTCAACATGTAAACTTTGTCTAAAACTTCAACTAACCAAAGTGTTTCCTTTCCACCAATATAATACTCCTCAAGCATCATCATGCACAACCCATTTGCTTTATTCACACTTCTCATAGCTATATATAATCTAGCACTTGCTTACTTCCTTACAAGTCATTATACCTTATTTTTCCTTCAAACTTTGTACAATTTTCCTAGCTTCCTTCACTATGGTTTGGTGCTTAAATTAATCATTGGATCCCCTAGTCCCCCTAGACATCTACATCTCTTTACTTAACTTACACACCATTCTCATAATCATACACTCTTATACATTCCTAGTCTTTTTCCTTGACAATTTACAACATTCTCTTACACTTTTCTCTTCCACCTCCAAGTCCATTCCTTACCATCAAGACTAGAACCTCATTAGTTCATCACTAGCATCTTCACTACTTACTCAAGCTTCCCAAAACTCTCATTGTTATATTCCCTAGTTCACAACTAAATCACCTTATAGCATTATACATCTATTCATCCGAATTTTGCTCAAGTCTTATCATTCCTCTTAACATGACTTTGGTGTGTTCAATATACCCATCTAAACTCTAATTCCTCATAGACAATTCTAGGTCATTCTAAACCTCCAGAACTCCTTAGTTAACTCATTTCCACTCAAATTCCTCAGAATGATCCCTAGTGAATCCTAGGGCATATTAACTCACCATCACTTAAACCCTTTGTTTTTCTACTCAAATTTTGCCATAGCTTCCCTAGTATTTATCATGCCCAAATGCACTGTTTTCCTCATTCAACCAACTCACACACATCAAGTCCTTCTCATCTTGTTTTCACCCAAATCAACTCATTCACAACAACTCAATATAGTGCGATAATCTTAAATTGCATAGCACTAAGGCTTAAATGACATGGCTCTTAGGCCATTAAATAACTTAAACTTAAACACTGAATTTCCCACATATAAAAGCTTTCAACCTGCAAATACACCCATCAATCTCATAGTAGTTATAATGCTCTTAAAATCCATCTTCACTTATATCACTAACTCATTCCCATTGGCTCCTTAGTCACAAGTTCACAAGCTTGTTTAAATTCCTTTTTCCTAAATTATATAACTCATTACTGAATGCAAGCTTTAAGCTACATTAGTACTCACCTAAAACTCATCCCTTCAAACTTAAACCACCATTAGGTAAGCAATTACCTTGTTTTTCTCAAGTTTCTCTCAAGTTTCTCCTTAGGCTTCTTCCCTTGGGAATCTCGGCCACCATTCTAATTTCCTTTGCCAATGTTCTAATCAATATTAAATGACTCACATGAGTGCTAAACAATACACTAACCTTAAGGAATGAAACCCTAGGTTAAAAATGTGTTTTAAGGTATAAAAATGGATGATTACCTTTGAAGTCTCAAAGTAGACTTGGGCATGAATCAAGAGGGACCTCCACTAGTCCTTGGTGATCAAAACAAGCTATTTCAAGGTGTGACCTTCATCTGGGTTCGCTCCACTAAACTTGCCTAGATCCCGGACGGCGGTGATGTAGTGGGTTTTGAAAACCCATCGTCCGGCTTCTTGTGGTGTTAGTTCAGGGAGAACTATGGCTGATGCTCTTCCTTCGGTATTCGGTTGGTGGTAGTCAGAGAGAGCACGGTGTTCTGGTTGATTTGCATGGTCCATTTCATTTATAACTTCGTTATTGGCCATGGCTTGATTTCTCAGGTTCTTTGTGCTTGTAATAAAGTGCGCTCGGGTTCGGGGCTCGGACTGATTGGTGGAGAGCCTTGGGTTTGAGTATTTGGCATGCACAGAAGATAACTTGTGGTTTGTCAGAAACTGTGGAATTAATTAGTAAATAGAATAAGAAAGGCAGAGATATTGGTTAGGCTGATAAAGTTAGTTAAACAACACTGATGTATATTTTTTTTGTATTTTTTTAACAAGAGTAAAATGACAGAAAATTGAAATGACAATGGAAAGAAATGACAGAAAATTAAAGTTAGGAGTTAGTATACTGGAAATTATAAGTTAGTAGTTAGTACAAAAAATTAAAGGACAATGGAAATTAAATGTTAAGGACAATGGAAATTAAATGTTAAGGACAATGGAAATGAAATGTTAAGGACAATGGAAAGAAATGACAGAAATTTTAAGTTAGTAGTTAGGGACAATGGAAAGAAATGACAATGGAAATTAAATGACAGAAATAATAACAAAATATTAAGATGTCCAAAGTCAGATGTCCGAAGTTAGATGTCCAATTCAGATGTCCCAAGTCAGATGTCCAATTCAGATGTCCAAGATTAACAATTTAATAGTATTAACAGATTATTATAATATAGCGAGTGAACTACCGGAAACTAGGGAAATTGATGGAATCAATCTCCCCGGCAACGGCGCCAATTTGCAGAGGTGCTTATCTGAGTGGTTAAACTGGTGTAAAATTAAAAGAAAAGAAATTAAAAACTCAAATTAAACGTCGGGCTGCAAACGAATCCCGGTCGTAGTAGTAAAACAAGTGTCGTATCCACAGAGAGATTGTTCAATTATCCTAGTCTTGGTAGTTAATTAAAAACTGTAAAAAGGTGTTTAGCCGGAGGCAAGCTTGATTTGTTGTTGGATTAGTACAGAAATAATAAAAACAGTAAAAGGTGAATTAAGTGATGTGGATAGAAAATGTATCCTAGGATAGCGGGGGAATTGCCTAAATTACTTAAACATATTTATAACCATGTCTCAATTATTTATTGCCTATTAGAGTTAATAATTGTCAGTTACAAACTCTTAATAAAAGCCTTAGTATTTTCCTGCTCAATCCGGAGTGTAAATACTAAGATTAATTCCTTTGTGGTACCTTGACTATCTCAAAATCATATGTTGATAGTTACCAAATAAATGCAGTTGTTCGTCACGCAAAGCATTAACAATATTAGTTGAAAGGAATTAAAACAAGTTAAATAAGAGAGACAGGTGATAAATACTGTTTACGTAATATTAGAAATAACCCCCATCCTAGGATACAAAAGAAAATTACTCAGACATTAACGGAGATAAGAAGATAGCACAGATAGATTTTGACATTATTTCAGAGAAAGAACTGGTCTGCTCTTGCTCGCACTGCTGCTCTTCTATTTCTTTTGTTACTGCGTGAGTATGGAATGTTATGGTGTTACGGGAGGAAATTAAATGGAAGGGAATGGTGAGGTGGTGAGCGAATTCTTCAGACTCCCGTCGTGCGTGGTGTATTTATGGTGCTGTTGGAGTGAGTTATATAGAGGCAGAGGAGAAGAAGATCCGTACGAATTTGATTGCCGGTTGATTGCTCTCGTTGATTGCTCATTAATTGCAGGGGAGGAGCTGGAGACGCGTGAGGAAATAAGGTAGGCGGTACGGGAGTAGATGGATAGCGGAGGCAAGTTGCAGACGGCGAAGAAGAAAACTATTTCGCGACTGGTTTTACTCACGTCCGCCTCCCGTCCGCATGCTAATAGGCGGTTGCCTTGGTGTGTGAGACGTCCGCCTATTGCCTCTGCTGTGTGATGTCCGCCTCCAAACAGGCGGTAGCCTTGTGGTTTGTCCGCCTCCAATCAGGCGGTAGCCTTAGTGTTGCGCATGAGTCTTGTCCGCCTCCAAACAGGCGGTTATGCCTTGATGTTGTCCGCCTCTTTATGGGCGGTTGCAAGTGTGAGTGTCCGCCCCATTTTGGGCGGTTACACTTGTCTCTTGTCCACCTATTTTCACGACGTACAGGCTTATTTCTTCTACGAATTTTGACCGGCTCTAGATTCTTCGTTCGGACTCCGTTTCCTGAGCCGTTTGCGTCTATGTGTTCGTCTCTTCGTCTACTTTACTCCCAGCTTGGTTTTCCTCGTGTTAAACCAATAAATTTGTGAGATAAACAATAAAACATAAACTAGAGGAAAACTAACCGAAGTGGAGAAATGAGCAAGAAAAGTGCTAATATAATATATGAAATACACCTATAAAACATGCTCATTTGGACACTTATCAACCCTCCAAGCTTATTTTTCCCCTTCAATGGAGATTTCCCATGGCTCCAAAATGAAGCTTTTCCAATTTTGTAAAGATAGAAACCTAGAGCTTGAGCTAACTAAGAGATATATGTGTTTAGTTTTTGATTTGGAACTAAAATGAGCAAGTTATGGACATTTGAAGATGGAGCAAGAATGGATCTGCTTGGAACGGTTTGAGAGGATGAAGAAGGTGAAGAAAACCGTGGGATAAGAAGATAAATGAAGAATAGAGGAGAGAGGTAAGCTAAAGTAAAGATTTTTGTCTTTTAAAGCAAATAGTACTATTATCTCTTTTCTTCTTCTTTTCCTTTAGTTGCTTAGTCATGTGGTGACTCCCCACATCAAAAACCGGCCACCCCTTATAATCAAGATATTTATGGTCTTTTTGACCATTTAATTTGACTTAGTTGACTAAGGACTAAACTAGGCACTATTTGGCACTATTCACAAATTAGAGCACAAATTTGTGAAAATTTTGGTTTCCCATTGATTTAGACTTCCTAATGTGATACTAATTAGCACACATGTTGATTAAGATGTAATCATAGGCATTTAGCCACTCAAAACACATTTCTAAGACAATTTCTCAAAAAGGTGCTTTAAGGAGTCTTAAAGCACATTTTGTGTTTAAGCTTGTTTTTGAGCTTGGTTTTCTTTGGTAATTGATTTAACATGTCCATTATCATGTTACTAAAGTCTCATAATGGTATTTGGGTGCTAATCAAAGTCACTCCAAGCTTAGAGCACGTTTTTGCCCAAATTGCCTTTAAGGCATTTTCTTGTGTTTTCCTTGGTTTAAATTGTCTACCAATCTTTCTAAGGCATATTTTAGCCTTAACACATCATAATTTGATGTTTAGTTAGCATACTTAGGTTTGGGGTATTTCAGAATTAAAAGTTACTGTTGGTAATTACTTTTGCCAGCAAGAGGTACACGTACCAGGTCACAGTTCCCGTACAATAGGACTGCATATACAAAGTGAATTAAAAGTTACCATTGGTAATTACTTTTGCCAGCAAGAGGTACACGTACCAGGTCACAGTTCCCGTACAATAGGACTGTATCCAGTACAAAGTGAATTAAAAGTTACCGTTGGTAATTACTTTTGCTAGCAAGAGGTACACGTACCAGGTCATTGTTCCCGTACAATAGGACTGCATCCAGTACAAAGTGAATTAAAAGTTACCGTTGGTAATTACTTTTGCCAGCAAGAGATACACGTACCAGGTTTCAGTTCCCGTACAATAGGACTGCATCCAGTACAAAGTGAATTAAAAGTTACCGTTGGTAATTACTTTTGCCAGCAAGAGGTACACGTACCAGGTTTCAGTTCCCGTACAATAGGACTGCATCAGTACAAAGTGAATTAAAAGTTACCGTTGGTAATTACTTTTGCCAGTAAGAGGTACACGTACCAAGTCACTATTCCCGTACAATAGGATTGCATCCAGTATAAAATGAATTAAAAGTTACCGTTGGTAATTACTTTTGCCAGCAAGAGGTACAAGTACCAGGTCACTGTTCCCGTACAATAGGACTGCATCCAGTACAAAGTGAATCAAAAGTTACCGTTGGTAATTACTTTTGCGAGCAAGAGGTGCACATACCAGGTCACTATTCCCGTACAATAGGACTGCATCCAGTACATGAAGTACATGTACCAGGTTACCGTTTTTGAACTTGTAACCTTGTGATTAGCTCATGACTAGCCTCTTTATAAGGGATGCATCCTCCATTTCATCTTCACACACTCACTCTCCATATTCTCAAATCTCTTACACAATCTCTGGACTCTCTCCCAAAAAATATTTCATAAAAGTGTCCAAGTAGCTAGACATGAGTCAATCTTCAGATTCCAATCATGATTATGTTCTAGTATCAAGCGGAGTAAGTGTTTTCTATTTTATGTTTTAGTAAATCATATTCACACTAGTATAACATTCTCTCAACCCTTATTGTATGAAAGTGACTCAACCACTAATGAAGGTTGGAATAATTTTGATGAAGGAGTTCAAGATCACCATGCAGAGATGGATGACTACATTCAACATATGTATAATTGTCATCTGGTGGTGGATACATGTTTCCTATTTGGAACAAATCAGACATTTAGGAGTAAAGAAGAAGCGAAAGCTTGGGTAGATAGTGTTGGGCATCTCACCCATATCTACACCATAATTCAAAGTTCCCAGGCGGGCCAAGATTTCAACATAACATGCGAGAGGTATTGGAAACCACGAAGGACACCACGACCTAGTGTCATCATTCGACGCAGATCATCTGGTTCAAAGAAATGTTTATGTCCTTTTAAAATTAAGGGGTATTTCACAAACTACGGGCGTGTGTTGAATATGATTGACGGATGGCATAATCATGATCTTGCTGAGTGGACAGAGGGTCATTTTGTGGGAAAGCGCCCGACTGAAGAGGAGATGATCATGATCGATCAGAGGACCTGAGTTGGTGTGCCACCTTCTGAAATTTATTCAGAGCTCACCACGATTAACCCCGGCACGTCGGCAACCCGGAAAGATATATACAACTAGATTCAAAAGACAAAACTCGAAAAGAGAAATGGTCGTTCCATGGTGTAGACTTTGTTGGGTGATCTACACAACAACAACTACTATGCTTACACGACATAACCAAGTAAGTTAACTTATGTTGTTTCAAATAACTATAATCCTTTACGTTTCATATTAAGTTGATAGATAACATGATACTTTCACAATTTAAGGGATCAAACACGACTTGGGTCCATCTTCTTTGCATACCCTACCTCAAGGGAACTGCTGCACACTTTTCCATACGTCATAGGTATTGATGCAACCTATAAAACAACATCGCGAAAATGCCTTTGGTTTAGTTCATCGGAGTGACAAGTATAGGCAATAACTTTAGCATTGCCTTCACCTTTCTTGTATCAGAATCAACGAACACGTACATGTGGGCACTTAAAGAATTAAAGGAGCTCCTTGGTCCACTACAACCTCAACATTTATCACTAATAGATGTCTGGCACTGATGAATGCCTTACAAGAGGTATTTCCTCAATCTCATCATTTTCTCTATCGGTGGCACATAAGTAGGAACATCCAAGGGAAGGTGGAGACGAAAATGGGTAATAGAGGAAGGGGCAACTACAATCCGAATGTGGAATTCGGTTGTCTACTCAAGCACAGAGCATGAGTACAACGACAACCTCTAAGTATTCAAGAATACATACAGAAGCTATCCACGCTTCATTACGTATGTTGCAGCAGTCTGGGAGAAACACAAGGAAAGGTTTGTGGAGGCTTGGGTCAAGAATGTGTTGCACTTCAGCAACACAATGAAAAATAGGTACGATTGTTAGTCTTGTAATTTGTAAGATAATACAACAATTTTTATAGATCTAAAAAACTTACTTAAACATTTGACAGGGTCGAGAGCGCACATTCTGCTCTTAAGGCGAGATTAAGGAGTGCTAGACACACTTTGGATGTAATCTTTCCAAAAATTGACGATCACGTGAATACTAGCATCAGGGAGCTGAAAAAGGACTTTGAGTCGGCAAGGACGAAACACAAAAGAGAGCACAGGAGGGTTCCGATTGCTGACCTGATCGGAAATGTTAGTATCCTATGCTTGGATGAGCTAGTAAAGGAGCTTGGTAGGGGGACTATGTTCAAATGGATAGCTCAATTTGTGGGTGTGACAAGGTAACCTCTCATCGATTACCATGTACATGTAAATTAAACTACATGTTGGATAGTGGTATCTTGTGCTCAAAGAGGGATGTACATCGTTTCTGGTACACCATGAGCTGGAAGAATCACGAATCAACAGTTGATATGCTAGAATACAAGGAGGCGGAACAAACAGATGGTGTAATATTGCTGCTGAGGTAGCACAATCAGACAATCTGACTCTGATGGCCAGATGTTACAGTCAAATCCAGAATTTCCTTAATCCAGATTTGGCATGCCAATAAGGAGAACCTTTAGAACAGCTTGGGATTGGCAGACCTACCGGGACCTCAAGACCAAACCGACGGGAACCTTCATCTTGGGAGCATAACCGACCAAGGGTGAGCCAGTCCGAAGGAGCACCATCAACTGGAAGATCAATGAATAGAGGATCATCAGATCCGAATCGATTCATGTCAATGAACAGCTTCCCATACTACTAGCATTTCCCACACAACCTATATCAATATATCTCTGGGTATATTGATGTTCGTGGAGATGGTAATTGTGGATTCAAGGTGGTTGCTGATTACCTGTATTCAGACGAAGATAGGTAGAAACATGTCTGTAAAGGATTGTACCAAGACATGAAGAATACAAAAACGGTGAGGCATGCATACAAGGACATGTTCAACGAAACAATGTACAACCAAATGTTAAGAGCGTTTCGTTGGAGTGGGGATGAGGCAACACCTGTGGAGAAATGGATGACCACGGAAATGGGGATCGTGATTGCGACAAAGTACACTTCGATAGTAGTTTTCTACTCTACTCTATATGGGGGTATGGCAAGTGGCACATACCTTCCGATCGAAAATCATACCAATCGTGATAGACCAAGAGGAGAGATCCATATCGGAGTTTGCCCCCAGGGTAATTTCGTAAGGTTTTGTATGGTTGATGACTCCTCACTCCCCCTGTCTATCCGTAGTGGTTTATTATAGAATCCAAACATTGTTAGACCTTGGATTCATCATTTACAATCTAGGTTACATAGATGGTTTGTAATGTAACTTAGTTTTCTTTAACTTAGTTTTTATAATTTAGTTATTGTAACTTTGTTGTTTTAATCATTTTGACTCAAATTTGGTCATTCAATTCTCATTTGTTTCAGAAAAATGTGTCTCCCCACAACATTCCAACTTATTCAACTAAGTTTGGTGAAAAAAAAAGTACTGCAAATAGTAAAGTTTTTGCTATTCGTAGTACAAATTAATTTTACATCATACTAATAGTGTAAACACATAAAAGTGTAATCCAACACTTTTTTTTTAAAAAAAATTCCAGTATTGATTACAACAAAGAAGTTACTAGCAAAATTCGCTACTAATCAACTACAAACTTCTTGGGTTAACTTACTTTCAGATATCATTTTTTGAAAAAAAAACACAATGATTTAAATTTTTTTTGTACTGCGGTGATTAGTAATTTTGTACTACAAATAGCACCCATTATTAGATTTACCAAAAATAAGTGTATAATTATATGACTGATGGTTAGAATTATACTAAAACAATAAAATCTTATCAAAATCGACGGTTAACCAGTTTAATACCGTACCAAAACCGGTAAAACCACACGTTGTTTACTAATTATATGAAAAAAACCACATAAATCTACATCATTTCAGTTAACCGTTAAACTAGTAAAACCGCACCGACATCAAATTTGACTAGTCGAATATCCGGTGAGTCGAAAAGCCATCGACACCCCTACTCTCAACAATAAACAAAGTAAAATACAAAACCATACACGGCTCTTCCGCACTTTCATCTGGGAATTAATTGTGTACGCTGATCAACAAGTTGAATCGGAAGCGAGAAACGCCTGCCGGAGATCAATTCCGACATCAATCGGCAGCTCGTACAGGTGACCAGCAGGTGCAGGAACACGTTAGCCTTCCCCAGATCAACAAGAATGCTTTTAGCGGAAGCGAGTAGAAGCGAACTTAGAAGCTTCTGAGCCCGTGCACGTTGAGCTATCTCGTTCTTTTTTTGGGAATTCTTTCCAGCTCTGAGGACCTAAAAGGTTCTTCAACGACGATCTATTTGATCTGTAACGTGTAGGCGCCCTCTATCGTCTTCCAGTCTCTCAGACGAGCAATCTGGTGAAATTCGGGTAAATTTGGAGGCCCAGCTCCGATCGCAGTATCTTCACCTGCTTTACCTCTTACATAAACTTCTAGGGTTTACCAGTGCTCCGCGTAAAGGAGGGAAGGTGCGACTTTTTAGTTGCAGTGGTTTAGCGATGTTGTCGAATCATTTACAGAACGGGATTGATTCGGCAAGAATGGTGTGGTCTCAATTGCCGCACACAGATGATGGCGAATTGGATATGGTTGAAATCTCTAAGAAAACCGACAGTTTTGGGATTGAGAGCCTTGACTATGAAGTGATTGAAAACGTTGCGTATAGAGAAGAACAAGTTGGGATCCTTCTCTTACCTTCGATCTATTCAATTAATTCTCTGCTACTTTCAGCATATCTATGAATTCACTCAATTGCATTTTCTTTTCCTGTTGTAGGAGAGGAGGGGAAAGCTATTTACAGCATATCAAGTAGGACTCAAGTGGTTCCTTGCGCTGCTAATTGGGATTGGTAAGTTTCAGGCTAGTTTGAGTACTGTAGTGGGCCGTGGACGAATCTCTTGGATCCAAAAAGCTTAGAACTTGTATTATCTAATGACTTTAGATACAGAAAGATGCATGTTCCGATGATAAAGACATAATAGTCAATACAGTTTGAGCGGCCATTTGGCATATTAGTTAATAAGTTAGCTTATTGTCTCTAATTCATACACATGAACTAGTTTCCCAAAGGGACTTGGAAAGCTTGAAATATGGGTAGAAGAAGTAATCTGGCAACATTCCAACGTGTGCTGTGGCTGGATAAATATGTTGGTCTAGCACTCTTACTTAGAAATAGGGCTTATTAATGCATCGCTAAACATCTTAAGATATTATATACGACATATATTTCTATGGTCTAATCATTCTTAATAAAGAGAAGAAAGATCATAGATTCTACAATATGGACAATATACTAGTTCCTAGATCCTGCTTCTTCTGCCTTCTTAATATGCTTCGGTGCCCGTGTGGATGGGTAATATTGGAGAAAGGGTGAGAAAATTCAATTATCATTTTCAACAAGCCTTTTCTCTTCTTGGATGACAGAATATTTATGAATTGTACGTTGAAATGGAAGTTGATTTGTTTGCTTTGGAAACTTCATTTTCTTTAGTGAAGTGTTATGAAGCTTCTTGCAAAGTAATTTGTTACACTATTTGACCATGTCTATGATCATTTTCAGGAACTGGTTTGGCTGCGATTTTTATAACATCTCTGTTGAGAACTTTGCAGGGTGGAAATACTCAATCACATTCCAATAATTCAGAAGTCATATTTTGCTGGATTTTTGGTATATTTGTTGATTAACTTGGCTCTAGTATATTCCTCCGTTTATATAATTACAAAGTTTGCACCAGCGGCTGCTGGGTCTGGTATTCCCGAAATAAAAGGGTATCTCAATGGTAAGCAATCCTATTGACGTGCACCTTAAAACTTCTTCTCTTTACTTCGCCTGCTTGGTTTATGGGAAATAAAGAGGATCTTGTACTTTTTTCAGGGATAGATGTCCATGGGATTCTTCTCTTCCGAACCTTAATTGGAAAGGTTAGTATAGTTTACAAATCATCATTTACATGATTATGCCAAAATTTTCTTGCTATAGGAATTGATTTTCTGTGTTTCATTCTATAGATTTTTGGCACCATTGGTTCTGTTGGAGGTGGTTTGGCACTTGGAAAAGAAGGTCCTCTCGTGCACACCGGTGCTTGTATAGCTTCTATTCTTGGACAAGTACGTGCTTTTTTGTGTATCATCTCTGTGAGTACGTAATAGACAAAGTTTGGGCTGAAAAAGTCATTTTGAAGCACAATATAGCATTTCTTTACGTTATCTTACTTTTGGAAGATAACACCTTGTATTTCAAGGGTCAATATGCCATCTAATTTTGAATATAGAGTCTGGTCATTTTGTGAACATTCCGGGTATGACTTAAATAGTTTTTGAGGACAAAATGCCAATTGCCTTTACAAATGAGTTTGTTATATAAATCTACACAACGTATATTCTTGTGTTTTGCTTTGGACGATAACATGTCGTTTGCAGGGAGGATCCTCAAAATATCACCTCAGTCCCAGGTGGATTCAAGTTTTCAATAATGATCGGGATCGTCGTGATCTCGTGAGTCATTCTATCCCATTAAATTTATGAATGAACTATTCCTATATCTGCTGACCTTGTACATTTGATGTGAGCTATCAATTATCCATAGGATATGTACTTAATTTCTTGAAAACTTCTGGGCGTATTTAATTTATTTGGAATGCTTTATCCATTTTCTCTAACTGCACCACCTGAAAATATTCTTTGGTTGTTGATAGACCTCATTAGTGTTTTTCCAACTTTGTGGCTCTCGACTCTCTTGCTTTGATCAGTTTCCTTTTATAATCTCTTTGTGACATTTGGGATTATATGGGGCTATCCTTCATTTCCTGAGCATATGCAGTCAGATACTAGGTATTAGCTTAAAAATGGTTTCAACACACTATGCCGAGACTATTTCTATACGGATGAACAACTGATGGTTTTCTGAACCGTATATCAGAAACCTTTGGAACTGCTTATCAGTCTTTTCCTGTGCAGAGAATGCTAGTGACGTTCTGTGCAAAATTGCAAATGAACAAACAGCCAGAATGCGCATAGATTGAATTTGCATCCAACATTTGATTCATGTTCGAAATAAAAATTGTGCACTAGAAACATGATGGGTATAAGTAGTGTTGATATATCAGTTGAGGAATATATACCGAACAAACACCATTAGCCTAGGAAATAGTTTTATTAATTCTGTAATTATTAGACTCTAGTGGCTGTTCAGGTTATATTTAATTACACCTGTTCAGATTCTTTACAATTTATTTATAGTTTCTAGATAGGCACTTCAAGGGGTTTATTCTAGACTCTTCCCAAGTGTCTCTTCCCTTAGATGACTCTACTATAAATATAGGATTGTATATCTGTTTTGTATATCTTCAATCAATAATAAAACCCTCAGAAACTGCATGGTATCAGAGCCTAATTTGATCTAAACTCATCTGATCTCTGCCCTTTGAGCAGCCTTTATTCACTCCTGTCTATGCTCTAATTTTCTGGGTGTCTCCACCCCTCTGTATCTCAACTTTCTACGTCTACAGAATCTCTTTGGGTGTCTCCACCCCTTTGCTGTCTTCAATTGTTTTTTCTTCACTATTAGCGTGAGTCTCCTCACCAAGGGTTCAATCATGTCTACAGAAACTAGTTCACCCACAAGTCACCTTGACCACTCAATTATTGTCTCAGTTGCTGCTGCAGCAGCAACTGTTCTTTGACAACGAAAATTTGATCTTCCTCCTGTCCAGCCATCATACTATTTCAATGGTAAGAATTACCTTGGATGGTCAAAGCTGGTCTACACCCTTCTCTGTGGCAAGGATCTTGAAGCGCATCTCTCTGCTTCTACACCAGAAGAAGGTACAGATGCTGCTAGCTGGGAAAAACTTAATGCCAATATACGGGTTTGGTTATGGGACTCGATGGATCCCAATATCAGCAGCACATGTCTCTACATGGATACAGCCAAAGACATTTGGGATTTCATAAAGCAGTCCTATTCTGCTGCTAAAGATGGTGCGTTTGTCTATGACTTATGGCTCCAAACAATGAATCTTAAGCAAGATTCATAGTCTGTCACAAAATATGCTATAAACCTCCAGCGACGGTGGTCTGAACTTGATCAGTATCAAACAATGAGGTGGTCTAATGCTGCTGATGCAACCCTCCACAAGAACTATATAAATCAGCAATGACTACTGTTTCTTGTCTGGTTTATATCCAGAATATGATCAGATTCGAGCACGGATCCTCAACACCACCCATCTTCCAGCTATATCTTCTGCCATTGCTACTGTCAAACATGAAGAGAGTAGGCGTAATATCATGATGAGCACCAAGACAGTTGACAGCACCGCTCTCGCTGCCAAATCTGCTTTTTCAAATGCTAAGGCGACTAAGGAAAATAAGGGAGGACGATGGTGTGAACATTGCAAAAGATCTAATCATTATGCGAACCAGTGCTGGAAGCTATATCCCCATCTACAAAAAGAAAAGAATGGCCAAGAAAGGCGTGGATCTAGTGCTGGATGTGCTAACTCAGCCACTCCCCTCATCCCGTTATAGTGCAGGCAACTCTGCTACTCCTTCACCCATTTCTGCAGAGGAAATACATAAACTTCATGTGATGTTGGAGTCTCTTGATTCTGGTTAGCTCTTTGGCCTTGCAAGGTAAGACCTCTACTCATTTTTGTCTTAATGCTTCAGAACAAATTTCTCCCTCCAAATGGATTTTGGACTCTGGTGCCACCTCTCATATGACTGCTGGTTCATCTTTATTTTCCAATTATCACCCCTATTTCACACCTGAACACATTACCACTGCTGATGGAAGCTCTAGACGTGTTGTTGGACATGGCACAATTATTTTTTCTGATCAGCTGCATCTGAAAAATACCCTACATGTTCCAAACTTGGCCATGAATCTTGCCTCTATGTACAAACTAACCGTGGACATTAATTGCTTTGTTGTTTTCTTTCCTTCATGGTGTATCCTACAAGATTTGCGCATGGGGAGGATGATTGGAACTACTAAGCAAGGAGAAGGATTGTACTATCTTGATACACTGGTTGTCGCCAACCCTCCACAAAAAGCTCTTACCATCGTCACTGCTGATATCAACACCATTTGGCTCCACCATCAGCACCTTGGTCATCCATCCTTTCAAGTTCTCAAAACACATTTCCTAATCTTTTTAGGTATTGATATTTCCACCTTCCAATGTAACGTGTGTGAACTTGCTAAGCATTCTCGTGTATCTTTTCCACAAAGCAATACAATAAGTCATTCTCCTTTTGATCTTATTAATAGTGATGTTTGGGGTCCTCCAGTTGCTAACATTTCTGGTGCACGTTGGTACGTTACATTTATTGATGACTGTACTCGTTTTATGTGGGTCTTTCTTATGAAACACAAAAGTGAAGTGAGTACAATTATTCCCATCTTCTGCAATATGATTCACAATCAATTTTCCACCACTATAGAACGCGTTTGTTCTGATAATGCCCTCGATTATTTCAATCAAAATGTCACATCCTTTTTTATGTCAAAAGGTATTGTCCATGAGTCTTCTTGTCCATACACACCTCAACAAAATGGTATTGCTGAGAGAAAAAACCGCCACCTTATTGAAGTAAGTCGTGCCCTACTCTTCCAGTCCAATACTCCTAAACAGATTGGGGGGAAGCTACTCTCACAGCTTATCACCTTATCAATAAACTAGCCACTCGTGTGCTTCAAAATAAAATCCCCTCTTGATTGCCTTCGTCACTTCTTCCCTCATACCAAAATCACTTTTGATCTTGATCTACGAGTGTTCGGTTGTATTGTTTTCATTCATATTCCTCCACCTCAAAGGGGAAATTGCACCCACGATCTACTAAGTGTATCTTTTTGGCCTATTCCCCAACCCAAAAAGGATACAAGTGCTACAATCCCACCACAAAAAGAAGCTACATCACTGCTGACGTTACCTTTCATGAAGCTGACCCATTTTACCCCAACTCTACCACTTCTTTGTCCTCTACTCAGGACCCTCGGACTGCTCCTCCACTCCCTACCTACACTATTACACCCTCTTCACCAAATCTGCCTAATCACAACCATCTTCATCGGACATACCACCACTCACGCTTGATTCACAACCATCTCAATCTGACCAAGAAACATCATCTCCTAACTTACGAACCCCAAATTCACCACCAACTCAACCTACTCCATCTTTAACCGAATCCGACAACCATGACCAAACCCCCCACCTCATGTGACACGGGTGTATTCAAGAGAGCACATGTCGACTCCGTGGCTGATGCAGGACCAAGCGTTTAACCCAGGTAATGATTCTCTTCTTCAAGAGTCCTCTTCACCAATTGCCTTACGCAAAGGTGTACGTCAGTGCACCAAAGCTCCTCTCTATCCTTTGGCTAATTTTGTTACGTTTAACAATTGTTCTCCTTCTCATGTTCGTTCAAAGCCTTAATGAAATCCGAATACCTAATTCTGTTTCTGAAGCATTGAGCAAGAAAGAGTGGAGGGATGCTATGCAGGAGGAAATTCGAGCTCTTGAACAAAATCATACTTAGGTAATTGTGACTAGACCTCCTGGCAAGCATGATGTTGGTTGCAGGTGGATCTTTAATTTCAAATACAATGCTGATGGTTCACTCGAGAGGTACAAAGCTTGCCTTGTTGCTAAAGGTTATACTCAGACATATGGCATTGACTATCAGTAAACCTTTGCTCCTGTGGCCAAACTCAATGCTGTCCGCATTCTTTTATCCTTGGCATCCTACTTCGATTGGCCATTATCACAATTTGATGTCAAGAATGCTTTTCTCCATGGTGATCTACATGTTGAGATTTACATGTGCATTCCCTCGGGCTTCAATGATGATTCTGCATCAGCATCTACCTCCTACAAAGTAAAAAGGCTTTATATGGCCTCAAGCACTCCCCTCGAGCTTGGTCTGACCGCTTTGCCAAGGTTGTTCGCGCTGCTGGGTATAGTCAAAGTCAGGGCGATCATACTATATTCTTCAAGCACTCTCGCCCAGGGGAGTGACTATTCTTCTTGTATATGTTGATGACATTATTGTCACTAATGATCCAGCAGAGAGACAATGTCTAGAAAAGCAATTCAAAACAAAATTTGAGATAAAGTCCCTTGGCTCTCTCAACTATTTGCTTGAGATTGAAGTTGCTCGCTCATCACCAGGCATCTTTATCAGTCAACAAAAGTATTTCACAAACTTGCTAAGTGAGACAGGAAAGAGTGCTTGTAGACCAGCTACTTCACCAATGGATCCTAATCAAAAGCTTGACATTGCCCATGATGAACCCAAGGTTGATTAAGCTATGTATCAATGTCTATGTGACAAGCTTACTTATCTCTTCCATACCAGACCGTACATTGCCTATGCGGTTAGTGTCCTAAGTTAATTCATGCATGACCTAAGGAAACCACATTTGGAAGCAGCCTATAGGGTTCTGCATTACCTAAAAGGAAGTCCAGAACAAGGAATTTTGTTTAAGAAGAGGGAGCAGTTAACAGTTCAAGCCTTTACCGAAGTTGACTATGGTGGCTCACTTGTGGATCAAAGGTCTACTACTGGTTTTTGTGTATTTCTAGCAGGAAATCTTGTGACATGGAGAAGCAAAAAACAGAATGTAGTGGTCCGATCCTCTGCTGAATCTGAATTAAGAGCTCTTGCCTATGGTCTTTGTGAACTTCTCTGGATCAGAATTATCCTTTCTGATATAAAAATCAAATGGAAGGGACCGATGGAGCTGAGGTGTGATAACAAATCAACAATCAGCATAGCCCATGATCCTGTCCAACATGATCGTACCATGCATATTGAGATTGACCGACACTTCATCAAAGAGAAAGTTAAAGGAGGTTTGATTGATCTATGCTACACTCCTGCTGAAGATCAAATTGCAAATGTGTTTACCAAACCTTTTCACAGTCCTAGGTTTCGTAGTCTTATCGTCAAGCTAGGTATGAATGATATCTACAAACCTAGCTTGAGGGGGAGTGTTGATAGATCAGTTGAGGAATATATACTGAACAAACACCATTAGCCTAGGAAATAGTTTCTTTATTAATTCTGTAATTATTAGTCTCTAGTGGCTGTTCAGGTTATAATTAATTATACCTGTTTTAGATTCTTTACAGTTTATTTATAGTTCCTAGATAGGCACTTCAAGGGGTTTATTCTAGACTCTTCCTCAGTGTCTCTTCCCTTAGATGACTCTACTATAAATATAGGATTGTATATCTGTTTTGTATATCTTCAATCAATAATAAAACCCTCATAAACTACAAGTAGTATCCGTGGAGCTCTTTTTAAAGCTTTATTTGAGTTGCTGCATATTGATTGGTTGACTCGCCTTGCTAATGGTAAAGTATCTTAGTCTTCTCTGGGTTATAGGTTTAACTGTTTATTTGCTTTTGATACAACTTCAATCATGAAATGCTCTTCGCTTCTGTTTACTTAATTAGATTGGAATTTTCCTTAACATTGATTGTTGAACTTGAATGTTGCTCATTGTAAATTGATAAAATATCTGGAAAAGGTGACATGTGGCTCTGCAGCTGGAGTTGCTGCTGCTTTCAGAGCTCTGTTGGTGGTGTACTGTTTGCCCTAGAGGAGGTTACATCTTGGTAAGTCTTTTAAACAACTAGTACAAGTTGTATGTATCTCTTGCAACCTAAAGCAGGTTTTGCTTATTGGATTCTTTATCTTGAAGGTGGAGAAGTCATGTCATGTGGCGTGTATTTTTCACTTCTGCTGTGGTTGCTGTGGTTGTGCGTACTGCAATGGGATGGTGTAAGAGTGAAAATGTGGACACTTTGGCGCTGGTGGTTTCATAATCTGGGATATATCAGAGTTGGGATCCTCTTTAATTCATTTTATTTGATTATTGATTTTTCTTGACTTGATTGTTATTGATCCCTTTGTATTGTTCACAGCGGTCAAGAGGACTACTCATTTGCTGAGCTACTGCCCATGGCAATTATTGGGGTCATTGGTGGTCTTCTTGGTACACTCGCTGCTTAGTTTGTTACATGTTAGCAACTCTCTTTTTACAGATTCTCAGGGAAATGAATGAATTACAATTTTTCCAGGGGCATTGTTCAATCAGCTCACTCTTTACATCACTTACTGGCGCCGGAATTATTTACACAAAAAAGGAGCACGAGTTAAAGTAAGTTGGTCTATTTGATCACACATTAAATATATTAACTCTCCCTCTTATCAAGATGCACACATTTATGTTTTCAATCTAATTTCATGTGACTTTTTTTTTGCCACAGATTATTGAAGTTTGTCTTATTTCTGTGATTACTTCAGTAATTTCTTTTGGACTCCCACTTCTAAGAAAATGCAGTCCATGTCCTGAATCTGATACCGAATGCCCCAATCCACCTGGAATGTATGGGAATTATGTAAATGTAAGCTATCATCCTCTTGCCTTCTTGTTTGTCTACTTTTTTTACTCTACATCTGTTCCTGGACCAAGTTGATTTGAGTGCCTGATGTATTCGAGCTTGCTGTATTCTTTATCTCTTCTTTGAGCAATTGCTTTTTGACAATTAGTAGTATAATTAACTAAAGGAGAAACTCCAAAAGTTTACAAATTAATGGCTGCTAAGTGCAATTACTTGATTTGCACAGGACTGTGTTGTTCAAAAGACATTTCTGAAAATTCAATTGTTCCTTTCTGTCCAAGCAAAGCAGATGAGAGAAGTGAATACAGGAGAAAATTCTATGAGCATTACACTTTTTCCTCCATTTACTGGTGACCCATCTAACAAGCTTAAGCCAATCTGTAGGGGTTCGAATCCCACCAAAATAATTCCAGACTGCATTCCAGATATCAAAAGTATGCATCTAATAGCTTTGCTTTACCAATTCCTTATCTCCTCCACAGTCATTCCCCATTTCCTCATTCTGCCTCTAGTGGCCAACCTCCCGTTGACAGCCGGGGATGAAAGAGTACCTGGGAAGTTCCCTTTGTTCCATATCACTTTACTCCACTCCATGGTAGTCACATGAAGCTTATCATAACATTTCTTCACGGAGAACCTATTCCCTAAAATAGGCAAAAACAACCCTGTTTCATCTGAGAGGCATCTGGTGGCATGCTGTTTCTAGGGATGTTTACTTCCCAAATAGATTGCCGTTTTAGGTAGTACTCATTAGCCCATTCCATCCATAAGATGTCTTGCTTGCTCTCTATTTTTCATATCTGTTTGAATATGGCAGCTTTGTTCCAAGTGTCAAGGCGCTTGGTGTTTCATGAAAATAACCTGGCAAAATGTAGATATGCGCTCTTGCACTTCCATGGCTTTTTGGTTCTTTTCTTTTTACTGTTACAAGGCAGCGGTTAGTATACTTTCATGCCTGGCTTTTCTATTTTATCTTGCTTTAGCATGCAATGTGCAATTATGGTAGGTTTCTATGCATGACTGACTTTGTTGTCATTCTTGCTTGCAAGTGTGGTGGCAGTCTCCTGTAGTTGTCCTATATTGCGAGACTGTCTGTTGTGAATAAGCTGTGATTTTTTTGTACTGTTTTTAAATGCATCAGAAAATTTTGATTAAGGGGTATACAGGGTAGTATTATTAGGACTAGGATTATTGGTTTAGTAGGGGGCTTAAGGGTAATTGTGCTCTACACTTAACAAGTATAAATAGATGGTAAGGGGATTAGGAAGGGGGCATCTGTACATTGTTATCTAGACTATTGGCCTCTTAGGAGGATTATTAAGAGAAGATAGGCTAAACCTATCAAAGGTATCAGAGCTGTCTTTTCTTGGGCATTGAACATTGTACGGTTTCTACAAGAAACGGTTCAAGTTTGGTGATGGTGAACATCGTGAGAGAGCAAACGATGATCCGACTCCAGTTGTCCGATCTCACCAGGAAACTGGACATTCTTGCCGCAACCGTAAGGAATATTGCTGTGGTGGTTTGATCTTTACCGAATTAACAACGCTCGGGCGATGTAGAAGAAGAAGAAAGTGGCGAGATGGAGATTAAAATCCACAAGATAGTGTCTCCTACCTTTATTGGAGAAGGACCGTGTGGAAATTGGTTGGGAAGGCTTTGTGCGTTGAGGCAAGAAGCTTCAGTGTTGGATTATCGCTCTCAGTTTGAGTCCTTGTCAGCACATTTGAAGAACATTCCGGACGGGACTGCAAGAAACGATCAAAGTTGATTTCGCTCAGTTTGCACCACGCGATTTGCGTGACTTGATAGAATCGGCATGTATGATTGAGGAGAGAAACCGTTTGTCTTCCGGAGAAGTGCAGAATCCAAGCCTTGCCTATAATCGGGTGCACCAGCTGTCGGGACCACGATCCGTGCCGATTACCAGATTGGCCTCCTCTGAACGGAAGTAGCCGAGCTACATCTGCGCCTAGCTCTTCTTTGATTCCAGAATCCAAATCCGGCGGCCAAAGAAAGTGCAACGAGAACAAAGAATCCCTTATCTCCAACTTTTTCACACATTAGGATTGAAGTGAAGAATGCAGAAAACTCTCTTATTCAATCACTGGAAGTCTGGACATATTTATAGAGAGGGGAATGGGAAAAGACTAATCTGAAAACAAAGAGATGCCTAGGGAGTAACTGCCTAGGGAATATACAAAGGCTAAACATACACTAATTAATATCACCCACTAATAATAATAGCACCCACTAGTAATAACAATACCTATTTCCAAAGAGGGATGATTATTAATTAATTACAAAGATAAGGACAGCGGAATATGTAATAGCCTCTGTTCAACACTCCCGCTCAAGCTGAATGGTGAATATCACCATTCCAAGCTTGGAAATTAGATGGAGAAACCGTTTGTTGTGAAGGCTTTTTGTGAGCATGTCTGCAACATTGTTTCTCTGAAGAGATACCTGCTCAAGTTTCTCTCGAATAAAGTGTGTCAATATCAATATATTTGGTCTTTGTCATGTTGGACTAGGTTCTTCACAATCTTGATAGCTGACTGTTATCACGTCTTAAGATCCTTCCCACATCAGTTTCAGGTCATTCAAAATTATTCAGCACCATAGTAAACTCACATAAACCAAGTGCAAGAGAGCGAAACTCAGACTCTGCTGAGGATCTAGCGACTACACTTTGTTTCTTGCTTCTCTATATCTCAAGATTTCCTGCCAGAAGCACACAATATCTTGATGTAGATCTTCTATCTGTCATAGATCCTGCATAGTTTGTATCTGTGAAGGTTTCCTGAGTCAGGTCGCTGTCTTGTTTGCATAGGATCCCTTTCCCTGGACACCCTTCAAGATAGTGCAGAATTTTGTAGGCTGTAGTGAGATGGGATTCCCTTGGATCATGCTTGAATTGACTGATCATTGAAACAGGGTAAGCAATGCCTGGTCTTGTATGGGATAAGTAGATAAGTTTCCCACACAATCTTTGATACATTCCCTTATCTACAACAGGATCATTAAGGGCAGCTCCATGATTTGGATCAAAGGGTGTTCGAGCTAGTTTGCATCCACTCTTGTTTCTTTTAACAAGTCAATTATATATTTATGCTGAGAGATGAATATTACTTGAGATGAACAAGCCATCTCGATTCCTAGAAAGTATATCAGCTCTTAAAGTTATAATCTCAAACTCTGCCCCCAATCTCTTGTTTAGTTGCTCGCTTTCTCTCATATCATCTCCTGTTACAATGATGTCATCCACATGCACCAGCAATATGGTTACCTTTTCTGAAGAGAGAGGCTTTAAAAACAAAGTGTGGTCTCCTTGGCTCTATGTGTAGCCTGACTTC
This sequence comes from Limonium bicolor, assembly GCA_023374045.1. Classification (NCBI taxonomy): domain Eukaryota; kingdom Viridiplantae; phylum Streptophyta; class Magnoliopsida; order Caryophyllales; family Plumbaginaceae; genus Limonium; species Limonium bicolor. Next base: position 258,458,956 of record CM041782.1, on the reverse strand, counting down.
TGCATTATCCTGTAAATCTGCCAAACCTGGCATAAGGGGATTGTTTAAGATCTTAAAGGGCCTTTTTTAACCTGCATAATTTGTTTGTTGATGGTGGAGTAAAACCCGGAGGAATCTTCGTGCATATTTCCTCTTCAAGATCCCCATGAAGGAAAGCATTTTTGACATCAAACTGTGACAAACTCCAGTCAAAGTCAGCAGCAAGAGATAAAATTATTCACACAATATTCATTTTAGCAACAAGAGCAAATGTCTCAACATAGTTTATTCCATATGTGTAACATCCCAAGTACCCACTGGTGTGATATTGTCTGCTCTGGCACGTAGGCCGTACGGTTTTGTTCCCGGGGTTTCCTAGCCCAAAAACGCGTCACAACAAGGAGAGTTATCCCCACCCATATAAGGAATGGGTCGTTCTTCACTCCAATTGATGTGGGAGGTAACCCTCGCTGGGTGGTACACTCCATCCCTTGGTAGACCAGCGCCCTCGTAGGCGACACTAGCACACCGACCTGGGTCTGGCTCTGATACCATTTGTAACATCCCAAGTATCCACTGTTGGGATATTGTCCAGTCTGGTACGGAGGCCACGCGGTTTTGTTCCTGGGGTATCCCCACCCATATAAGGAATGAGTCGTTCTCCACTCATCGATGTGGGAGGTAACTCTCGCTGGTTGTTACCCTTGTAACGGCCCAAAATTCCTAGCCCCAAAACGCGTCACAACAAGGAGAGGTATCCTTACCCATATAAGGAATGATTCGTTCTCCACTCATCGATGTGGGAGGTAACCCTCGCTGGTTGTTACCCTTGTAACGACCCAAAATTCCTATATCTTTCTTATCACATTAAACATGTACAAGTGGTAGTAGTGGAAACATTAAACTAACAGGGTGATACCGTCACATTCACAACCTCTGTGAATGCAAGACTCTAACTTACAACACATACCAAAATTATAATTACAATTACAATCTGGTTAACAAAACCAACCTATTACATCATAATAAAAATTTCGAATGTGATAGTCTCTAATCCCTTTAGCCCACTCTCGTGCATCTTCATGTCTAGGGAGAAGCATCTTCATTTCCTATACCTGTGGTCAGTCATACAATCACAGAGGAAGGACCACAGGACACAATGCAGCAAAACACCAAGTAGCTCAAGCTACTATCAAAAGATAACATAGTAACATAAGCTTGATATATATCCATGCTTAAATCATGCAATGATCCAAATAACAACAAGACATGTAGATATGCAAAGATAGAATATCACCCATAAAGCATCCTGATAGCCACAACCATACTTAGATCATTCCATAGCTCAATAATAGCAATAAAACAACCAAATGTGCGTAGTCAATAGTAGCATCTAAGCATCCAAATGTACATAGCAAGGGTATTACCCAATTCACTTATGTTTCTTAACCTTTATCCTTCAATTTCCATCCAAACCAAGTCTAGGGATAAACCCTAATCTTGTATGGGCGATCCAATCCAGTTTAGGGATAAACCCTGATCATATAGATGATCTACCTTTTTCAAACGCACTCCAGGCCCTAAAAGATGTGCACACCCCCTGTAGTATCTTTAAACTATAGAGTAGGAAACCATGAAGTGTCTCATGAAGCCCGCGGCATACCATGAACTAAGTAAAACATAATGAGGCACTTACTGCCAAAGTTCCAATATAGCCATAGCATTTCCACTTCCAAATTTATTCTTACATTCCATGTTCTTCTTACCACTTAATAGATCAATCATAGGCATATTACACAAGTGCATAATATAGCACACTATAATCAGCTCAACAATCATAATGAGAGTTCAAGTATAGTTCATATAACATAGCATAAAATAGCAACACTTATAGCCATATTAAACACCATAAACCATAACCACTTGATAAGTTACACAACTATAGTTCTTATCTTGAAACCAAGTCATATTCGTACAATAATCCAACAACCAATTCGGTAATATTATCTCTTTATCTATATCAGTTTCATAACTTAAACAACAATATTTCATGCATTGCAACATAGTCAAGTTCAGCTTATTAACTTCTAATCAATTCAGCCATCATAGCTAGCCTCTTAATCGATTAGTATAGTAGGTATTCCATAAGCAGTTTATACTCAAGCTCATAGAGTAACATACCAAAACCACTAATTACACAATAAGTGCTCAAGGTAAAGGTCATAACAAAGTATTAACATCTTTCGGTCTTAACAACACACCAATAATCAAATTAACTTGGTAATCCAAACAACTACAACTCTTGTCTTGAAACAAAGACTTCATCAACCAAATAACCAACATCCAATTCAGTCTTGTAGCCAACTTATCTCTAGATTAGCTTTATAATTCCAACACCCATGTTTAGCTTAATAACTCAATTAAAAGCAACTAGATTAATCAATAACCATGTTTCCCACCCTAGAATCAATTCATTCATTCCAACCTACTCTTAACCCAACCGGCCAATATAATTAGATACTTAGCCAAATTAGTTTAGTAGTTCAATCAATCTGTTTGTATCTTAAAACAAACCAAACAACCATCTATTTCATTAGGCCTTAAGGCCTAGAACACTAGATTAGCTTTAACCATGATTTCTACTTAAGACATGATTTAAATCTTCCAAACATACTCATATACTTCGGCCTCTTTATTCTAAACTAGGTTATGTCTAGTTTAGCTCGCAACCACCTGATATGAACACCTTGAACACCTTCTACAGTTTAGGTAATCAAGTATAGGTCTTAAAACATGATTTCCTTAAGATTCATTCATTAACTAATCTTGCTCTCGTCTGGTCATAATATCACTTCAAACATTCAGATTAGTTTCTAGCTTAGATTAGTCTATAAACCATAATAAAAACCCTTCAAATTACCCCCATACGTTCGGTTACATTAAAAAGGGTTCCTAGAACAAATTTCCTTCCTTAAAGCATATTTCTAACTCCATGATTTTATGCTCTAAAATAGCTACGTATTTAAAAGGTTTATATAGGAATACTAACCCTTGAAAACACATAGGTTTGAGAAGAGATGGTAGTCTTAAAGTTACCTTAATGAATGATGAAGAAACCTTCCCTAAAACCTTGTAAAATCTTGCTGGGAACTAGGGCACCCTTGGACAACCTTGGAGCACCTAACTTGCACATGGAAGTGAAGTAAGATCTCTTGGTTTCGGCCATGGATGACCAGAGATGAATGGAGAACACCATAGAAACAACTTTACCTTGAAAGTGGGCAACAATGGAGCTCTCTTCTTCCTCTCCTTCTCGGCCAAGGCTTTCTTTCTAGGTGGGTTTCCTCCTTTGCTCTCTTCTTACTTTTTGCAAGAAGTTTAGGTGATGAATGGAAGATTTGGATGAAGTAAGGGTTCCTCCTCCCTCTCTTATGCTCTCGGCCAATATAGGAACAACAAGGTGAGCTTTCTTTCTCTTCTTTCTTAATGGAGGCTGAAGTCTTTGGTACTGGATGGAGTATTTTGGAGTGGTGGTTGATGGTATTTATAGGCAAGGAGATTAGCTTAGTCATTTTCCTTCCTAGGTAGGTAAGGCCTTAAGTGATGACACCTTAGGCTCCACTTGCTAGCTTGCTATTGGTTCATAATGTGGCTTATCATAAGAATGACAACTCAAGGATGACTAAGCAAGGGTGGGCAGTAGCCTTATCTCCCTTTTGTTGGCTTGATTCCTATTGCACCAACAAGCTAACTTTAGACTTAAGTTACTTAAGATGGAAGAAATGAAGGTGTGACTGTCCTTCAGCAATTCATGCCATCAATGAGGTGTTGCCACCTCCTACTAGCTTGCTTAGGTGTAAGGTTCTCATTGGTTTAGGTGGGTGGTGGCGGCCTATCTTGACACCTCATGCTTAAGACGTCTTATTAGCTTGCTAACTTGTCATCTCATGCTTAAAACATCCTACTTGCTTGCTAACTTGCTGAGTCACCTACTTGCTAGCTTACTAGTTGAGTCACCTACTTGCTAGCTTACTAGTTGAGTCACCTACTTACTTGCTTACTAGCTGAGTCACCTACTTGTGTGCTTACTACACAAACTAGCCGCTGCATCACTTACTAGCTTGGTTGTCACAATGCTATTAGAGCATTCTAGCCTAATACTTCCAAAAGAGTTCAAAGAGTGCTATTATGGACATTTCTGGTCCTAATGTATAGCCATGTTAATATTAGGGTTTAAAGATGCTTTACAGCTCATTAGGACTTTATTAGCAAGGTAAATCATTCCTTAGAAACTTGGGGTATTTCAATATGTTCGTGTTAAACCTTTGGCCACAAAACGAGTTTTATATCTCTCAAACTGCCATCAGCTTTAAATTTGAGAGTATAGACCCACTTGCAGTACCACATTCTTTCCAACAGGCTTATCCATAATTTCCCAAATATGGTTTCTTTCTAGAGCCGCCATCTCTTCTTTCATGGCTGCCCTTTATTCTTTATGTTGAAATGCTTCAGACACATGTTTGGGTATAGAAAGTTCTTAGATCTTGTCGAGAAAGGTTTTGTTTGCAGGAAAAAGTTAGTGTGTAGAGGTGTATTTGGCTAATGTGTACAAAGGTCTTTTTGTGCATTCACGGGTCCCTTATCTTGGGGCCACAGGTAGATGGAAGTCTGTCTCAAAAGTGTGTAAGAATGCTTACCCTATTCTTTGATGTTGCATCTTTAGAACTTTCCTACGGAGAGGGAACTTGGTCATGCTATTGGTCAGGAAGGTGCTTCTTTCTGTGATATGTCCAAAGGAAAGAAGGAGAGTGGGGTTGGTGAAGTTTCAGATGATTGGTTAGTTGATTGAACAGGTGGTGAGGGGTGTATTCTGAGGGCAAAGATCAAAGGTTTTAGTGGCTCAAAGGTTGGATGTGGTGTATGTTCAATATGGGCAGAATCACAAAAGAAAGATTTTGACTCATCAAAGGTGACATTAATGGTGACATAGGTTTATCTTGTGGTAGGGTGATAGCATTTGTATCCTTTTTGGGCTGTGGTGTTAACCGAGAAAGATATACTTAATGGAGCGAGGGTCAAGTTTCCCTCTTTGAGGGTCATGGACATGAACAAAGCGGTCCTTCCAAAGACTTTGGGCTCAAGCCCATGTGTTGGGCAGAAATAGGGATAAATTCTTTGAGAAGAGCTAGGGGACTTTTTAGTTGATGACTCGAGAAGGCTGCCTATTAATTAGGAGGTGGCTGTAAAACAACTCTTCCCCAGAAATGTTTAAGTGCGCTGGCATGAAACAAAAGGGTGCGGGCAACTTCAAGGACGTGTGTGTTTTCCTCCACCCCATTATGCTGGGGAAGTGTAGACACAAGATGATTCATGAATAATGCCTTGAGTTTGAAAGAAATGAGTTAAGATGTGATTGAAATAATCATTTGCATTATCAATCCTAAATTTCTGGATTTTTGTGTTGAACTGATCATGTGACCAAAAATGGGGATACAATCGCTGTGTCTTCTGATTTGTTTTTAATAGTTAAACCCAAGTTGTTCTAGTGCAATCATCAATGAAGGTAAGAAACCATCTTGCACCAAAAATGTTTGCAACTGGAACAGGTCCCCAAATGTCATTATGAATAAGCTGAAATGGAGCACTACTTCTTGTATTACTCAAAGGGAAATAAGCTCTAGTGTGTTTAGCTTTCACACACACACTTCACAATGATAATTACTAACATTTTCCCTTGAAACAGATCAGGGTACATGAATATCAAAAGAGAAAAGGGAGGGTGACCTAATTTGGAACTAGTTTGCTTTTGACTGATTTTCCTTTGTTTGCTCCAAATAATACAATCCATTCCTTTCCTTAGCATGTCCAATCTTCCTCCCTGAGGTTAAGTCCTGTAGAATAGCATGTCCAATCTTCCTCCTTGAGGTTAAGTCCTGTAGAATACATTCAAAAGCAGAGAAAATAGCATAGCAATTAAGGCAGTGTTTGGTTGGGGTAATCAGGAAAGAGAATCGGAATGACTCCCTTTCGTGTTGTTTGTTTTGCCAGTTTTCCTATTTTCAGGAAAGGGAAAGGGAATGGGAGTACCCTAAAACACTCTATCTTGATTCCCCACCCCTACTAGGGAATTGGATTCCCTTCCCCTATACACTTTTACTGGCGGCAGGTGATTGTTAACCGATGACTAATGACCATTGACGGGTGATCGGCGAATGTTGACCGGCAATTAATGACCGTTGATCAGCAGCCGGCAGCCGTTGACTGGTGACCATTGACCGGTTATTTATTTTATTTTCCCAGCTCAAACAAACAACCGGGAAAATCAAAGAGAATTATTTTCCATTCCTCTTCATTCTCTTTCTTGATTCCATTTTGTTTCCCCTGCTTGAAACAAACGCCCCCTAAGATCCTTAGTGAGTTTCAAATAGACACCAGGTTGACAGATACGCTAGGAGCATGTAAGGCTGATTTGAGGTTCAGGTTTGAATGTGGATGAACCCTTGTCCAGCCACCATAGCAAGGGAACCTTTAGCAGTTATGATTTGTTTTGAGATGGTTAGATATGTGTGAAAGGAACTTTTGCAAATGGTCATGTGATCAGTCGCACCCCATTTAAGTATCCAATCTTTGGTAGGTGTTGTGTCTGAAACATTACAACAAAAGGAAATAGAGGAATTACCTGAGAAAGCATGAGACAGAGTGTTGAAAGCTTGAACAATCAGCTCATAGGTGGTTGCCTCATCATCCCTTTTGAGTTGGATCTTTGAAGGAAATCCCATACCTCCTTAGCAATCTCAAGAAAGATGCAGTTGACACTTATTTGGGATCCATGGCATCCCAAAGCCAAGAGATTATCATGGAATCAGTTTGCTCTCATGTTGAGTACTTGGGTTCAGTCTTCATAAGAGGATCATCAGTTAGATGGCTCAGTTTTCTTTTACCTTTGAGGTATTTTTGATAACTTGAGTCCACAGAAAGATAGTTCTGTCCTGTAAGCTTGTAGCAAGTCTGGACATTTTGAAAATTCTCCTTTGTGAGGGTTTGAAGGAGCAGGAGGTGTAACACTGGTGGTGCTTGAGTCGGTTGACATGATTTTTGTGAAAGAAGAGCAAAAGAGATAAAGAGAATATAACAGCAATGAAGGCTGAATTGTTGCGGAAAAAACAACAATGAAGGCTGCCAGATTTGTGAAGTTACCGGACAACAATAGAGGCTGAGCGGATGGGAAGATTAGGGTTTAGGGCATTGCTGGCTCTGATTGAAACTAGCTAGTGCTCCGGATACGTCCTCAACCGGTCGTGGACGTGTGTTGTTGGGTTAGACAAGTTTAGTAGTTTACGTAGAGATGCGATAAGTCACAAATGGAAACTCCTTTTCGTTTGAGAATTTACACTCAATCTTCCTCCGCCCAACTTATGGACTCTGGGACAATTCTAGACCTCTACCCTTCCTGACAGTAGGCCTATGGCTCCCCAACCGTTCCTCGACTAGTCAATCTGCTAAACACCGAAAGTATTAAGTTGATTACACAATCTAACCACGCTTACTAACTCCCTAGCACCGTATGACTCAGCTTATACTTGTTGTTCTTCTTCTCACGTGTGTATCTCACTTGTGAAGTAAAGTCACACAGATGCACACTCGTATGACTCAGCTTATACTTGTTGTTCTTCTTCTCACGTGTGTATCTCACTTGTGAAGTAAAGTTGTCGAGAGGCAAGTTCTGAACTAGATTGACTTTTCCTTGACTCTTGTTGTTTCTGTTGTAGTCGTTTTGACACTCGAGGTGTTTGAGTTTGGCTAGTGGAGGCATGGGTGAAGCTTTTTGTTTTAGAAGATTTGGATTTGTGTGCGGCGGATTGCTTAGTGGAATTTGTGTTGATTTTTGAGGTTGATCAGTCGACGCCATGGGAGTGGGTTCTGAGGGAGTGGTTGTAGGAAGAATTGTAGGTTTGAGGTTTCCGGATTGAATCAGGTGATAGAGTTTAGGAAGATAGGTGCTTCTATAAGTTACCTCTTCTGCTTGCATTGCGCCTTTATCTAGAGCTGATCAAATGGGCAGACGGGCTGGGTTGACATTGAATTTAGACCTGAATGGGTCTATATTTTTGTCCAAGTCTGTTTTTAATTTTTTTAGGGCTAAGCTTGGCTAGGCCCGGACTAAATATCTTTGCCATTGCCTGACCCGGTTTTATAATTTTTTTTATAATATTGTTAGTTTTTTTGAAAAAATATATCGACTATGTATAATATTAATATATATTAAATATACTATGAATATATGTTGTATGTACTATTAATAGATATTATATATAATTTAAATAAATAGTACAAGGTATTATATAAAATTAATTTAAATATATACTTCCATTCTTATTCTTGATTTTTTAATTCTAGGCATAAGAATTAAAGATGAATAATGTAGACTATTTTACCCTTACTTTTTGCATTAAGAATTGAAATAATTTGAAAATTGAGTTGTAAAATAAAAGATGAAAGGGTACAATTGGAAAGCAGATCACAAAAAAGGCCAGAACATCTTCTATTTGATAATAGTGAAAGGATCAACAACAAATCATGGCTGCGTTCGGCTTCATTTTTATTGGTAGTTTTGGTTGGTTGTTTTATGGTAGTTTTGTTGGTTGTTGTGGCTGTTTTGAAAACTAGTGTTCGGCAGACGGCGGTTTTGCCCGTCTGTTTTGAATAAGTTAGTTTTGTGCGGTGCGTTTATCGTTTTCGTTATTACAATTAAAAATTTTATATTATATTTTAAAATAATTTTTGTTAATAAAGTTAAAATATATGTAGATATTCAATTATAGCCTTTATAATTATTATTCTTTATTAATATTTTAGTGACAATTAATTTATAATATGTATACATATTAATTTATAAATAAATTTTTTACATATATTTGAAAAAATAAAGAAATAAACCATTGTATTTAGAGTAAATATATTAGATGTTATATATAAAAATAAAATTTTACGGATTATATATTAGTATTTAATATAACATTTCAAATGTAGGGAATTTTCATGAGATGCCCCTGAGGTTTGACCGAATTTCACTAAATACCCCTACCTTTTCAGAATTACTATGAGATACCCCTGAGATTTAGTTTTTAATACGAGATACCCTTCCGTCTATTTTCTCAGTAAATGTCCGTTAACTTTTCAATTTCTTCCCATTTTTACCCTTAATCCAATTTTTCATGAGATACCCCCACATATTTGTAACGACTACTTTCACCAGATACCCTTGCATGTTTTAAATGGCTAGTTTCACCAGATACCCCTGTAACGGGTACTTTCACTAGATACCCCTGTAACGGGTACTTTCACAAATACCCCTGTAACGGGTATTTTCACCAGACACCCCTGCAACATAAAACAGCTAGTTCTGGCCTATAAAATCAGAAAAAACACAACATTTTGACATTTAGTTTTCATAATGTGACAATGTCTTCCTCACAATCAAGTTACTCGGTCACTATTGTTACTGAAGGTAGAAGATGCAATTGTGGAAGAGAAGCTGAAGTCATTGTTTCAAGAAAAAAATACTTCATCCGGAAGAATGTACTACAAATGCTTACATTGCAATAGACGGATAGATTGGGCAAAACCACAACTAATCAACAGATTCCAATGGCACAACAACATTATATCCCCAACCAACAGAGCTTAGAAGCAGTGCAACATGAGCTGATGAAGATCAAGGAGGAAGTGAAGGACTTGAAGATGCAAAGTTCAATGGGGGTGAGGGTAGGAGTATTTATATGCATATTATGTGTTGTTGCTGCTGAAAATGTAACCAAATGTTAGAAATGAAAAAAATCAGAAGTATAATAAAGCTGTTACTTTTGAGCTTGATTATTTCACAAAGTTGCAGCAGCTTACACATTAAGCTAGTGCATTTACATAGTTCCAACAACTAATATTTCAACTTATAAATAATCCTACGCCCCATTGAACTTTGCATCTTCAAGTCCTTCACTTCCTCCTTGATCTTCATCAGCTCATGTTGCACTGCTTCTAAGCTCTGTTGGTTGGGGATAATGTTGTTGTGCCATTTGGTTACATTTTCAGCAGCAACAATACATTTCTAACATTTGGTTACATTTTCAGCAGCAACAATACATAGAATATGCATATAAATACTCCTACCCTCACCCCCATTGAACTTTGCATCTTCAAGTCCTTCACTTCCTCCTTGATCTTCATCAGCTCATGTTGCACTGCTTCTAAGCTCTGTTGGTTGGGGATATAATGTTGTTGTGCCATTGGAATCTGTTGATTAGTTGTGGTTTTGCCCAATCTATCCGTCTGTTGCAATGTAAGCATTTGTAGTACATTCTTCCGGATGAAGTGTTTTTTTCTTGAAACAAGGACTTCAGCTTCTCTTCCACAATTGCATCTTCTACCTTCAGCAACAGTAGTGACCGAGTAACTTGATTGTGAGGAAGACATTGTCACATTATGAAAACTATAATGTCAAAAGTGGTGTTTTTTTCTGATTTTATAGGCTAGAACTAGCTGTTTTATGTTGCAGGGGTGTCTGGTGAAAATACCCGTTACAGGGGTATCTGGTGAAAGTACCCGTTACAGGGTATCTGGTGAAAGTACCCGTTACAGGGGTATCTGGTGAAACTAGTCATTTGAAACATGCAAGGGTATCTGGTGAAAGTAGTCGTTACAAATATGTGGGGGTATCTCATGAAAAATTGGATTAAGGGTAAAATGGGAAGAAATTGAAAAAGTTAACGGACGTTTACTGAGAAAATAGACGGAAGGGTATCTCGTATTAAAAACTAAATCTCAGGGGTATCTCATAGTAATTCTGAAAAGGTAGGGGTGTTTGGTGAAATTCGGTCAAACCTCAGGGGCATCTCATGAAAATTCCCTCAAATGTATTATCCCTGTCCTGAATTGAGTCCTGTTTGCTTTATGGCACGTTTTTCCACTCAATATAAGCATATAAAATAAATAATTTTATAAAACTAAAGTTAATATATAGTTTAACATGTAAGAATCATATGAAAATTTAAAATTTAAAAATTATTTTATCTTATATGTAAAAATGAAGTCAAACGACATGTCCAAATAGTAAACAGGACGGTCAATTAGGACAGTAGTAATATTAAGATTATTTTAATTTTTAATCAAAAAATAATATCATTGAAATGAAAAAGCAATTTTATAATAATAAAATAATTGACTGTAAGCGAATATGTATATATTAGCTATCACTTATTTTTTTTATTATATATTGTTTAATTGTTGATAAAATATTTATTTAAACATATATTTGTAGTTAAAACAATATATTCTATTCAATTAAATATTATTTATTGAAATTCAAAAACATAAATTTAAATTTAATACTGGATATGTCAAGAAATGAAAAAATAATGTATATTCGCATATAAAATTATTCTATAATTATTAAGCACGGAATAAAACATATAATAACTTTTATATACTGACAAACCATGATAGTTTGTACAAACAGTTTTGTAATTAATTATTACTTAGCAAGTTGAATACTTATAATTGATATTTCTGAATCATACTACAAATAGTTTGTACTCTAATAATTTTGATATAATTGAAAGTTTACATCGTAATTTTTATTAGTTTGCTATTTTTCTTGTAGAATATTTTATTAGAATTGATAGATAGTAATAGTTTTAAGAGACTATTTATCCGTATCTAAATAAACAATTTAGAAAAACACTACTAGTTTAAAACTATTATTCTGTATTATTTTCATTAATTTATAATTTAGTATACCAATCTTTATAAAAAAAACTAAAAATAAAAAGAGAAAATAAACTAATTTATAATATATTAATCTACATATTTCAGTTTTAATTTAATTTTGTGTCAAATTTAATATATAATATCATTTTTAAAATGTAATTATAAATATTGAAAATTTAAATTAATTATTAAAAATTAATTTTAATAAATTAATTAATATTATTAAAATATTTTTGCCCCCTTAATTACAGTTTTCTGGCTTCGCCTCTGTTTACGGTATTCATTATATTTGCAGCATAAATTGTTGGTTGTTTTGTGGTTTTGTGGTTGTTTTGTGCTGGTATATTTGTGGCTGTTTTGAAAAATGGTGTTCGGTGATGGCGGTTTGGCATTTTTGTCAAAAGTGTCAAAACTCAAAAATGACACATTTATACCACATTTATACCGTGACCAAACGCAGCCCATATACTGAAAAAAGAGGGAATATTATATTATATTATAAATATATATAATAATAATAATAATAAAGCGGGCCGGGCCGGGCTTAGTTGCGGGTGAAAATTTTGCTGGAGCCCGGCCTGGTTTTTCATTAGGGCCTGATTTGTTGTCCAAAGCTGCCTAAATTTTTTTCTGGACGGGCTTTTCGGGCTTTATTTTTGGGCCGGGTTGGGCCGCCTGGCTGGATCTGTGTTGATCAGCTCTACCTTCATCCATGATCCTGAGTGTTAGAAGATCCTCTTAGTCTTTTGGTAGGAGAGTAGGCGGCATTGCAGTTGCAGGAGTTGTCAGTTGTGTGTCGGCGGCCTTTTCTGGACTAATAGCCCTGGTGGCGACTTAGTATTTTCGGCGAGCAGTCTTGGTTGCCATTTTAGATTGAAGATTTTGCTGGAGTTTAGTACTCTTGATCGAGACTTCTTAGCGAAGTTTTTTGATTTGAGCGTTTGAGAGTGTTTGCACTAAACTCACAGAAGTGTTTTTGAGAGAGAAGAGAAGCTGATTTTATAGCACAAAGAGATTAGAGAGCGCAAGTATGCAGTGTGTATTGGAAGGAGAACTTCCATCACTTTCTATAGATTATCGGGTTACGGTCGGGAATCGCTCTTGTAATGGTAACTATTCACAACGGGTAGTGGTCGTGACCGTTGTATTGCCAGTTTTGGGATTCCTATCCGTTACTCCTCCTAATCTATTCTCACTTTGTAAAGTAAATAGTCGTTTGATATAACAATTATGCTTTAAACCATGTAAAGACTACTGAACGACATGTTTTAGATGTTGCTTGCCTCTTGTTGACCAGTCCTGAGGGTTGAAAGATAGCCTATTCTTGGTTAATGAATATCATGCTAAGATCATGGATAATGTTATTGAATCTTTCTCTATTTAATGGTTTTGTGAAGATGTCTGCTAGTTGATTTTCAGTTGAAATATATTTCAATTGAACTAATTCCTTCTAACAACAATATCTAAGAAAATGATGTCTTATATCAATGTGTTTAGTACGTGAGTAATGCAATGGATTTTTGAAAATGGATATAGCACTAGTATTCTCACATGATAAGTAACATACCTGTTTTGACAGCATGGTCGCCAATTTGTTGTTTATGCCATAGGAGTTGCACAAAAGCTTGCCGCGGATATGTATTCTGATTCAGCAGTTGAAATTGCAACACTTTGTTGTTTTTTGGATCCCTATGCAATCAAGCATGAACCAACGAAGAAAGCTGTCTCTGACGTGCTCTTCCTGTCGGTTATGAATCCACCATAGTCTGCATCTGAATATCCTACAATAGCACAATTATTGAACAGGGTAAAACAGTCTGAAATTCATGGATCCCTTGAGATAACGTAAGATCCTCTTTACTGCTGTAAGGTGACTTTCTCTAGAATCAACTTGAAACCTAGCACATAGATAAACACTATACATAATGTCAGGTTTACTAACAGTCAAATATATTAGTGATCCAATCATTTCCCTATACAACTGTTGATCGACCGGTTAGTCACCTGGCTTGCATGTCTCTATACCCATTTTAGGACCAACTGCCATTGGAGTGTCAAATGGCTTGCATGTCTCTATACCAAATCTCGTCAGCAAATCTTTAACGTACTTTTGTTGTGATATAATTGTTCATCATTTTGTTTGACTTGAAGTCCTAGAAAGAACTTTGTTCTCCTAAATCACTCGTCTCAAATTATTTCTTCATCAATGTTTCGAATTTCTCACAATATTTTTCGTTTGAAGCTCCAAAGATTATGTCATCAACATACACTTGCACTAAAAGAAATCTTTCTTTTATTATGCACAAATAGGGTTTTTGTCAACTTTACCTCTTGTGAAGCCATTGTCCAATAGATATGAGGATAGACGGTCATACCATGATCGTGAAGCTTGTTTGAGCCCATATAGAGCTTTGTTGAGCTTGAGGATCATGCTCTTACCATCTTGTGTTTCGAACCCTGGTGGTTGTTCCACGTACACTTCCTCCTTGACATATCCATTCAGAAATGTACTTTTGATGTCTAGTTGAAAGAGTCTTATACCCTTATGTGTAGCAAATGCTATGAGTAGGCGAATAGATTCCATTCTTGCTACATGAGCAAATGTTTCTTGAAAGTCTATTCACTCTTGTTGACGATATCCTTGTGCCACAAGATGAGCTTTATTTCTTACAACTTCTCCCATCTCATTCAGTTTGTTTCTGAAGACCCATTTTGTTCCTAAGTACTCCTTGATGTGGAGGTTGAGGTACAAGATACCAAACCTTACATCTCTCAAACTGTTTCAGTTCTCTAGCATTGCTTTTATCCAATCTGAGTCTTGGAGTGCTTCTTTAGGCTACGTTCGGCGTGGGTAGTTTGGTGGTATAAAGGTGGTATAAAGGGGGTGGTCCCCGCGTGGGTCCCACATGGGTCCTTTGTTCTACTCCAATATATACTGCTACATATAAAATAACCATAAAACAGCCAGACCAAAACAATCACAAAACAGCCATGCCGAACAGAGACAATGTTTTTTTGTTCAATAGATGAACTGTAGTTGAGAAGACGAGGAGATCTCATGCTTGTGATCTTGTTTGAACTCCTTCGAAGATGTCAGAAATGACATTCTCTAGAGGATGGTTCTCATGCAAGACTTGAGATTGATGAATCGTTGTTGGTAATAGAGGATTGTTGATTGTTTCTTCACCATCTTCTCGCATTCAGGTTGTTGACCTGTCGCTGACATGTTGGGCATGAGTTCTTCAGCTAGTAACTCATCTTTGTTGTTTTCTGTGTGGTTTTGTCTGGTCATAACCAAATGCTTCTTCTTCATCAGCTCCTCTGATCACTTGAGGTTCTGCTTCGTCAAACACCACATGTACTTTCTTTTACTCTTGAAGTTGTTTTTTTGAAGACTTTGTATGCTCTGCTTCTTTTAGAGTACCCAAGGAATATTGCTAGGTCACTTCTGGCATCGAACTTCCCTAGGGAGTTCTTTCCATTGTTATGAACGTAACATTTACATCCAAATATTCTGAAATCTGAAGTGACTAATGTTTGATTTTCTTCTAATGAGCAATTCATAGGGGGTTTTGTTGAGGATTGGTCGAACAAGTGTTTGATTGGTGATGTTGCACGCGGTTGCCACAATGTTTGACATGTGGGAGACCGCTCCTTAGCAACATGACTCGTGCTATTTCTTGCAATGTTATGTTTGTGCTGCAACTACCCCAGTTTGTTGAGGTGTCCTAGGTGTTGAGAATGTGTGATTAATTCCTTGTTTGTCACACATTTCCATGAAGTTTTGATCACAAATTCAGAACCATGATCTGATTGTAGAGCTTTGATCTTGAGATTTAGTTGAACCTGTACTTGTCCTGCAAATACTTAATTTCTCAAAGATTTCATCCTTGGAAGCTATAAAGATTGTCCACACAAAACGTGAGTAATCATCAACAATAACAAATACAAACCAGTTTCCTCTATAACTTCTGATCCTCATTGTTCCACATAGATCATGGGGGTAGTTCAAGTGGTAAGGACGTACTCACAACGTTTTTTGACTTGAAGGAGGTCTTAGTTTGCTTACTTCTCACACAGGTATTACAAAGATTGCTCTCAGTTTTCTGATTTTAGGAAGATCTCTGACCACCTGATTTTTGACTAGTTTTCTTAGCAATGATATGCTAACATGCCCTAGTCTTTTGTGCCATAATGTAGAGTCATCTATTGATGCAGTTAGACATGAAAGATTTAAACTGTCAATATCCTCTAGACTCGTTATATACACATTTTTCCATCTCTCTTTCCTCTTAACATTTCTTTTCCATCACTCAGACTTATTATACTACAATGTGTTGAATAGAAATGAGCTGAGTTTCCTTTGTCACAAATTTGAGATACACTAAGCAAATTAAATTTTAACCCATCGACTAGGTTGACTTTATCAATAACATAATCAGATGAAAAACCAATCTTACCTATACCAATGATTTTACCTTTTTGATTGTCGCCAAAGGAAACGGTTCCTTGGCCTCCTGATTCGAGTGAGAGGAACTTCCACTTGTCTCCTGTTATGTGTTTTGAGCACCCATTGTCGATGTACCAGCAGAGATCCCTTCCCACTAGATTTCTGCACTTAGCAAGTTAGTTTGTGGGATTAGGGTCCAAAAATATTTGGGTCCATTATCACCAACGATCTTTGTTCTATGATCCCTTTTTACCACCAATGTTAGTCCAATTTTCTTAATTGCCAGTGTCGCATGAATCGAGTTCTATGAAATATAGGGGTGTGGTGACCAGATTGTTTGCAAAGGTGACAGACCCTTTGCCGATAGGTGCCTGCATGGTACCCGATCAGGTTGTTTTTCCATTTTCAACTTTTCGTGAGCAGCAAGAATTTCACAGTAGTCATTTTGCAATTTTTTCAACGCATTGTTGAGTTTCACTATCTTGTTTCTATCTAAGTTGTTCTTTAGATCTTCAATTTCATTTGAAAACTCCTTATTTTCAGTTTTAACTACATCTAGTTGATCTACTAATATGAGAGAGAATTTTCTAAGTCCTGGAGTTCAGCTTTCTGAATCTTCTTTCTAAGTTGTGAGTAGTTTACCTCAGTTAGATTCTCTTCGCGGTCCGATTCTGATGTCTCCCTTTCTTGTGCCATCAAGCATATGTCCTTAATGCAAAGATGAGCTTTCTCATCTCCTGATTTGTCGCTATCTGTGACTTGGTCGTCATCACTGAGCTCCTAGTCTCCCCATGCAGCGACGAAGGCTTCTTTATTCGGTTTCCTGTTGAGAGGCTTTCGGACGGATCTCCTGACTCGATCGTTGTCCTCTCGGGGGTCGTTGTGAACAGTCCTTGATGTGATGTTCCCGTTTTGAACATCCAAAGCATCTGTCATTGCTTCTCTTTTGGTGAGAATCAGATTCTTTGGAATCTTTTCCTCTTCTCATGTTTATAACGAATTTCCTGAAGTACCTTTTGGCACACAGGACCATTTCATCATCATTTTTTTCTGATCCAGATTTCTCATTTTTAGCTACCTGTAGGGCGATGCCCTTGCCTTTTTCCTTTTTCATTTTTTCAGATTTTCTTTGTTGTAGCTTGAGTTCGAACACCATCAGTGATCCTAACATGTCAGCCAGGGATATCTTTGAGAGATCATGGACTTCTTTGACTTTGTTATCGAAAGAAGCAGGGAGTGATCTGAGGAATTTCCTAATCTGATCATAATTTGAGATAGTTCTACCAAGCACCAGCATCTCATTGATTAGCTTGGTGAACCTAGTGTGCATTTCAGAAATGTTCTCCTTCTCATCTTTCTTAAACAGCTCCCAGTGAGTGAGTAAAATCTCAATGCGAGATTTCTTAATTTCATCATTACCTTCGTAGGTAACTTCCGATGTTTCCCAGATCTCTTTAGCAGTTTTAGCAATCTCTTTAGCAGTTTTAGCAGAGGACATCTTAGAATATTGCTCAGGAAGTAATGCAATTCTTACAGCTCGTGCATTAAATGCTAACTTTTTGATCTGATCGTCTGTCATGTTGTCTATAGATGTGTTTGATCCTTGAGCATCTTGAAAAGTGTATTCTTCTTGAGTTATCACCCTCCATATTCCTGGATCGTCAGATTTGGTGTGAAACTCCATCTTGTTCTTCCAGTAAGTGTAGTTTCTCCATTGAAGAGTGGTGGTTGATTTGGTGCCGACCCTTCTTCTGATGCTAGTAGGCTGAGTGAGACATTGATCCTCTTCCAAAGTAGTTAGTTTTCTAGAAGAGACCCGCTTTGATTCCAATTGAAATTAGCTAGTGCTCCAGATACGTCCTCGACTGGTCGTGGAGGTGTCGTTGGGTTAGACAAGTTTAGTAGTTTACGTAGAGATGCGATAATTCACAAACTTGAAACTCTTTTTTGATTGAGAATTTTCACTATAGAAATTCACTCAATCTCCCTTCGCCCAACTTATGGACTCCGGGACGGTTCTGGACTTATCACCAAAGTCCTCTACCCTTCCTGACAGCAGGCCTACGGTTCCCACCGTTCCCCGACTAGTTAGTCTGCTTAACACCGAAAGTATTAAGTTGATTACACAGTCTAACCACGTTCACTAACTCCCTAGCATACACACTCAGATGCATTCCGTATGACTCAGCTTATACTTGTTGTTCTTCTTCTCACGTGTGTATCTTGCTTGTCTATTCAATACGACATGTATTGAATATATATACATAAGCAAATTAACTTATAACAACCAGACTGTAATAAGCTATACACTAGGACGGTTGCCTTTTGTTCCAACAGAATAGCTCTGTACAAGGTAGGCTGATCTCCAACTTGATTGTAGGCGCAACATTACACGTGTCGTTCACTGGTTGGACACGTTGTAGGCAAGAGCTTAGGTGGTCGGCTGCTCCTTGTGGTGTCCATTTGCCTAGTCTGATGGCTTCATTAATGCTGTGTAATTAATGTCTCTTTATAGCTTTAGATTATGTCTTGTTATCATGTTCATGATTGTGCTTTCTTCATCCCGCATTTGTCGTGAACTTTCACCAACTTCTGTGTGATCGTATGTGTTGTTGGTTTACTTGTTCTTGGTTGATATATCTTGGTCTCTTGAACACTTTTGATACTGAGAGTCGTTGTTGTGTTAATCTAGTGTCTCGTGTGTGCTAGGAGCTCTGCTTGAACTCTGCCCGACAGGTAAGACACTAGTCATGACTAGAGTGTGTTTGCAACCTTGCGTGCTAAGCCACTCTTTCACCTGTTTACTTGAACTTCATACTTGGTAAACATGTTAGATAAACAACACACCTTTGCTATCATCAAAACCTAAAGAGCTTGACTTAACACAGATACCATGAAGAGAAGAATGCAGAAAATTCTCTTATTCAATCAGTAGGAAGTCTGTACATATTTATAGAGAGGGGAATGGGAAAAGACTAATCTGAAAACAGAGAGATGCCTAGGGAGTAACTGCCTAGGGCTGAACCAACGCTAATTAATATCACCACAAATAATAACAATACCTATTCCCAATAGGGACGATTATTTTACTAAATTGCAGAGATAAATAGGACAGTGGAATACATAATAGCATCTGATTAATGGAGGCCATAACGAAAGAGGCAACAGATGATCATTAGGAAGAAGTAGAAGAGAGAAAGAAAGGGTAAGACGAAGGAAAAGAGAGAGGAAGACGTACAAAGAGACTGGGATTTGCTGTGGTCAAATTAGGGGAAATTTCAATAGCCTTGGTTCTAAATCTGCAACCCTACGATCTCCAATCGCCAATCGATTACCTGGCATCCTCCTGCGAATTGGAGGGTACTTCGTTGCTTTCAATCGATCGTTCACCTTGCGTGCCAGGTGGAAGTACATGGGGTAGACTCTTTGACCGGTGGAAGAAAGGACATGGGGAACAAAAGGTTGTGGGGAATCGGAGGCAACACTGGTTCAAGAACTCTACCATGTCTGATCGTATCACTTATGGTGTAAAATAAAGAATTTAGATGTATTATTAGTTTGGATAAAGCGTTGTTTGATAAATAAAGCTGGTACCATGTCTGGTGGAAGTAAGCCATGTGGTGGGAAATGGAGACATCTGTTCGGACGGCCTCTGTTGCTGAAGCTATAAGACAGAGCTGGAGAAATTGGACAAAATTCGTAAACCAATTTCTGATGCGGCTACAATGTTACTCAACCCTCAAAAAAGGCTGCTGTGCATTTGGTGATGGAAGTAGCCAAGAGCCGGAAAGAGTTTGCAGATGGTGGGAGGCTTAAGAGCCAGAAAGCAGAAGTGGACAAAATACAATCTGTTATTGGTGAAGATGCCATTATGACAAATCGCCAAAAGGTTCGGACAGGATTTGGTCAAAGGATGATAGTAGAGTTAAGCAAAGGGATTGACGCTTCTGAAAAGGAGCAACGGAAGCTTCTGGAGTAGAAGAATCAGCTGCTGCCCTTGTCAAAGAAATGGAACAGAAAGCGGTTGCAGTAAAGGATGGAAAGCGTATCTGTTTCAAGAAGATTCTTTTTTTCCAACCTTGAGGACAAGGTTGTTTTAGGCGGGAAGTGAAGACTATGATTATTGGTTTAGTAGGGGGCTTAAGGGTAATTGTGCTCTGCACTTAACTAGTATAAATAGATGGTAAGCGGATTAGGAAGGGGGCATCTGTACATTGTTATCTAGACTATTGACCTCTTAGGAAGATTATTGGGAGAAAGATAGGCTAAACCTATCAAGTATGAATTATTTGTATGCCATTTGTTTCTTTGGGACATCTATCTCACTTTCCTGTATTGCTATATTTGTGACCATTTAACGATTGGTTCTGCTTATTTGCAGTTTTACTGTTCTAAGGACAAGGAGTACAATGATCTTGCGACAATATTCTTTAACACCCAGGTGAGTAGCTGTTAACAGCTTTTGTTATGCTTTCCACTATTGTGCCTCATTTTAACTGCTGTATAGTTTAGACTTGTACCTAACAAGGTTCAATTTCATACCTCCAGGATGATGCCATCAGGAATCTTTTTAGTGCAAATACAGTGCATGAATTCAGTGCCAAAGGCTTGCTCACCTTCTTGGTACTAAATTTATTATTTCTCAGATTGTGAGATATTTGCTTCTGGAATCAGCTAACTTTATGGGTTATTTGAGTAGTTTTTGATACTCGTATAACACATTAAAAAGGATGTGCTGTAGAAATTCTGTTGAACCATTCACTTATATGGGAACTATTATTGTTGTTCTAGTAGAGTGCAGTGCTCATGAAATGAAACTGGTGTTGTAACCTCTGAAACAATTTTCTTGATTTGGAGCAATGTGGTGTGTTCAATTGTACTCGTTATGTTATGGAAGCTATTGAGCTGTTTATATGCCACACTTGAATTCATTTACTCAATGAAGCATTGTATGGTTTATAACATTTGATTTATTGTTATTTTCAACCTTGAGTGACTATTTTGTTTGCATGGTCTTGCCAGGTTATGTTTTATTCTTTGACGGTGGTAACTTTTGGAACTGCTGTACCTGCTGGTCAGTTTGTTCCTGGGATTGTGATAGGCTCAACTTATGGACGTCTTGTTGGCATGTTTGTTGTTAAGTTCTACAAAAAGCTTAACATTGAGGAGGGAACGTAAGCCTCCTTACACCTACCCCCTCCCCCTCTGCTTATGTGTTGCAAGAAATATAATGATGCTGGTGTTATCTTGAACTTCCAACTGGATAATAACTGTTCTCAGTTCTCGGTCCTGGTTTGCTGTCTGCTTGTACGACGTGACATTTTCTCTATAGGCTGATTCTTTTTTCTCAAGTATGATCCATTTGAGTTGCATCTTCGTCATCATGAAAGTGTCTATCCACAAGTTTTATGTTCTTGACTGATCCATTTGTTGCACATATCAAGAAATTATGGCTGAGAGGTATACTTAATCATGTACTGCGGTGCTGCAGATATGCTCTTCTTGGAGCTGCTTCTTTCTTAGGTGGTTCAATGAGGATGACAGTTTCCCTCTGTGTCATTATGGTTGAAATTACCAATAATTTGAAGTTTCTACCCCTAATTATGCTTGTGCTTCTTATATCAAAGGTATGTCTTCCATATGATCTCTCAGAAACATTTATTGTATTTTTTTATTCTCGAGCTGATATGGAACTGCATTGTTGCCTTCTTTCTCAAACTCGTAATCTCTTAATTTGTCTGGTGTAGGCTGTCGGTGATGCTTTTAATGAGGGCTTGTATGATGAGCAAGCTCGATTGAAAGGGATACCACTGCTTGAATCTAGGCCTAAAAAGCAGATGAGGAAAATGGCAGCTAAGGAAGTTTGTGGAAGCCAAAAGGTTCCTATTTATAAGTTAATATTATTGATTGATGTTTCACTGGTTGACTTATTGCTTGTTTCAGAATTCTCTTCTCCGTATATGACCTTAGAGTTGCTGCATAGGGTTGAATTCGATTTGCATATTTGACGAAACCCCTCCTTATAGAACTAAAACACAGCCAGCTCACACTCACACATAATGCTGATAGTTTCCAATGATAGATTGGGAAAAAACAATGGGATAGTTACAGGGAAACCTCAGGAACTTGTCCTGCCAAATAGGGTAATCAGGCTAGGCCTGCCAATCCACAAAAGTGGCCAAAAAGAGACAAATCAAAGCATGCCCGATTCGGACGTCCAGCCTACCTTAAATACCAATACTCCTCCCTGTGGTCCCCCTTACCTTAGCTAACCAATAACAGACACGTACCCAAAACAGCATAACAAACAAAAGCATACTAATAAAAGCATAACCGATTCCACCCCGTAGTCCGAGAATAAAATAACCACCGTACAGAGCAGTGGTCCCCTTCTTTTGTTCGGTTCTATCAATATTCTACCTATGAGAGGATGAAAAGTGAATTTTAGAATTTGATTAACTTGTTCAAACTGCTTGTAGGTGGTCAGCTTGCCCCGAGTTGTCAAGGTTATGGATATTGTGTCTATATTGAGAAGCAATAAGCACAATGGCTTTCCAGTAAGTAAAATGATGGTGGTAGTTTGGGTGCTTTTTATTCTAAAAGGTATGGCTGCTGATCATTTTTCATCTCATTTAGGTAATAGATCATGCAAGAAGTGGAGAATCCATTGTTATTGGGCTTATGCTTCGCAGGTACTACACATTGGAATTTTCCTTGATATATTTTGGTTGCAGAATTAGATCGAGTTAAACTATGACACAACTAAGTTATGCTAAACATAAGTGCCATGAATGTGTATATGCAGCCACTTGTTGGTTCTCCTGCAATCCAAAGTAGATTTTCAGCATAGCCCTTTGCCAAGTGATTCTAGAGGTGGAGCCTTCCCCATAAGGTAATCATTAGATGTTTGATGGGTATTTGCTTCGAATATGTGCCTGGGTACTAACAACCAACCCCATGGTTTTCAGGCACAGCAATAGTGAATTTGTAAAACCAGTTTCCACCAAGGGACTTTCCTTGGAAGATATCTATTTAAGCTCAGATGACCTGGAGATGTATATAGATCTTGCTCCATTTTTGAATCCATCACCATATATTGTCCCTGAAGATATGTCGTTGACGAAGGTAAAACTTTCAGTATTGCATCGTTTTGCTTTTATGAGCTGAAAATTGCGGCTCTATTTTGCCCTGATCATCTTGTGGTGGTGCTGGCTCTCTAGGTATACAATGTTTTCCGCCAGCTGGGGTTGAGGCATTTATTTGTTGTTCCTCGTCCTTCTCGTGTTATAGGTCTAATCACCCGAAAGGACCTGTTAATTGAGGTGCGTGGGCAAACTATTTGTAATCCTTGCTTTTTGACATAAAGCTGATCGTATCTGTGGTCTTGAAATAATGGTAATTCTGTCTGGCAGGGTGAAGAATCTTCGTCACTCGAACTAAAATCAACTAGTGTAAGGTCTCTTGCTAAGACACCTGGCTTGTTCGTATATATGCAATGCAAGTTCTTTCATTTATTCATTTTGTTCAAGACATTTTTCCAGCGTGAGATCACATACCTTGCATTAACTATTTCGAAATAACCAACCATTCAAATGGGGACAGTCAAATGCCATGACGGACCAGAATATTTGAGTGGTTCATCAATGTACTACTTAGTAAATTGCTTTCGTCTGATTTTCAAAAACCATAGTGGCAGTAGCATTGCTTGGACCGGTGAACATCTTATCCATTCTTTATGTTCTTTGGATCTTTGTGTTACAGTGCCCAGCGTCTTAACAGAAGATTAGCCTCGGGAGATGCATATACCAGAGAACCACTTCTGAATGAGCTGCTGCCAAATGAATAGCTAGTCTAGCTATATTGTGCCTGCACGTTTATATTCTATTTTTTTCATACGCCCGGGAGCTCAATAGTTTTCGTACTTCAATCAATTCTCATTCTTTCACCGTCCTCTGCAAGTATTATGACTGTTTTAGGTGCAAAGCAGTTGTCTGTTCTACGTGAAGTTGGGAATTGATCTGGAAACTTTACATTGTACAGTGTAAAATGATATGAGATGGAATGGTTGTGTTAGATGCGGGTAGCATTAATTATTACCTCTTTCTTCCCCTCTTATCGCCGTGTGTGGGATCGAAACTTGGGCGAAACGCATGAAAATTCATTTCATGGCATTCAATTCCCTAAACAGACCTTTATGAGTATGTCAATCCTAGCAAAAAGTACCGCATCTCGGAAATGTGGTTTACTCTCCAAAGGGGTTGGAGCGGCGTCCGAGAGATGTGCGGATATATAAATGTGACCTATGTAAATTGATGTATTGCGGTATACTTTCCGCTCTTCTATGTTTCTTTGTTCCTTTGTTCGACCATACAGTAAAAATGAGCTATGATAAATATATTTCAGGTCAAGCTTTGCTATTGTTGTTATTTTGTGTTACTTTAGTCTGTATTATTGGAAGTGTGAGTTTAGTAGCAAGTGGTTTAATGATATTGTAAGCTGTTTTCTTTGGAGTGAAGGGTGATTGAGCTTAAACTAAAGTTGCTTTATAGAGGTAACTCATGTACCATACAAAATTTGAAAAAAAAAAACTACCTAAAACTCTGAAAAGGTTTATTTTTTGACTGATTCATTTTAGGGATGGTAATATCTGTTGGATACCGTTACACCCGATAACTTGACCCATATATATTGGTGAAAACTTGAATTAAACGGGTGTGAAAAGGTTGGTGGGTCGGATTGGTGGGTGCTAATTTTTTACGAATCACCCAACCCACAATTCATTTATCATTCGAAGACAGTTCAAGTTAGAGCAAAATAAACCCACATTGTGTTCATGTTGGATACTTGACCTAATATCACCAAATGTCAAACTGTATTTCATGCTGTTTAATCTTGTTCTAGTACACAAAGTGTTTATAATTTTAACAAGATACCAATACCGGAACCAAGTGATTCTGAAGCCTACTAAAAAGCCTCCCACATCGAGAATGCAAAGCAAATATCTTACTACTTTAGTTATAAAACTAACGAAGGGATGCTGCATGCTTTGCAGAGTACTATTCAGTTTAATCTTAGAAGTTGTTATCCGTAATTACGTAAGGATGAACTTATTACTATGTTAGATTTCACTCCATAAACTGAAAATCGATGTGGTAGATAGATATCTTTCCTTTCCACGGTTAGACTATTGCACTCAACTTCAGTATATAAAGTATAGAAAACGGGAATTCAGAATGATGTGGGAGGTTAGCTACTACATGAGGCAACTTCCTCCGGTCCCACAACTAAATATTAGTACATAGTAAAAATTTCATCCCACATTGAGTTCTCTATAAGTTTCATTTGCGTTTTTAGCATATATATCAAAGGCATATTACCTATGTGTTATAAAATAGTTTAAACTTTTTGGACAATGTTTGGGTCGAATTTTGTAACCTCAACTTCCCCATCAAAATTCACCTCTTTATCATCCGATCCATCCAGTTCACCCGCGGATGACTGGTGGTTCGGGGGCAATGGTATCGGTGACTGGCTGAGTTCGGGTGGAGTTGTCATCCACACGGGTAATAATGGCTTGACAATCTTGCATCATCTACATACGTCTGAAGACAAATACATGAGCATCGTCCACGTAAAAATTCTTTTATTTTGGACAATGTTTAGACATCTCATAAATCCCATAAACTTTGAAAAAAAAAACCAATTTCTACGTGAAACTACGAAAAAGGCTTACATTGTAGATTTATTCATTCGGTCATATGAGTTACATATCGGATTAAAAAGTTATGTCATTGGAATACATCTGTATACAAACACATTAGCATCTTCCACTCAAGGATTCACTCTTACTAACCGCATCACTTTTGCTTTCGATGTGCCGGATAGATTATGAGGTTGAAGAATGTAAGAATCCTAAGACTAACTAAAATGCTGTTGAGAGATTTGGCCCTGGATAATAATTGAATTCACAGTTTCCTTGTCCTCTGTCACTGAGTCTTTTCTCTTGATCAATGGAAACCAGAAGGAGTTTTGGATGGTCTTTGTATGTTGCAAGTAATCCCCGTATTATAACCAAGGATGTGTGGGAAGTGTGAACTTCGAGGACGAAGTTCTTTAAGGGGGGTAGATTGAAATACCCCAAACCTTAATGTGTTAATTAAATGTAT
Source organism: Limonium bicolor (assembly GCA_023374045.1). Taxonomy (NCBI): domain Eukaryota; kingdom Viridiplantae; phylum Streptophyta; class Magnoliopsida; order Caryophyllales; family Plumbaginaceae; genus Limonium; species Limonium bicolor. The sequence goes on along the minus strand of CM041782.1, from coordinate 258,432,598 downwards.
AATTATAATTTTCTAAGGCTAATTAAGTCCTTAGATCATTTGTGAAGAAACAGAAACCAAAGAGAAAAAGAAAATGTGTAAAAGTCACAAAACGTGAAAACGCGTATTTAACTATTTTAGGAGGTACATAACCTTTGTTAGAGTGATAAATGTATTCTTATACCTTAATTTCACATTAATAACATGTGGGAAAAATTCCGGAAGAAAACGGATTCAACAATGCGTAAAAACGCTAATGGAGTCCTAAAACGCGTTTTTCGAGAAAATCCGAAAACGTGATTTTAAACAGTTAAATGACCCCGTAAAAATTATAGTTGATCATATAACTGTAAATAAACATTAATGGGAGTATAATAACATTAAAATTAAATAAACGAGAAAATTCCGGAAAACGGACCCGGTTAGTGAATAGTGCTAAAAACGGGTAAATAAACGAGCGTTTTCTGTAAAAACCGAAAACCGCTCCAGCTGGTATATATTAAGGGGGCCGGTTTTGACTAGTCAAAAGCCTCCCCTCACACACAAAAAATAGAAAGAAAGAAAGAAAAAGAAGAAGGAAAGAAAAGTAAAAAAAAATAATACACTTTATCTTCTCTTTCCTCCTTATTTTACTTTTCCCTCTTCTCTCTCCTTCATTTCCTCTTTTCCATCGTGAGCCCCTTCCTTCTTCTCCTACCTCCAGCGATTTTGAGCTGCAACAAGAGCTCCCATGGCTAGCTCACTTCCTCTTCATGCCTAAGCTCCATTTAAGCTCCAAATCGAAAATAAATTACATATTTGAACTCCTCTCATCATCCTCTACATTTCTCTCTTTTCAAAATCCGAAAACGATAAACTTCATCTCCATGGGTTTTTCCCATTTGAAGAGAAAATGGCACCAATGGGTAGCTTGGAGTCTCCTCTTCCTCTTAAGGTAAAAATCTTCAAGAAAAAGTCATTCTCTCTCCACTTTCCATGGTGGCCGATTTTGCCCTCCTTCTCACCTTGTTTTTCTCTTGTTTTTGAGCTTCATTTCAACCCTCCAATGGTGGTGGGATGTCCCTCTTGATTCAAGGGTGAAAGTCTCTCTTAAAAAGGTTCCAAAAGGTAAACCCTAACCTTGTGTTTTAACCCCTAAATTGATTTAACATCTCCTAAGGGTTTAAATGGTTAATTGAATCCATTTTTGTGTTTATTGAATGTTGGGATGGAGTTTGGAAACTCCATTCCCATTTGGCCGATTTGGATCAAGAGAGGGAGAAAGAGGAGATTGGTAAAGGAAAGGAGAATTTGTGAGATTAAGGTAAGAAACTCACCTTAATGCTTATTCGATTATTGTAGAACTTGGGATGGGAAAGTTTTGGAAGAAAATCCAAGATAAATAACTCACCTTAAGCTTATGTGGTGTTTTAAGGAAATTTTGTTGTTTTGGTGTAAATATAAATGTTGAGTGTAGTGCAGGTGTTGCTATTATTATGAGGAAATTCAGTGTTTAAATTTAATGTTGTTTAAGGGCCTAAGAGCCAAGCTTTCGAAGTTATGTACATTGAGGTGGTCATTGTTAAAATGGTGGAATTGATGTGTGGAAACATGTTAAGTTTACGGGGGAGGTTATGGCGAAATTTTGATAGAAAATGAGTGTGTTGATGATGGCTTGGTGAATGGGAGAACCTTGATGTTTGTAGTGTTGAGTAGAGTGGTTTAATAGCCTTGAAATGGTAGTTGGAGAATGGTGTGAAGTGATACAAAAATCTGTAGCAAAACAGTGTATGGGTACCTTGAATTTTAGGAAGAAAGTTGGTGTGCATAACCTTGGAGATGAATGAAGAACTTGTGTATAGTTATTGCAAATGGTTATAAAGGATTTGGGATGGTTATTAAGTGAGTTGGTAGGAGGTAGGAAACTAGCATGAGAAAGTTAGAAGTGTACTAGTGTGCAAAGTGCAAAAATGTAAGAATTGATGTTTGTGAATTTGAGCAAGGATTGGAGTAAGGGTTTAACCAATAATTTGGAGAGGTTTAATGCATGTTTTAAAGTGTTTAAACATGTAGGAAACATGTGGAAAGATTGTGGAGTGAGTAGAAAAAATTGGGGTGAATTTGGAGCTCAGAATGTGTAGAAAAACGGTTTTTAAAATAGGTTCTGTTCTGGACCGCCCCTCGGGACCGCCCCTGTGGGGAGGTCCAGTGCCCAGAAATGCAGAAAACGAAAAAAAACGGGTAGCTTCTGTTGTGGACCGCCCCTGGGACCGCCCCAGAGGGGCGGTCCATACCAGAGAACAACAAAAAAATTTGTTTAAGGCTCCTAATGATGGGGGATTGAATGGTAATGGTTTTAGATGATGTTTAGGCCTTGTTTGGTGAAATGTAAAGGCCTTAAAGTGGGTAAACAAGTGTTAGGTTTGGTGTGAGAGTTGTAAACTTAAGATCACAAGAGTAAATTAAGTATAACGGGATGACGGGGCTAACTATGGGCGCATTAGTCGTTAAACAATTATATTACCCCGATGTTAATGGAAACAATTGTGATGTTACCAGTTGTCCGAGAATTATTCAAGGAATATAAGAGGACAAAATGGAGTGGACCTTGGTGACAGGTATGGTTTTCTTGCAACCTGTGTCCTACCGGATTACACCGGCTTGTATGCCAATGTGTTTTTCTGTGTGTTTGCCACCTTGCAAGATAAAGCATGAAATGAGTTTACAGTAATTCACTATTGTGGCGTAATTAATTCCGATGCCGCTTAACCTTAGTTATGTGTTAAATAATAGTTAACCGACTTTAGGTTCACATAAGAGATCGGTATTCGGAATAAACGTCCCGACCCATGGGAACGTTCTAACTACGGCTATCCGTGCGTTAGTGTATGTTGTGATTATGTGTGATGTATGTGGCTTGTTGGATATGTTGTTGTTGTTATTGAATACAATTATTCATGTTTGTTAAAAGGGATATTACTCCCCATATGTGTCTAACCGAGTTAGTAACACTATGTGATGTATGTATGTGGTAAGTTCCATAAGGGAACCTCTAACTAATAAGTATGTGTTATGTATGGAGAGGAATCCGGTTGTTCCGGTCGCGCGTGTTGTTGGGAGTTAATACATATATGAGAATTAACTCCCATCCTGTTATGTTAGGTTGTTTTCCTTCATTGGATTTCGACCTCCCACTAGCTTAGCCAAAGCTTACCTACCCGACCTCCACATCGGGCTAGGAGGGAAATTATGTATAATGTTGGTAGGGTGTCGATGCCTAAGTTCGCTTCGACTCCCTCTTTGTTATGTTACGGTTGTTCTTCCTCCTGGAATTACAACCACCCACAAGCTTAACCAAGGCTTACCTACCTCATCACTATTGGAGCTAGGGGAAACTATGTATGTTGTGATCGGCCCTATATGAGGCCGCCACTCAAGTAAAGAAAATGTATGTATGTTGTGCTCGGGCTTATATTACCCCGGCATTCCCTAAATAAAGTTATATCCTCTCAGAGGAGAGAAATTAAGTTGAGTATGTTATAAAGTGAAGTGTACTGTTATTGAGTGTGGGTGTTAATTTGTGTTTGTGCCCTATTAATGATTGTTTGCTTATAAGCATGATATGTGTGAGTTTGTGCATGTATGAAATAAAATCAACCGCATGCTAAGACGACAAATAGTTGTGCGTGGCCCGGTAGCATGCGGGCTGCGGGATTACCATACCAGCAAAGGTGCTGACCCCCTTTGGGGGCTCCCATACTTTTCAGGTACAAGAACTGGAAGCCGTTCGAGAGTAGGACGGGGTAGTGTTATATGTGGTAGTCATGAGAATTGTGGATGTATTATAGGCGTAGTAAGACCGAAAATGTATCGGCGTTAGTTGGTAATTACTCGGTACAGCTGTAATGTAAGTGTATAATGACTGTTGGACGTGGAACGAGATTTATGTGTAGGCGCTCGGGAATTTAGTCCATCAGACCGGTACAATGTATGTATGTTAGCCTTGTTAGCCACGTAGGTGGCTAACGGCGTGTAACACCAAAGAGTTAAGTGACGTTGTGAGTTATGAATTCCGCTGCGATATGTTGCTAAGTATGTTGTTAGTAGTTGGGGTGTTACAGATGGTATCACGGAACTAGCCACTCAAGAAGCCCTATCCCCTTCAATTAACCATTTTGGGGTGAATGTTCACTTATCTTTTGCTACCCTACCAGCTATTACCCCCCTTCTTCATCTCTCCCTAGAAACGTCAACCCTGGCCCTCCAAAAGTTTTTGCCCATTCGAGCCCAACCATCTCCAAATTTCAACTATTATCTACATATCAATCCTCTTCAAGTCTTAACCAGACATCTCCTCCTTTTTGCTTTCCTATCCTTCCCGCTAATCGCATCACCATCCACTATAGTCACAATTCTTCATCCCCAATTATCTCTTCCTATCCTGCCCAAGAAAAGAGGAAAATTTACCACCATTTTGACTGGAAATCATCCATTTTAAGTTTCAAATATGATTTCTCAAAAAAATCTAAGAGCTCTGAATCTATAAACCAGGATATTAGCTCCCCCCGAGTACGCATTATGCGTGATGCTGAAGCCAAAAATAAATCATTTGGAAAAGTCTCTATCCAATCCAACTATGATCCAGATGAAGATTACCTTTTTGTTCATCGCCAAGCAAACAAAAGCTCTCTCCCAGATCTTCCCTCGGCCCCTCATATCCACACAGTTTAAAAAAAAAGAAAAAGCATGAGACTTCAGTCTCGTATGATCAAATATACCCTTTATGAGTATGATTTGGACGAGTTGGCCTACTACAGCTTGATTGTTAAAAAGGAAGACCTTAATGTCAAGCAGGGCTACTGTAACGCCCCGGTTTACCACCACCATTTTACTTAGCCATTTTTTTTAAGACATGCCATAACTGAAGTAACATCATAAACATTAGCTTGTATTATACATGCATCAGCTTACAAAAGGTCCCCTAATACTACCACCGGGGGTTACCGCCACACTTACTAAAGGCTAGTAAGTGTAAGGCTACATACCACCACCACCTCTACGTTAGCTTATCTTACATCGCTATTTTACTACCAAAAGAGTGACACAACCTGTTATGCCCCAGTTTTTTTTTCTATTTTATTTCATCTTGTTTCAAATTCGCAAGGGAGCTTTATAACTTTCTAATCTTATTTTAGTGGGATTATGTCGTCAACAATATAATTCCTAAGTTAGAAGGAAGGAGGGTTAATCTTGTCCTTTTGGTCTTGTTACTAATTAAGGAGTTGGAGAGTTAGAAAACTAAATTCTTTTTAGATATCCTAACTCTTATTTTTTATTCTCTCTCATTCTTATTTCTCGATCATCCCTCTCGACATTTTTCTTCCTCCTCCTCTCAACTCTCGTTCTGCAGAAACTTCCCCTCCCTTGCTCTCTTCTTCACAATTCCTCAATCTTGCAAATTAATTAGTCTGGTGTCTAGCTTTTGCATTGATGATTCCAATCCGTAGAGTCCGAGTGTGCGTTGCTGTTCATCGATCAAGTTCCTTTCTTCTTCCTTCGTTGTTGGCCCTCTTCGATTTGTGCGAGCATTTGTGATTTTGGGATGTAATTCGAGTGAAGCAGATTGTAGAGTCTACAGAGATGGCTTAGCGTCGGATGAGAGGTAGGTGGTGAATGGATTCGGGTGGGTGTGTTCAACCACGGGGGATTTCTGTTCTTATTAGTTTTATGTATATGATTGCTTGATTCTCTGGTGGTGATGGTTTTGGTTGATTTTGATGTGCGTTTGATGCGTTAAAACCCCGTGGAAATGTGTTTTCGATTGGCTAATTTGCTATAATAAATTATGTATGTTTTGTGGGGGAATTGTGGCTTGGTTCTGGCTGATTTCCGCAAGTGATTTTGCAGTTTTCGCAGTGTCCGAACATGTGTCCGAACATTGAAGTTCGGACATCATACGCCGGCAGATTTTCAGACTCTCGGTTTATGTCCGAACATGCAAGGTCGGACGCATGTTCGGACCGGCCTTTGTTTTAGCATAACTTCTTCATTTGAGCTCCGTTTTGAGTGCCGTTTGCGGCGTTGGATTCCTCTTTTCGAGTACTATCTGTTCTGATATGTTTTAGCACATGTATATGTGTACTTTAGTTTGAAATTCCTCCACAAGCCTTGAAACTCTTATTTGCTCTAAAAGAGTGTTTGAGCTTCTACGCATCTGTTTGGTTTTCGTGTTTGCTAGTCAGTGTGTGAATTTTGTTTTGATAAGGGATTATGATCCTTTTGATGTGCTTTGGCCCTCCGTTCTGTTATGTTAAAGGCTTCTGCGTCGTTTTGTAAAGTTTCTGTTTTGGGACCTAGATGTTTAGCTTCAGAGCCTTGGATAGTCGGGTCTGGCTGTCCCGTAGCATGCTGCGCAGGAATTCCTTCTGTTATTCCCTAGGGTTCCCTTCTGTTCTATCTCTCAGGGTCCCTTGGATGTTTAGTGACCGACGGGTCCATAGCTGTCTCTACGGCTTCTGTTGTGGGATCTTCGGATCCATAGGACATTATGTGAGTCCTTCTGATGTGTCAGCTGGTGTCTAGTGTCCCACCTCTGTTTTGATTAAGCTTCTGATATGAACTTCTGAGTTTGTGGTTTGATTTATTCTGATTTCAGACTTCTGTTCAATTTGCTCAGTTTCTGCTTCTCTGCTCTGATTTGACAACTTCTATTTCGGTTCTGGCCTGTCACTCCTCTGATTTGAGAAAGCTTCATTCTCTATCTGATTTCTGTTACAACTTCCAGTCTAATTTTCTAAGCTTATGTATTAGTATACGATTATGTTCAGTATATGTTTTGAGCATGCTTAGCTGATGAAGTTTATCACTTGCTGACCTGTAGTTTGGCTCACCCCTATTTCCGTCTAATTTGCAGGTTTAAGTTTCCTTTGAAGACTCCGCTCTGCTTTCTGCTTCGTCTTTCGCTTTGTATTTGTAGTTGTGGCTTAAGGCCCTTTGTAATTTGATTCTGTTATGTAATGAAGTTGGGCTTTCACATGTAATGTCAGCTTGACCTTGTAATCTGTTTCTAGTTAATAAAAGTGTACTTTACTTCGGTTTTGGGTTTCGTATGTTAGAGCCTTGTGTTATTAGGTAATAGATACGCGGCGTGTAACGTCCCTAACTCCTAGGGTCGTTTTAGGGTCGTTACATTTAGTGGTATCAGAGCCAGGTTTAGTTTTCGTTTGGATTTGTGGGTGTTTGCCTGTCTACGCTTCCGTGTCTTTGCCTGCTATCTGCTATGTGCTAACTGCTGCGTGATTGTGATTGCTATATGGTGTCTGTAATGTGTGCCTGCTCTGTGGTTAGCTGCTATCAGAGTAGCGCAGCGGAAGCGTAGTGTCTGTTTATCTGTGTGCTTTTGTGCTTTGAGTCTGAGTCCGAGGGAGTCAGGTCCTTTGGAAAAGGATTACCGAATGTGAGTTCTGGTTTGTTTGAGAGGTGTGCTAGGGTTGTGTGTTTGTGATGTGAGTTGTGTTATGTTGTTTTATGGGATGTGAGTTAGAGAGATGTGTTCAGTCTATGAGGTGAGAGTGGGTTCAGATGGGTTTGGCTTAGGTGATTGTTATGATGCTGTTTGGGGAGTGTTTTCATCGTGAGACCCGGTTAGGTATGTGCTTTGGTTTAGTATTGGAAGTGTTGTGAGTGTGGGCTGCAAGTCTGAGTGATATGATACGTTGGGGTGTGAGATCGGATGTGAGCTGAGTCGTGAGTTCTGCGTTTGGGTGAGAGTGTTGGCTTGAGAGTTTCAAGCTGTGTGATGTGAGCCTAGGGGTGCATCAGTGTGTGTGTTCCAGAGGGTGTTGTGCTTTGGTTCTGAGTGGCTTGTGGGTGAGTTCGAGAGGTGTGTTTGTTTAGTCCTTTGGATAGGGACATCTTCTGAGAGAGTTGAGTGTTTCTTTTGTGTCTCTGGGCTGAGCTTAAGTAATCTTTTGTTATGTCCCTTCAGTTTGTCAGTCAGCAGCTGGTACGAGTACTGCCCTAATCCTTCAAGCTTTGCCTTCTGCGATCTTGTGTTTCGCTCATTCTGTTAGTGAATCTGCCTATGAGGTTAGGTGTTGGCTCGAGCGAGGTAGAGCTTTTGAGACGAGTGGTCACCTTTTCTGTGCTTCCGCAGCCTTCGTGCTTAGCCTTCAGTAATCATCTGTTTCGCTTCTTTTGTCAGTGAGCCAGCCAGTAAACTTTGAGTGCTAGCTCTTTGAGGTTAGAGCCTCTGAATTGGGTGAGTGTTCTTCTTGCGCCTTGGGGCTAATCTTCTGTTGAGTTCCTTTGTTAGCCTGTCAGTAGTGAGTCTCAGTGTTGTGCATATGCTTCGAGTTTAACCTTCTGTAACTATCTAATTTGCTCCTTCCGTTAGTGAATCAATCTGAGAGGTCCGTGTGATAGCTGGTGCAAAGTTAGAGTTTCTGGAAGTGTGAGGGTTCTTTCCATGCCTTGGTGTTGAGCTTTTTAGTAATTCCCGTTTTGGTTCCTTCTATCTGTGAGACAGTCAGTGATTCGGTGAGCTGGCCCATGTAAGATGGAGCTCTGAGATTGTGAGTGTTCCTTCGGTGCCCTAAAGTTAAGTGGTTAGGTAATCTTTTGCTTTGTTCCTTCTATTAGTGAATCGGCTAGTATGCTTTGCAAGGCGGGTTTCTAAAGTGTGTGGGTGCTTCTCTTGTGCTTTGAGACTAAGTGTTGGTGACCTTCTAGTGTGCTCTTCTGTCAGTCAGTTAGCAGTGAGATGAGAGTGTTCCAGCTCCTTCAGGCCTAGCCTTCAGTAACCTTCTGCTTCGTTCTTTTGTTAGCATTGAGCCAGTAGGTTCGGTGTGTTAGCATGGGTATGATTAGCGATGTGGAGTGTGTTTCTTGTGCCTTAGTATGAGATTGTAGGGATCTTCTGGTATGTTCCATGTATGTTAGTTAGTGGTGAGTTTAAGTGTGGCTCCTGTGCTTTCAGGCTTAGTTCTTCGTTACATTTGCTTCATTCCTTCGGTCAGCAAGTCAGTTGTCAAGTTGGAGTGTTAGCTCTGTGAGATGTAAGTGTTTCCTTCCGTGCTCTAAAGTTTTGCGCCAGTAATATTCTGCTTGTCCTTCTGTCAGGCTAACAGTTGTGAATCTTGTTTTGAGTGTCAACACCCTGTGAGGGTTGACCTTTTGACCTGTGAGCTTCATTCTGCATGTCTTAGAGTTTGTAGTATTCCTACACTTGTGGTGCATTCGGGTGTATTCCGCGTTTCGTTGAATTTCGAGGACGAAATTCATTTTAAGGGGGGTATAATGTTATGCCCCAATTTTTTTTTCTATTTTATTTCATCTTGTTTCAAATTCGCAAGGGAGCTTTATAACTTTCTAATCTTATTTTAGTGGGATTATGTCGTCAACAATATAATTCCTAAGTTAGAAGGAAGGAGGGTTAATCTTGTCCTTTTGGTCTTGTTACTAATTAAGGAGTTGGAGAGTTAGAAAACTAAATTCTTTTTAGATATCCTAACTCTTATTTTTTATTCTCTCTCATTCTTATTTCTCGATCATCCCTCTCGACAGTTTTCTTCCTCCTCTTCTCAACTCTCGTTCTGCAGAAACTTCCCCTCCCTTGCTCTCTTCTTCACAATTCCTCAATCTTGCAAATTAATTAGTCTGGTGTCTAGCTTTTGCATTGATGATTCCAATCCGTAGAGTCCGAGTGTGCGTTGCTGTTCGTCGATCAAGTTCCTTTCTTCTTCCTTCGTTGTTGGCCCTCTTTGATTTGTGCGAGCATTTGTGATTTTGGGATGTAATTCGAGTGAAGCAGATTGTAGAGTCTACAGAGATGGCTTAGCGTCGGATGAGAGGTAGGTGGTGAATGGATTCGGGTGGGTGTGTTCAACCACAGGGGATTTCTGTTCTTATTAGTTTTATGTATATGATTGCTTGATTCTCTGGTGGTGATGGTTTTGGTTGATTTTGATGTGCTTTTGATGCGTTAAAACCCCGTGGAAATGTGTTTTCGATTGGCTAATTTGCTATAATAAATTATGTATGTTTTGTGGGGGAATTGTGGCTTGGTTCTGGCTGATTTCCGCAAGTGATTTTGCAGTTTTCGCAGTGTCCGAACATGTGTCCGAACATTGAAGTTCGGACATCATACGCCGGCAGATTTTCAGACTCTCGGTTTATGTCCGAACATGCAAGGTCGGACGCATGTTCGGACCGGCCTTTGTTTTAGCATAACTTCTTCGTTTGAGCTCCGTTTTGAGTGCCGTTTGCGGCGTTGGATTCTTCTTTTTGAGTACTATCTGTTCTGATATGTTTTAGCACATGTATATGTGTACTTTAGTTTGAAATTCCTCCACAAGCCTTGAAACTCTAATTTGCTCTGAAAGAGTGTTTGAGCTTCTACGCATCTGTTTGGTTTTTGTGTTTGCTAGTCAGTGTATGAATTTTGTTTTGATAAGGGATTATGATCCTTTTGATGTGCTTTGGCCCTCCGTTCTGTTATGTTAAAGGCTTCTGCGTCGTTTTGTAAAGTTTCTGTTTTGGGACCTAGATGTTTAGCTTCAGAGCCTTGGATAGTCGGGTCTGGCTGTCCCGTAGCATGCTGCATAGGAATTCCTTCTGTTATTCCTTCGGGTTCCCTTCTGTTCTATCTCTCAGGGTCCCTTGGATGTTTAGTGACCGACGGGTCCATAGCTGTCTCTACGGCTTCTGTTGTGGGATCTTCGGATCCATAGGACATTATGTGAGTCCTTCTGATGTGTCAGCTGGTGTCTAGTGTCCCACCTCTGTTTTGATTAAGCTTCTGATATGAACTTCTGAGTTTGTGGTTTGTTTTGTTCTGATTTTAGACTTCCGTTCAATTTGCTCAGTTTCTACTTCTCTGCTCTGATTTGACAACTTCTATTTTGGTTATGGCCTGTCACTCCTCTGATTTGAGAAAGCTTCATTCTCTATCTGATTTTTGTTACAACTTCCAGTCTAATTTTCTAAGCTTATGTATTAGTATACGATTATGTTCAGTATATGTTTTGAGCATGCTTAGCTGATGAAGTTTATCACCTGCTGAGCTGTAGTTTGGCTCACCCCTATTTCCGTCTGATTTGCAGGTTTAAGTTTCCTTTGAAGACTCCGCTCTGCTTTCTGCTTCGTCTTTCGCTTTGTATTTGTAGTTGTGGCTTAAGGCCCTTTGTAATTTGATTCTGTTATGTAATGAAGTTGGGCTTTCGCATGTAATGTCAGATTGACCTTGTAATCTGTTTCTAGTTAATAAAAGTGTACTTTGCTTCGGTTTTGGGTTTTGTATGTTAGAGCCTTGCGTTATTAGGTAATAGATACGCGGCGTGTAACGTCCCTAACTCCTAGGGTGGTTTTGGGGTCGTTACACAACCAACCCGTCACTTACATCTTAGTACCAAAAGACCCCTTCCAGCCAATTGCTAAGTTAGCTCCTACTCCTATTTTACACCAAAAGTAAGGGGTATCAAAAGGCTAATACATAACTAGTATCTAACAAGGGACCACTTCCATACACTCGTAAACAGTGGAAACTTCATAAGTGATAGACTGACTGTTGCCATTCTCCTGGTGCCTAAAACCTTGTATCTTCTTGTTCCACTCCTCAAACACTATCTCGGTGACCCCAGGCTGAATACTTCTACGATAGGTGACAAACATGAAAATATAGAAGGTATCGGTGGATTCGTCCTCAGTGCAGAGAAGGTGACCATCCCAGTTACCCTGAACTCACAAAATTTATATACACAAGAAAATACAAACAAATAAAATCAGTAAAAACTGAGTAACACTACCATACCCCGTAAAAACTTATTTTCTCTTTAAAAACCTTTGTTTCTAGTAAATATTAACAATTATAAGGCATAACAAATCAGAAGAGATCACACACCATTTACCTGTACCAAAAATCATCAAGAGATAATTAATATCATATACAAGATATTTTCAAATGAAGTCCACCACCACCACCACCACCACCCACCCTATGTCCTTAAGTGTGCACACCCCCCTATTGAAAACTTCTGCCCAAAAGGAGTAGATCATAGTGGCAGCTCCAATTCATTAGTAGGAGCTTATATTGTTGCCGGAACATCGGGTTGGCCTTAAAGGCTCTCACAAAAGGCATAGCCTTAGGATAACCATGTTATCAACATCACACAATACTTTCCACCACCACCATAAGAGGTTATCCTTAAACACATTTACAAACCATGAGTAAGATATCATAAACAAGCTTAAACACAAGCAACACAAGTAGTAATTCACACATCAAGCTCACACACTTGTAAAATCACCTTTATAACATCATAACAATACCATTAAAGCTTCTCTAAATCATAGAATCAAACAATTTCCAAGAAACCACCTTAGAAAGCTTAAAAACTCATTTTTGACCAAAATCACTTTTTACCAACTTAAATATCTTACCAAAGGAGTCTCGGCCTAAAATTTTTACCATGTTCCTAGATCCACAACACAAGTATCTCCACAAAATTTCAGCTCAAGATCAATTCGGAAACTCATCTAACCATTCAGAAATGCTTAAAGCACATTTTCTCATTTTTAGCTTCCTTACCATGTCTAACCGACTTAAATATATCCATACGACTTGATTTTTCGACCATAGACATATGTTTACTATTAAAGACTACCCTCAAAATTTTAGCTCAAACCAATGTCGAAAACCCATCTAAACAATTCCTAAAGCTTAAAGCTCATTTTCCCTATTTTCAAAGTTCCTTAGGGTTTTCCTACTTCCCAAGCTTATTTCGACTTGTTTTTCTAGGATAATCACTAAATATTCATCCCAATTACTGTAAAATTTTTAAGAAAATAGGAGATAGGATTCGTAGGTAACGAAATAGAATGACTTAAGAAAGAAAATAAGCTTTAAAGGAGAAATTGATGTGCATAGATGTTACCTGTTCTCTCCTAGCCATTTTGGTGTTCTTCTACCTTGATTATAAGTTTATTGAACTCAAAATCTTCACCAACAGAGTCACCCACCTTGGAGTTTGGCTTCCACTCCTTGAACTTGCCTTTTTCCTTGATTTTAGCTAAGTTACCACCTTAAATTTGTATTTCTAATGGAGGAGTGTTGTTGCCTAAGCTCCAATGGTGTTTTCTAGCTTGCGAGAAACAGGGTAGATGAAGAAGAATGGCCACCTTGCTCACCTACCATGGCCGACCTCACCCCCCCTTTTTATACTAAATTTCATCCTTATCCTTTAACTTATAATCATTAATTCTAGAATTCTCCTTAACCATTGATTTGTGCCAAGTGTCCAAAATAAACCCCATCCATTGATATGTAACCGACCTTGAATGGATAAGGATGGAGCAAGTTGCTTTGGTAATCATTAGCAAATAGTAAGGAGGTTATGAATAGTAAGGATGTTGTGAATAGTAACCGAGATATTTTCTCCTCCTTTCTTATGATATTTTCGGCCACCACCTTAGGCCATGTTTGGCTTGAGCTTTTCATGGTTATTAAGACTATATGTGTAGGTATGTTAATACTAGTATGATTTATCAAGTTTCAGGAATTTCCTCGGGTCACTTCTGAGCTCTTCCGAAGCCTCGTTTGCCCAGAACCACTAAATACTTAAAAATGTAACTAGATTGTCTTATATTAAAAGAAGAAAGATATGATTGTTTCTTTCCCCAAAATACTCTCAAAAGTATCTAACACTCTTCCTAAGGTTGATAACCACTCTCAGTTCCTGAGGAATTTAGTAATTTTTGGGAATTTCAGGAATCCTGCGAAACTAAGGTTTACCGGGTGATTTCTGGGAACTAGGGTTTCTAATGTTCACCAAGCACTTACAACTAATTATAACCTTCTCCATCCTTGGAAATTAGGGTTTTCTAAGGTTTACAGTTAAGTAAGGCCCTAATCACAGTTTAAGAAATTTGGGGTATTACATCCTCCCCCCGTTAAACAAAGCTTCGTCCTCGAAGCTCAATTCATCACACAAAACAATACATTCACATACTCCAAGAAATTAAAACAATACTCCACACAATAACTCTCAATTAGCTTCATCCACCACAAATGATTCAGCAACATCACACAAAACCTCAGACACACCAATCCTATCCATCACACAATATAAACCATTCACAAATTCAGCGATACCACATATATAAAATCATTAAGAAAACAACTCTTAAAATAACATTCAAGTATTACCAACCATTTCTGGTACCAACAAACATTCACAATCACCAACAAACATTCACAAACACTAATAGACATTCACCACTTACCATACCACTCTCCCCCTTAAAAAGAAAGTTTCTCCTGAAACTTTAATTGCTAACCTTAATCAAAGAGTTCTGGGTGTTGAGCTCTCATCTTGCTTTCTAGTTCTCATGTAGCTTCTTGAACTCCATGATGAGTCCATAAAACTTTAACCAAATCTATAGACTTCCCTCGGGTCTCCCTTGTCTTACGATCCAAAATTTTAATTGGGTGTTCTTCATAAGTCAAATTAGGTGCAACTTCCACTTCGTTCGGTTACAACATATGGGACTCGTCTGGGACATATCGCTTCAATTGTGATACGTGGAACACATTATGGACCCTCTCTAAATTCATTGGCAAGGCTAAACGATAAGCTAAATTTCCAACCTTTTCCAACACTTCATACAGACCGATATATTTAGGAGCAAGTTTTCCTTTCTTGCCAAATCGTACCACGCTCTTAGTGGGTGAAACCTTCAGGAATACCTTATCTCCCACATTGAATTCAACTGGCCTTCTATGTAAATCAGCATAAGACTTTTGCCTATCTTGTGCAGCTTTCAACTTCTGCCGAATATTCCTAACCTGCTGAGCCATCTCCTTTGTCAACTCAGGCTCTACAATAACCACCTCCGGCGTATCATTCCAACATAACGGAGTACGACACTTCCTACCATATAAAGCTTCATACGGGGCCATATGGATACTTGAGTGGTAACTGTTGTTGTAAGAAAATTCAATCAAGTGCAACTTGTCACTCCATGACCCTTGACAATCCTTTGCACAAGCCCGCAACATGTCCTCCAAAGTTTGGATAGTTCTCTCCGTCTGCCCATCGGTCTGTGGGTGATAAGCTGTACTGAGGCTCAATTTTGTTCCCATGGCCTTTTGGAATTGCTGCTAAAACCTTGAGATAAACCTAGAATCTCTATCCGAAATAATCTCTACTGGAACTCCATGATATTTAACCACATTTTTAATATATGCTTCTACCAGCTGTTCCATAGACCAAGTACTTTTCATTGGGATTAATCTAGTGGTCTTAGTCAATCGGTCTACGATCACCCAAATCTGATCCATCCCTCCTCTGGTCGGTGGTAATCCCACTATAAAGTCCGTGGATATCGAATCCCATTTCCACAGGGTATATCCAATGGTTGCAACATGCCTTCTGCTTTCTTGTGCTCAAATTTAACCCTTTGACATGTTAAACACTTCGACACATGTTCAGCTATCTCCTTTTTCATGTCTAGCTACCAAAAACTTTTCTTCAAATTTTTATACAACTTGTTTCCTCCCGGATGTATGGAATAAGCAGAGTTATGAGCTTCCTGCATCAACTTCCTTTTAACATCACCACATGAATCTGGTATACACCATCTCCCACGAAACCTCAAACTACCATCGTCATAAATCTTAAAATCTGGGGCTTCTCCTTTTTCCACTTTTTCCTTTATTTTCCGTAGTTTCTCATCCTCTTGTTGATGATGCAAAATTTCCTTGTAAATGTCGAGGAATGCGTTCATACTAGCCAAAATTTCTCTATCCACCTCCCCCGTTGTTACCACCTCGAGGTTCAACCTTTTAAAATCCTGTACCAACTCATCATGTAATATCCAGTTAGCTTCTCCCTCGTGACTCCTCTTCCGACTTAAGGTGTCTGCCACCACGTTGGCTTTGCCTTCATGGTATAGAAATCTCCAGGTCATAATCCTTAATAAGTTCCAACCATCTCCTCTGCCTCATGTTGAACTCTTTTTGAGTAAAAATATATTTCAAGCTCTTGTGATCCGTGTAAATTTTGCAGGAAGTTCCATACAAATAATGCCTCCAAATTTTCAAGGCAAAAACTACAGCTGCAAATTCCAAATCATGAGTAGGGTACCTTGTCTCATAGCTTTTCAACTGTCGGGAAGCATAGGCAATGACTTTGCCATTTTGCATCAACACACACCCTAATCCGTATTTAGACGCATCACTATATACTTCGAACCCTTCTGTACCACAGGGCAACATAAGAATTGGTGCTGTGGTTAACTTCTCCTTCAAAATCTGGAAAGCTTTTTCACAATCTTCATCCCACTTATAACGCACTTCCTTTTTCATCAGATTTGTAAGCGGTCTCGCAATTTTAGTGAAATCTTGAACAAAATTCCTATAGTATCCATCTAACCCAACAAAACTTCAAACTTCTCGAACATTCGTTGACCTGGGCCAATCCTTAACAGCCTGAATTTTAGCCGAATCAACCGAAATTCCATCTCCGGTTACAACATGACCTAAAAACGATACTTTCTTGAGCCAAAAATCACACTTAGATAATTTGGCGTACAGTTTCTTCTCCCTCAATGATAAGTGAGAAAAACATAGACATTTAAGGGTTTAATTTACCTTGTACTTACTTACTTTCAGGATAATATTACTCACTTATCGTATGTTTTTCCTCTAGTTTATGTTTTATTGGTTATCTCACAAATTTATTGGTTAAACATGAGGAAAATCAAGCTAGGAGCAAAGTAGACGAAGAGACGAACGCGTGGGCGCAAACGGATGTTAAATCGGAGCTGAAACGAATATTTTAGAAGCAAACCAATTTTCGTCCGAACCAGGCCTGTATAGAGGGACGTCCGTGTCACGTCCGCTCAACTTTGGCCGGACAGAGGGCGGACAAGGGACATGTCCGTGGTGTGTCCGCGGAAGAAAGGCCGGACATGAGACAAGGTCCGTGGTCTGTCCGGGGATAAAAGGGCGGACAAGACCAAGATGAGTCCGTGTGTTGTCCGAGGAGAAAAGGCCGGACAGGGAGAAATTGTGTCCGTGTGTTGTCCGAGGAGAAAAGGGCGGACAAGACTGAGTCACATCCGTGGTCTGTCCGTGGATATAAGGCCGGACAGGAAGCAGGGCTGCGTGTGAGACGTTCGAGGAAATAAGCAAGGACACAAACAAGGACGCGTGCAAATGCAACCCAGATCCAGAAAATCGACATCGCCGACCGTCTTCCCCATTTTTCTTGCGGCGCCTGCAAACACATCTACCCACCCCATCAGCAATATCAGGCGCCGACACTCCTTAAATTCCTTACGCGTGTTCCAGCCCTGTCTTCTTCCTCTTGCTATCTTCTATATAAACCCACTACTACTTCATCAGAAAAGGATACGCACGTTCCTGCACCACAACTCAACTCTCCCAATCACTCACGCTTCACCTCCAAATCACTTCCTCCACGAAAATTCCATTTTCCTCCATACATCCACATCGCCACTTCATTTCCACCATACTAAATAAGCCTGTGCGAGTGCAGAGAGTTCTTTCTTTGCATATCTCTACTCTGTTTTAATGTCTACGTTATTTACGTCGTTTGTTTGTATAATTATGTGTGAGTAATAACCTTAGCCTCCCGGGTTGGGAAGCAAGCCTATTTTATAAAATCGTGTTACGTAGACTTTCTACTATAATTTGTTCAAGCAATATTTTGATTCTCGTCCTTAAAGCGCTTTAATATTCGGGCCATTTATTAAAGTGATATTTGTAGTTCTCTTGTTAAAATGCGGTGCTGAGACAAGGTTCTAGACAAAAGAAGTCAAAACGGGTTAATGGCTAGAAGCGTGGCTCGCCTATAGGTTAATCTGTCTCCAATAGGAATTGTTAATAAAGCGATTAATTTATAATAACTTGGGCAAGGATTGCAGCTTGTTATTTGTGAGCCTCGATTTTAAACCCTATCCTATGTGGATTAACTTGATTGGGATCTAATCGGGTTTTAGGTCCACTTATAGCCTAAGATTAATAACTATGTCATATAACAATAATTATTGAAACCTAAGCTAGCTCACTGGAACCTATTATGAGTCGCCACCTAATTTTAACCTAGATCAAATTAGGAAAGGAGAGTTCGGGTTCGGGGGCTTGATATTCGACTTAATTAGGGTTCAAATTACTTTCATTACCCTT